>JAVSCE010003845.1:0-82374 GCA_032199065.1 Smutsia gigantea
CAGACAACCAGGCTCGGGATCAGCCATGGGCAGTTTTGCTCTGCTCCGTTAATGCTTATCCATCTCTCTACCAGTAGAAGGTTTGGTTTCCTTTGGGAGAAAGAACTGGACTCTCCTCTGAGGAAGAAATGAGGCTGGATTTGAAAAATATCTCATTTTATGTTTTGAAACTAAAAGAGAGTAAAAAATAAAAAACAGTATGAAATAGCATAGACAGCTCTCTTTTCTGAAATTGTGAACAGAGCCATCTGTTAATGGACCATGGGTGTATAAGAACAGTAAATTCAAGTAAAAGTCCTCAAGACAGATACTGAACTTAAGCTTTTAAAAATATTAAATAAATGAATAAATGGTGAAGACTGAACAATCGTGAAGTTATCCAGTCTGCTCAAAAACACCAAGAAAACCTTTACAGTTAGGCTGGGCTTGGGGCATGTCGCTTTAACATTGGTATTAGATGAGACTCTGGCCTTGATATGGTTATTATAACAGTGATGAGGGTTTGTTAATACACAACTGTAATATTTTGTAATTATTTTCTCAGGGTGATGAAGGAAAGAAAGGGAGCAAAGGAAATCAAGGACAGAGGGGATTTCCAGGGCCTGAAGGGCCAAAGGTATGTTTCTTATATTCTCATTTATGCTCTGTGGAGATTGTAATTGTGTCTGGTTTTAATAGAATATTAGATATCCACTGCAAATTTGATTCCTTATTTCCTTCTCAACAAATACAGAATAAAACCCCCAAATAAAAACAGCTTTAGAAAACATACTATTCCAGACCATAGTAGAATGGAATAAAAATGACTGCATAAGACATATTTCTTTACTGGACTATTTATGATTCGCAGAGAGAATCTATTTGTCAATACTCTCTAGTAACAATCAAATATTCAAAAGTTGGGATCAAGTTAGGACCACAGTTGGATACCACTTCTCTATCGCGTTTTGCCAAACAACAACCAGAAAGTCCCAAACAGAGAAGCAACACAGTGATGAAGAGGAGTGGGGGGCTTCAGAAGGCAGGAGAATGCCGTTCTCACTGTGCCCCACCCAGGGCCTTTTGGAGCCAGTCACTTCAATTGGAGAAACAAAGAAAGAACAGTCCCTATTTCATAGAGTTGTATGAAGATTAAAAGAGTTAATAAAGCACTTAGTCCAGTTCCTGGCACATAGCAAATGTTCGATATGTGGAGTTATTCAGAGAGAAAAAAAAATCAATACTGTGAAATGGGAGAGAGGGGACATATGTCCTGATAAATGGACCAGGACAGGGTGCTGAGGAAGCAAATTGTGAGGCAAACAATTAGGTATGTGTCTGACTTAGCAGAAGAGAATATTGAGGTCATCTGGATGTGTCAGGAAACAGAAATTGGAAAACTAAAAGAGTTCAGGCTTCTAGGGAGATATCAATTGTAAGAAGAGAGAAGGAATGTGTTAAAGACGATTAACTAAAAAACATGATGCAGGGCAGAAGGAAGATGGCAGTGTGAGCAGGGTGGTGGAAATCTCCTCCCAAAGCCATATATATTTGTAAAAATACAACAAATACAACTATTCCTAAAAGAGAGACCAGAAGATACAGTACAACAGCCAGGCTACAGCTACATCTGTGAGAACTCAGCACTTCATGAAGCGGGTAAGATACAAAGCCGCGACACAGCTGGACCCGAGCACTCCCCCACCCCAGCTCACTGGTGGAAGGAAAAGAATCAGAGTGGGAGGGAGTGGAAGCACAGGACTGCTAAATAACCAGCTCTGGTGATCTGCATTGGGAGCACAGACACACATCACATGGCGGATTGGAGATTAGGGAAACGGAAAGGCAGGATCCAAGACAGAGACTGCAAGTGGGTCCCCACAGCCGGCTCCCCTAGGACAAAAGAAAAGCAGGCACTTTTTTAAAAGTCTTAAAGAGACAAGGACCGAACAGCGGAACAAAATCATCCCAGCGCATTCAGCCGGCTGGGAATCTTGAGGAATTTCAGGCCCCTAACTGGCTGGTGGGTAAAGCAGCCCCGCCAAAGTGATAAGCAGCCTGCCATTCGTTCCCCTGGTTGGTGCTGCAAATGGTCTGGCAGATCCACCACAGCGACAGATCAGTGGGAGAGCGGCCCTGCCCACAGCAACCACACAGAATCTCTGCCCGGTGGGCATGCAGCTAACCGGGAAGGGCCGCAGCAGCCAGGGCAAGGTCCGGAAGGCACCAAGTGATGCAGAACGCACCTGGTGTGGCTGCAAACCACCGCAGTGCTCTAGCCTAGCCTGAGGGCGGCCTCGCACATGGAAGCTCAGGGGATTATCCCAGAGACTGCCTCCTGGGGTGCAGCTAACAAGCACAGGCTGCAGAGAAGGGCAAGGAGAACAAAAGCAGGAAGGGACTTTGTTCTCCCAGCTGACACACGTGGCACCTGCCTGGAACCATTTCTATCGCCATGAAAAGACAGAAGTATATGGTCCAGTCAAAGATCACTCGGACAACCCCAGAGGGAGGGCCTGGTGCAATAGATTTAAACAATTTTCCTGAATAAAAGTCATAACCATGCTGATGGACCTACAGAGAAATATGCAAGGGCTAAGGGAAGAAGTCAGGAGGGACATTACAGAAATGAAACAACCAATTGGCAGACTTAAGAGCAGACTAGATGAGGTGCAAGAGACTGTTAATGGAATAGAAATCAGAGAACAGGAGTACAGAGAAGCTGAGGCAGGGAGAGATAAAAGGATCTATAGGAATGAAAGAATATTAAGAGAACTGTGTGACTAATCCAATCGGAACAATATTCGCATTATAGGAGTACCAGAAGAAGAAGAGAGAGAAAAATGGTTAGAAAGTGTCTTTGAAGACATAATTGAGGAAAACTTCCCCAAGCTGGGAAAGGAAATAGTTTCTCAGAGCATGGAGGCCCACAGATCTCCCAACACAAGGGACCCAAGGAGGACAACACCAAGACATATAATAATTAAAATGGCAAAGATCAAAGACAAAGACAGAGTATTAAAGGCAGCCAGAGAGAGAAAAAAGATCACCTACAAAGGAAAACCCATGAGACTATCATCAGACTTCTCAACAGAAACCTTACAGGCCAGAAGAGAATGAATGGCATGATATATTTAATGCAATGAAACAGAAGGGCCTTGAACCAAGAATACTGTATACAGCACAATTATCATTAAAATTTGAGGGAGGGATTAAACAATTCCCAAACAAGTGAAAGTTGAGGGAATTTGCCTCCCACAAAACACCTCTACAGAATATCTTAAAGGGACTGCTCTAGATGGAAGCACTCCTAAGGCTAAAAAGATGTCACCAGAAAAAATAAAATCATAGCAAAGAAAGGAGACCATCCAAATACTAACTAAAGGCAAAAATAAAATCAACTATCCACAAAAACAGTCAAAGGAAACATAAAAGAGTACAGAGTAAAACACCTAGCATATAAAGAATGGAGGAGGAAGAATAAGAAGGGAGAGAAATAAAGAATCATTAGACTCTCTTTATAATAGCTTAACAAGAGAGTTAAATTAGACTGTTAGATAGTAAAGAAGCTACCCTTGAACCTTTGGTAACCACGAATCTAAAGCCGACATTGGCAATAAGTACATATCTATGGACAATCACACTAAATGTAAATTGATTGAATGCACCAATCAAAAGACACAGAGTAATATAATGGATAAAAAAGCAAGACCCCATCTATATGCTGTTTACAAGAGACTAATCTCAAACCCAAAGATATACACAGACTAAAAGTGAAGGGATGGAAAAAGATTTTTCAGGCAAACAACAGGGAGAAAAAAGCAGGTGTTGCAGTACTTCTTTCAGACAAAATAAACTTCAAAACAAAGAAAGTCACAAGAGACAAAGAAGGACATTACGTAATGATAAAGGGGTCAGTCCAACAAGATGATATAACCATCATAAATATATATGCACCCAACAAAGGAGCACCGACATATGTGAAACAAATACTAACAGAATTAAAAGAAGGAGATAGAAAGCAATGCATTCATTTTAGGAGATTCAACACACCAGTCACACCAAAGGACAGATCAACCAGACAGAAAATAAGTAAAGACACAGAGGCACTGAACAACACACTAGAACAGATGGACCTAACAGACATCTACAGAACTCTACACCCAAAAGCAGCAGGATACACATTCTTCTCAAGTGCACATGGAACATTTTCCAGACTAGAGCACATACTAGGCCACAAAAAGAATCTCAGTAAATTAAAAAATATTGAAATTCTACCAACCAACTTCTCAGATCACAAAGGTATAAAACTAGAAATAAATTGTACAAAGAAAACAAAAAGGCTCACAAATACAAGGAGGCTTAACAACATGCTCCTAAATAATCAGTGGATCAACGACCAAATTAAAACAGAGATTAAACAATATATGGAGACAAATGACAACAACAGCACAAAGCCCCAAGTTCTGTGGGATGCAGCAACAGCAGTTCTAAGAGGAAAGTATATAACAATCCAGGCCTATTTAAAGAAGGAAGAACAATCCCAAATGAATAGTCTAAAGTCACAATTATTGAAATTGGAAAAAGAAGAACAAATGAGGACAAAGTCACCAGAAGGAGGGACATAATAAAGATTAGAGAAAAAATAAATAAAATTGAGAAGAATAAAACAATAGAAAAAAATCAATGAAACCAAGAGCTGGTTCTTTGAGAAAATAAACAAAATAGATAAACCCCTAGCCAGACTTATTAAGAGAAAAAGAGAATCCACACACATAAACAGAATCAGAAATGAGAAAAGAAAAATTACACTGGGTCCCACAAAATACAAAGAATTATTAGAGAATACTATGAAAATCGATATGTGAACAAGCTGGAAAACCTAGAAGAAATGGACAACTTCTTTTTTTTTTTAATATAATTTATTTTATTATCATTAATCTACAATTACATGTGCAATATTACGGTTATTAAACTACCCCTTCATCAGGTCCCCACCAACCCCATTACAGTCACTGTCCATCAGCGTAGTGAGATGCTATAGAATCACTACTTGTCTTCTCTGAGTTGTACTGCCCTGCCTGTGCCCCCCCAACATTACATCTGCTAATTGTAATGCCCCTTTTTCCCTCTTATCCCTCCCTTCCAGCCCATTTTCCCCAGTCCCTTTCCCTTTGGTAACTATTAGTCCGTTCTTGGGTTCTGTGAGTCTGCTGCTGTTTTATTCCTTCAGTATTTTTTCTTTGTTCTTATACTCCACATATGAGTGAAATCATTTGATACTTGTCTTTTTCGGCTTGGCTTATTTCACTGAGCATAATACCCTCTAGCTCCATCCATGTTGTTGCAAATGGTAGGATTTGTTTTCTTCTTATGGCTGAATAATATTCCATTGTGTATATGTACCACCTCTTCTTTATCCATTCATCTACTGATGGACACTTAGGTTGCTTCCATTTCTTGGCTATTGTAAATAGTGCTGCGATAAACATAGGGGTGCATCTGTCTTTTTCAAACTGGGCTGCTGCATTCTTAGGGTAAATTCCTAGGAGTGGAATTCCTGGGTCAAATGGTATTTCTATTTTGAGTTTTTTGAGGAACCTCCATACTGCTTTCCACAATGGTTGAACTAATTTGCAGTCCCACCAGCAGTGTAGGAGGGTTCCCTTTTCTCCACATCCTCGCCAACATTTGTTGTTGTTTGTGTTTTGGATGTTGGCCATCTTCACTGGTGTGAGGTGATATCTCATTGTGGTTTTAATCTGCATTTCTCTGATGATTAGCGATGTGGAGCATCTTTTCATGTGCCTGTTGGCCATCTGAATTTCTTCTTTGGAGAAGTGTCTATTCATGTCCTCTGCCCATTTCTTAATTGGATTATTTGCTCTTTGTTTGTTAAGGTGCGTGAGTTCTTTATATATTTTGGATGTCAACCCTTTATCAGATACGTTTTTATGAATATATTCTCCCATACTGTAGGATGTCTTTTTGTTCTACTGATGGTGTCCTTTGCTGTACAGAAGCTTTTCAGCTTGATATAATCCCACTTGTTCATTTTTGCTCTTGTTTCCCTTGCCCAGGGAGATATGTTCATGAAGAAGTTGCTCATGTTTATGATGGACAACTTCTTAGAAAAATAGAACCTTCAAGACTGACCAAGGAAGAAACAAAAAACCTAAACAGCCCAATTAACAGCAACGAAATTGAATTGGTAATCAAAAAACTACCCAAGAACAAAATTCCCGGGCCAGAAGGATTCACCACTGAATTTTATCAGACATATAGAGAAGAAATAATATGCATTCTCCTTAAAGTTTTCCAAAAAATAGAAGGGGAAATACTTCCAAACTCATTCTATGAAGCCAGTATCACTCTAATACCAAAACCGGGCAAAGACCTCACCAAAAAAGAAAATTACAGACCAATATCCCTGATGAACATAGATGCAAAAATACTCAACAAAATATTAGCAAACCGAATTCAAAAATACATCAAGAGGATCATACACCATGATCAAGTGGGATTCATCTCAGATATGCAAGGATGGTACAACATTCAAAAATCCATCAACATCCTCCAACACATCAACAAAAAGAAGGACAAAAACCGCATGATCATTTCCATAGATGCTGAAAAAGCATTTGACAAAATTCAGCATCCATTCATGATAAAAACTCTCAACAAAATGGGTATAGAGGGCAGGTACCTCAACATAATAAAGGCATATATGACAAACCCACAACCAACATCATACTTAACATTGAGAAGCTGAAAACTTTTCATCTAAGACTGGAACAAGACAGAGATGCCCACTCTCTCCACTGTTATTCAACATAGTATTGGATGTCCTAGGCACGGCAATCAAACAAAACAAAGAACTACAAGGCATCCAGATTGGTAAAGAAGAAGTCAAACTGTCAGTATTTGCAGATGACATGATATTGTACATAAAAAACCCTAAAGACTCCACTCCAAAACTACTAGAACTAATATCTGAATTCAGCAAAGTTGCAGGATACAAAATTAACACACAGAAATCTGTTGCTTTCCTATACACTAATGATGAACTAACAGAAAGAGAAATCAGAAAAACAATTCCATTCACAATTGCATCCAAAAGAATAAAATACCTAGGAATAAACCTAATGAAGGAAGTGAAAGGCCTATACCCTGAAAACTACAAGACACGCCTAAGAGAAATTAAAGAGGACACTAACAAATGGAAATTCATCCCATGCTCTTCGCTAGGAAGAATAAATACTGTCAAAATGGTTATACTACCTAAAGCAATCTACAGATTCAATGCAATCCTTATCAAAATACCAACAGCATTCTTCAATGAACTGAAACAAATAGCTCTAAAATTCATATGGAACCACAAAAGACCCCGAATAACCAAAGCAATCCTGACAAGGAAGAATAAAACAGGGGGAATTATGCTCCCTGACTTCAAGCTCTACTACAAAGCCACAATAATCAAGACAATTTGGTATTGGCACAGAAACAGACCCACAGACCTGTGGAACACAATAGAAAGTCCAGCCATTAACCCAAACATACACAGTCAATTAATATATGATAAAGGGGCCATGGCTATACAATGGGGAAATGACAGCCTCTTCAACAGCTGTTGTTGGCAAACTGGAGAGCTACATGTAAGAGAATGAAACTGGATTACTGTCTAACCCCATACACAAAAGTAAACTCAAAATGGATCAAAGACCTGAATGTAAGTCATGAAACCATAAAACTCTTAGAAAAAAACATAGGCAAAAATCTCTTGGACATAAACATGAGCAGCTTCTTTATGAACATATCTCCCCAGGCAAGGGAAACAAAAACAAAAATGAACAAGTGGGACTATATCAAGCTGAAAAGCTTCTGTACAGCAAAGGACACCATCAGTAGAACAAAAAGACATCCTACAGTATGGGAGAATATATTCATAAATGACATATCCGATTAAGGGGTTGACATCCAAAATATATAAAGAACTCACACACCTCAACAAACAAAAAGAAAATAATCCAATTCAAAAATGGGCAGAGAATCTGAATAGACACTTATCCAAAGAAGAAATTGAGATGGCCAACAGGCACATGAAAAGATGCTCCACATTGCTAATCATCAGAGAAACGCAAAGTAAAACCACAATGAGATATCACCTCACACCAGAAAGGATGGCCAACATCCAAAAGACAAACAACAACAAATGTTGGCGAGGATGTGGAGAAAGGGGACCCCTCCTACACTGCTGGTGGGAATGCAAATTAGTTCAACCATTATGGAAAAGCAGTATGGGGGTTCCTCAAAAAACTCAAAATAGAAATACCATTTGACCCAGGAATCCCACTCCTTGGAATTTACCCAAAGAATTCAACTTCTCAGACTCAAAAGGACATATGCACCCCTATGTTTATCACAGCACTATTTACAATGGCCAAGAAATGGAAGCAACCTAAGTGTCCATCAGTAGATGAATGGATAAAGAAGAAGTGGTACATATACACAATGGAATATTATCCAACCATAAGAAGAAAACAAATCCTACCATTTGCAACAACATGGATGGAGCTAGAGGGTATTACGCTCAGTGAAATAAGCCAGGCGGAAAAAGACAAGTATCAAATGATTTCACTCATATGTGGAGTATAAGAACAAAGAAAAAAACTGAAAGAAAAAAACAGCAGCAGACTCACAGAACCCAAGCATGGACTAATAGTTACCAAAGGGAAAGGGACTGGGGAAGATGAGTGGGAAGGGAGGGATAAGGGGGAAAAAGGGGCATTATGATTAGCAAACATAATGTTGGGGGGTACACAGGGAGGGCTGTACAACTCAGAGAAGACAAGTAGTGATTCTATAGCATCTCACTATGCTGATCGACAGTGAGTCTGATGGGGTGTGTGGGGGGGACTTGATGAAGTGGGGAGTTTAGTAACCATAATATTGCACATGTAATTGTACATTAACAATACCAAAATTTTTTAAAAAGCCAAAAAAAACATGATGCAAGCAAGATAAGAGCAGTTACACCACAAAGAGTCTCTTGTAGACCAGTGACTCTCAGACTTCAGTATCCATCAGTATCACTGAAGGGAGTTTGTTACAAATCCGTATTTCTCGGCACCATTCCCAGAGATCTAGATTTGGTAGGTGGACGGGGCACAGGAATCAGTATTTCTTAAATAAGTGCCCTTTGCCACAGGCAGTTCAAGGAGCACATGATGGGAAATGCCATGCCTAAGAAATGTGCCATATCAGTATTAATAACAGTGATTACTCTTTGTATCTTAGGTGTTCAAAGTGAATATTTTTCTGTATTTTGAAATAAAGTGCTTTTTTGATGAAGAATTGCTGTATTTAAAGGCACAAGCACACCTTAATCAGGGTCTTCTAAAGAACTGTACACCTTCTAAGTATATAATTTCATATTTTAAAAGTAATTGACCTCTTTTTTTTTACAAAAAAGAACAGATTAAATGTAGAAGCATAATTTGTCTTATCCTGTTTTTAGCAAAAATTTTAACAAGTTAGTTTTAATCTTTTGCCATCGATTGAACAGGGTGGTTATCTGTTACCAGAATCCAGCCGTGTTCTGTACCGTTGCCTTATAGGTTTGGAATTAAAAATTGGCACACATGTGCATTGGCATGATCTGGGCCCCAGGAGGTCGGTGGGCTCAGCCTGTTGATCATATTGGGTAATCAGCATGGCGGGAGGCCTTAGCTGCGAAGATGGCTGTGGCCCGGGACAGGAGTCACTGCCAGTGAGTCTGACTGATAGAGTCCCTCCACGACGCAGGACCATGGGGGCAGCTCACGCTACTGGGAGCGGCTCATTCCCCAAGGCAGGAGGAGGGACATTTTTTGGTAAAGGTGTAGGTAGTAAATATTTTAGGCTTTGTGAGCCAAGAGGAACCATTTTTAGCCTGTGGCTGTGCAAACCAGATGCAGGCGGGATTTGGTCTGGAGGTTGCAGTTTGCTACTTTAGTTCGGTAGTTTCCAAACTGTTTGATTTCAAATCCCTACACGTAAAAAAAAAAAAATTTTGACTGCACTCCAATATATGTTGTTTATTTTTAATTGCAGTTTGTATTCATAAACTATCATACATATCATATTTGCATAAATATTTGAAATTTTAAAAGATGAGACAAAAATCTATAGTGTAGGCCTAATATTTTCTTTTACCATCCCAAATGGGCCGTTTTTGACACCTCCTGGACTGGGTACAACCTCTTTTAATGAAAATTACTTTGCATAGTGTTTTTAAGTGTGGTGACTGTAAATATATCAGAATCACCAGAGGTGCCTCATAAAACCTCATGTTCCTGGCCTAGCCCTTAGATCTACTGAATTAAAATCTCAGAGTTTGAAACCTTGGACTATATTTTACCAAATTCCTCTGATGATTTCTCTATCACTAAAATTTGAGTATTCTAGATCAAATCATTGGTCTGGACAGGTGGGACAGAGATATTGCTTGTTGCTCCAGAATAAGTCTTTTTTGAGATACCACACACACACACAAAAAAAAAAAAAATTGAGAAATGTTTTAGTGTTTCTATGGGAAATTTCTTTTTTTTTTTTACTATAAACTTTCTCTTCTAAAAATGGATGTGAGATAGCATATAATGGAAGACATATACCATGGCCATAAGATAAAATAACAAAGGAAAATGATATAAATGAGACTGAACTTATTTATCTACCAATTATACCCCAAAAATTATGCTGAAATAATTGTTATAACTGAACAAAGATTTCCCTCTGAGATTCCAGGCATGTAACTCAAAAGGGAAGCACCATGAATTGCATAATTTTTATTAGCTAATAAAAGGATGCATAAGAGATAAAACATCCCTAATACTCAGGAATTGATCGAATACATTTATTAAAGGCACTGAAATCTTAATCACCAGTAACTTTAGTAGTGGTTTAATGAGGATGCTCAAATATTTTCATATAGACCTGTGAAACAGACAGGTCATAATATTTTTAAATATTGGAAATACATTTCTATGTCTTCCCTAATATAATTCCCATATGCCATTTCTTTACTTGGAATGTAATGAGTTT
Organism: Smutsia gigantea; assembly: GCA_032199065.1. Lineage (NCBI taxonomy): Eukaryota > Metazoa > Chordata > Mammalia > Pholidota > Manidae > Smutsia > Smutsia gigantea. Next base: position 11,062 of record JAVSCE010003845.1, read on the forward strand.
TTTACTCTTTTTTAAGGGTGATCCGGGGATTATGGGTCCTTTTGGAATGCCTGGAGCATCAGTTCCTGGCCTACCTGGGCCAAAGGTGTGCATTCATATTTTTTTCTTTTACTTGAAGCTTGGCAGTTTGCTGGGGGAAAAAACTCATGATACCAGTGAACTAGGATTTCAGTTTTGCAAGAATCCCAAGATATTATTTAGTTTAACCCTGATATTTCGTAATTAAGTAAACTGAAAGCCAGAAGCAAATAAAAGAAACCAAAATTCTTGCTTCTGGTCTTGAATTTGTCATTTCATCTTTAACTACCTCCCCCAAATTTTGGAAGAACCTACTTAAATTTATAATCAGAAAGTCTAGCAAAAAAGAAATCCACTCAGATTTAAGAGCACCTCCAAACATTCTTAAAGCCTAAATATTTGAATCTAGATAGCTACCTGTTATTTCAGTGGCCATTCCTTAAACAGCTGTTGTAGTTTTTACTGACAGATTTTAGGATTAGAATTGCTTAGGATTTGAAATTCTCCTCAAATATATTGGGAGAATGTACTTTCTCAAAATCTGAGATAGATAGATTAAGCTCTTCCAATGCTGGCCCATCTCTTTCTTGTGGTGTGGGTCTGGTTTCTCATGCAACCTCAAGCCTCAAGCATTATTTTAAATGTACAGGGAGATAGAGGAGGACCTGGGTTGCCTGGATTTAAAGGAGAACCTGGAATTGCTATTCGAGGACCAAAGGTATGCTTTATTAATGTACCATTTCTTTTTCTGTGTATGAGAGGGAAGTGAAAGTAGATTTAATACATAGTAAGTTGATGATTGAGTTTGTTTTACTTATAGTCTCTACACTGATAAACTCAAATGTGAGGATACACTATTCCCTCCTTAAAAAAATTAAGCCATCAGAGCATTTATTTTTCCTAAATGTGGAGAATGATAGCTCCTGTAGTTAAATTTTTGCTGACTAAACCGTTGTTTGAAAATGCTCTCCTTCTCATGTCTGTGATGTAAGAGATTATATGGCCTCTAGACACTTGCATTTACATAGTAATGGAAGGTGTAGCTCTTCTGCAAAATATGGTCCAAAAAGTTCACATCTGGAAGCTTTATTGAATCAAATATATCTGCTTTGTTATCCATCTTTCAGAGTTATTTTAAATGAAAAGGCAAATATAATCATAGGAGAAGGCAGCTTTAACCAAGCACAGGTATTCTTGCATGGTAACATTTCCTGCCTTACACAAAACCAAGCACTGTAGCAAACTTCAACATTGCAAATGTGAAGGTCCCTGTTTATGGGACCTGGCTTCAGGGCTCCGTGATCAGAGCTTACTAAATTAGTAGCATGTTGTTACATAGGTTTGAAGCCTCAGTTCTATCAAACAGTCTCTTCTAGATAAAAGGGTTCAAGTGCTAAAATCAGCGATTTTCAAACTTCCAAAAAGTACACTTAGAACTATCTTTGAAATATAATGCAAAACCTACCAGGCATACAACATTAAGTTGGAGTGGCCTTTTTGAAGGTCAAGAGAGGATCCTAACTGGCGCTGTTCTTAATCACTTTAACAGTTGTCCTCCTTGCTAAAGTGACAATCATCTGGTTTGTTGGGGACAGAGGAGGTTCCTGGGATGTGGGGCTTTCAGGCTAAAATAAAGAAAATCCCAGGAACACCAGAACAAGTCATCCTATGGCCTGTGGGGCACATGGGAACCCAAGCTTATGACTCAAGGAGAAAAATTCCAAATTTCCTAATGCTGAAACTAGAAATATAACCTTGATGAAGAACACTTGGTTGACAATTTTCATATTGTTGGATAACTTTCTTAATCTGTGTATTCCTAGTCCCATGATTTAAAGTTACTTCTATTTATACAATTCTTTACAATAGAAATAAGATCCAATTAAATATGCAGCCAGGGTTTGTAAGCCCTGCCTGCTTTCTACTGATCATTACGGGGCATTGTTGGTGATGGTATTTAAAGTTATCTGTCTCCTCACTTGGAGATTTTTCTAATCTCTTGGTCTCTCATGATACTCTTTCTGCCATTTTCTTCTAATGCATTGTTTTTCAAGCTTTGAAGAGTTAAATATCTGATGGTAGTTTTGGCACATTAATTCCATTTTGTGTATTATTTCAGGGAGCTCCCAGATTCCCCCTAAAGCTCATTTCAGATTAAGACTTCTGCCCTGATTTCTGTTGAATGAGAAAGATACTGCAAAGTGAATCACTCTACGGGACATTTTCTTGAATCCAGTGCAGAAAGGCCAAGTGGCCAAATTCCATCTACAGAAACATTGTGAGGAGTCCAAAATAAAAATCTGAGAGAGAACACTTCTCCTATATTCACCCCTGATATTTCTTATTACCATTAGAAGTAACAAGCTAACTGAAACTTTTGCAGGAGAGAGGACAAAAATCTCTAGGAAAAAAAGTTTGCCAACTATGAATGTTTGAACATTTTTCCTCCCAGTGTGAGTGCCAGGGGATAAACAATAACAGCTGCCGATAATTTGTTAAAGCCTTGAAGCTTAGAAATAAAAATTGAAAGTGAATTTTGATTCCAATTTTCTTTTCATTTCAACCTAACCAGGAAGCAGTTACTGCCGTGTCTTGTTGGCAGCCTGCTCCTTGTATAAGCATGGAAAAAAAGTGGGCATCTTATTTTGGGACACATCCATGTGGAATGTTTACAGCTTGAACCTTGAACATAATTGGAATAGCATAATACAGCGCTTCTGAGAAGTGACCATTTCCCTGTAATTGGGGATATTCCGAAATTCATCTCTCCAGAACTGGTTTTTGTTTTCTGCCATACAACTTTGAAAGATCATCCCGGGTTTTTGTTGATGATAAATAGCACATTAAGGTTTTGAAAGTGACCAAATGTTTTCTGAAGATTATTCTTGGGAAGGTTAACCACATAAAACCAGTCTCTTAGATTTAATGGGTAAAACAGCTGTTGGACTCATGGTTTTCAAAATAAATGTAACTTTCTCATTACTTAAAGGGTATGCAGTTTTCCCCCTCAGTCAGTCATTCCTTCACAGGAATAGAATTAGGAACAGTTTTTGGGAGGTGGGTTTTGGGCAACGGGTTGGCGTGGAATAATGGCAGTTTGATATTAGAATTTGCTAGCACTTAAGTATTGAGCATCCTGCTACTTTTCCAAGCTTAGAAAACAAAGGTCTGCCAATTATTAGTTTCCTTCTAATGTAAAATACCATAAATATTTTAAAATATGAATAGCTCTTTATCAAAATAATTGGCATGTGTTGGCAAGGGCTATTGTAAGAGTTATCACAGTAACAGAGTGGACTGTAGTATAAAAAATAAGTTTTAAATATGAGAGATTTATTAAATATGAATCCTTTATAGTCTTCCTCATTTTTTTCTTCTTCTCTCTCCATTTTGCTTTAGCCAGGAATTTCTTTGATTTCCACTCATAGGAGAGTTACACATCTCAGAAAACTCTGCTGTTCAAAAAGCAATAATCACCCTTTCCTAACTCCTTAAAGGAGGCCAATGTTTGCTACTGAAATTTTTGATCCCTAAGGTTTTCACTGTAAAGCAATGTCTAAATTTTTTCTCCATCTCAAGATAGGAACCATAAACTCTGTGTCCTATCCCTTTTTAACCTATTTTTTTTTAAATTAATGAACATCTATTTTCGTTTGGGCTTATTTATTCCCCATGTAATTTGGGCCCCATTGAGGAAGACAATGGATGCAACATAACAATAGGGAGCATACAATTATCTTCCTTTACAATTTTACATGTGAAATTTTGCTATTATTCTCTTCTCACACTATGCTTACTAAATTTCTTCATGTTTATATTTCTTCCTGATTAAAAATGCACTAAAACTTCAAAATTTTTAAAAATAAAATATGTTTGTGTTTCTCCTATAGAGGACTTTGTAATATTGTATACATTCCCTATATGCATTCCATGCTTCCCACTGAACGCAAATCGGTAAGACTACTGAAGAGGTAATGAGTAGCCGTATGGGATAGGATTTCCTTCTAGAATTTTTAAGTCATTCTTTTGCACTTGTTGCAACCACATTTGGCATACAGAATGGATAGTGGGCTGAAGTTTTGCCAGGTGTTGTGTTGTTTGGTCTTATGACACCACCTGGTGTTGGAATTTACTCAGGGTGTCCAAGGCCCTCAGGGACCAGCGGGAGCTCCAGGACTCAAAGGCGACGGCTATCCTGGTGTGGCCGTAAGTGTGGACATTGCTTCCATTCCCTTCCTTCTCTCTCACCCCTTCTTCCTTTCCTTTCCCCATTCCTCCCTCCCTCTTTCTCTTTCTTCCGTGATGAACACTGCACATGACAAGGAAGCTCACTCTCTCCCTTATTATGTCATCTCAGGGCCCTCGGGGATTACCAGGACCCCCTGGACCAATGGGTTTACGTGGAGTGGGGGACACTGGAGCAAAGGTAAGATTTTAAAGTAGGTAACATGGTAGCTTCTAAAACTGTACCTTTAGGTAGTGACTTTGATAAAGGTGAAATTTTTTATCAGACATGACGGGGGGCAGAGATATCTAAAGACTAAGTTCTTTTTCCTCATCTGTGGATTTCCCGGGGAGCTTGTACTAGATTGAACACACAGATTAACTATCCTTGGTAGCAACTCACACATTCTTTTGCTGTCTGTCTTCGTGTACCAAGATCAGAGTTGGGTTAGAGCCCTCTTCTCTTCTCTAGCCACCTCTTTCCCTACGTGTTCTCATCCAGCCTCTACCCATGTGCCAATAGCTTCAGACTTCTCTTTCCTGCCCTGGACGCTGGTCTCACATATCTGGTTCCTAACATACAACTCCTCTTGCATGCATTTCTCTGACATCAGAAACAGAAACTTTGATTTTCCTCCTGTTAGCTTGTGAGTGATTCTTCCATCCCCATGCCCAAGCCAGGAGACGAGCCATTCTTTGTCCCTTCCCTTCCCTCTCCTCTTCCACATCTTGTCTTTTGGTAAATCCTGTCAGTTCTCCTTTCAAAATACATCTTGATTCTGGATGCTTTTTCCTTCTGCTTCCACCAGAGCAGAAAACCATCTCTGCCTGGGCTATTAAAATAATCTCATCATCAGTCTTTCCTCATCCATCTCTGACCTTCTATTACCTAGCAGGCAGACATTCTTTAAAACCATAAATCAGATCACATCCCTTTCCTTCTCAAAAAAAGACTCTGATGGCTTCTCTTTGCACTTAGAACAATCTCCTGCTGCTTCCCAAGGCCCATGCAGCTCTTCATGACCAATCGGAGCTCCTGCCCCTTTCTCCCTTGCTGTCTACTGCCAGCCACACTGGCCACCCTGTTGCAGCTCCCTCCTGCTTCTGAGCCTTGGCTCTGTCAAGACGGTTCATTCTTAAGGCCTCAGCTCAATTCTCACCTCTCTGACCACTGACACAAAAACACAACCCTCTGCTCTCTCTCCCTCCCTCCCTCATCACTATCACATCTCCCCTTGTATTTTCTCCGTCTCCGTAGCATGTATCACGTTCTGAAACCGTCTTGCTCATTTACTGCTCTGAATATTCCACAAGAGTGTAAGTTTTCCTGAAGGCAGGCTATTTGTCTTGTTCCCTGCTAGATTCCTGGCATCAGAAAAAGGTATGGTGCTCGATAGGAGCTTTATAACATGTTGAATAAATGGAAACTGAGTGAATGATCAATATTACCTTAATGAGAGAATTTTCCTCAAGAAATACTTCTACTCAGTTTTTCAAATGCTTCCAGGTCATTATAGGAAGATGCACATCAATGTCAACTTCTTGTGTTGACATTTTGGTCCCTACCCACCACTTGGGAGTGACAACACCTTGATACTGCTTCTGTATAATGGGGCAGGTGCCCTTTTGCCCTCTCCAGATAGAATGGAAGACTGGAGATCTCTGACACTAAACATCATCTCTAAAGACATCTTGATTCCTGTCCTGGCTCTTGTAGGGTAATCCTAAGAGTCCAAGGAGAGGCTGTGTCTGAAAATGCTCTGTAAAAAAGAGACACACCCAGGAGCTTTTATCAAGGTTCTGGCTTGGTCTGACTCAGAACTCAATCCAGTCCTCAAACACACCTTAACAGTATCCATAAACCATACTGAATTTGGGTATTGAAATATTCTTTTTTTCTTGAAGGTATAGTATCTGTCAAAATGTGAAAATTTAAAAATAGAAGATAAATTTCATACATAAACTTGTTATTTTCTGTGCTGAAATACTGGTAAAAGCTTTTGTTATTACATTAAATATTCCTTTAGTTAGGGAAGTAGGAGCTTATTCCTATTTAAAATATAGCATGAAATAAATGTGCTAACTATATACTGGAATATATCTGTATTCCAACAGAAACATGATCATTTACATATCCACAGAGTAGTTTAATATTTTATATAGGTATATATTGTATTATATTAAATTATACTATGTTACTGCTTTACATTTAGCAATAAATAATAAATAGCACTTAAACACATATAGAGGACATTTTAAAATTCAATTCTTATAAATATTCCACTATGTCAGATTATCTAAAATATAGACCACAACATTTATTAAATGATTTAACATATCATTTCCCTCTAAAAATCCCTGGTATTTGCTTCCATCTACATTTTAGAGGGAAAATCAAGAAAATCCCTCAAAGTTTTATCCTGCCTCTTTTGCTTTTAGAAAGAACCAAATGTTGCCAGAAGATGTGTCTTAAGTGAGACCCAAATGGTCTGTGTTAGCCCGCATAGGCGGCTGAGTGGAAGCAGCAGCTGGAGGCTCACTTCTAGCTGAGGGAAAAGGAAACAGCTCTAGGACCTGCCTCTGTCCCCCCAGCTCCCCCTCAACTGCCTTTTCTTTCTCTCTGCTGCCTCTTCCTGTGCATGCTAGGAAAGTGTGTTCTCCTGGACCTCTCTAGCCCTAGAAGGAGCGGTTAGGAGTGTGAGCTGGTCTTAGAACCAAAGAATTAGGATCATAACTGAAAGTAAAGGAAATTCTAAAAGCAAACACAAGCTTTTAAACAACACTCAAAATCACCTCTCATTTTTCACAGAGGCCTTAAAGTCTCTATGTGGCCTTCTTTTCTGAAGAAAAGTTTTGGAAACACACAAACAGAAACTGGTAAAGAAAGAGCTTTGGAAAAGTCTAATTCCATTTAACTTTGTCCTTCTGGGTTGGTAAAGTGGAGGTGAGACTCTCAAAATACCTGAAGTTGTCAGTGGTACCAAAGCACAGGACTCAAATGTGTGCAAAATTTCTCTCCTTCCATTTTGACTTAAAATAGCAGAAAAATTGCAACTATGTGGGAATGTGTTGTGTGTAGTTCTTAGACATACATATTTGATATGTTTTTCATTTAAACTTTGTGTAGTCACTTTAAAATATTGGCCTTAGGGCATTCACTTACAAAACAAATGTGTTTTGAAACAAGGAAACTATTAAGGTTGACGAGGAATTTATGGTGTTTTTTTTGTGATATTTAGTCAAGGTCACATGTAGCATATGATGCAGACATTAGAATCAAAGTTTCTATGTTCCAAAACATATCAGAAGTCGTCCCTGACATCTTGCACCTGTGTGGTGCTCCCTGGCTTTTTTCCAAGTGGGAGAATTCCATATGATATTACTGGATATAGTACTTCAATATTCTATAATGACCTTGAATTAAATCCAATTTTGACAAGGGCTTCTGAGAGAGCTCTCATAAAAAACTACAACTTTCCAGGAGATAGTAAATACAGTTTTTAAATCCACTTTGAAACATGCCAAGAAGAGGAACTGACAGTTTGGTTTCGTGCCAAGTGGGAAGTGTTCATCTAGTGCCCTGATTCCTGGACCCACCCTCCCTGCTCATGGATGGGGAAGGCAAGCTCACAGATCCTAACTCTGTCTGCATTTCTTGACTAGGCCCCTGGAGGCTGGAAGCATCCTTTGTGATTTGGGAACAATCATTATATGTCTCATCTCCCTTTGAGAAGCTCAGATAACTTCTTGCTCCTGTAGTTTTACTCCCAAAGGCTCATGAGGGGCTGATTCACTGACATCTGTGAGGGTAGGAGTTCATTCTTGGCCTCCTAGAGGAATACAAGGAGCGGCTCTCCTGAGCTCCACAAGGGCAGGTGCATCCTGCCATCCACCTCTCTCAGGCCTGTCGGCCACCTTCTGTGTGCTAGTTCGTCACAGAGAAAGCCACGGCTTTGCCCAGAGCTTGGGAGCAATTGCGCTTAGGCCAGTCCTTGCACGGTTTTTCAGGCCCTCAAGGGACCTCCTAACCATCAAATGGCTGTAATAAAGTCTGTAAGCAGAAAAGACTTGGGTTGTGGTTAATATAATACCTAAGTATCATATATTATACTATCTAAGTAATCTATATTATATGCTACCTAAATGTTTCCAGAATACCATGGCATTTTTAACAACTCCCTTATTTTATAGGGAAAGCTTGAACAATTTTCCCTGCTACAGTAGAAATAGTTTTGTTACTACATTGTGTTTGTGTGTGAGAGGGATACTATGAATATGGATGAATGAAGGAAAGGCTAAATGGATAAGTCAGAACAGGAAGAACGACTTGGGCTGATCCATAGATGCTCAGTCTTCAGTACTGTCCATCTTTCAACCATCTCTGCACTGCTGGGTTGTTTCTCTTTCCATTCTAGCCTTTTCCATTGCCAAAACTCAAATTATGTAAACATTTAAAGACAAACATAAACCCAAACCCAAAAGAGTTAACCATTTTTCAAAAGGTTTAAATGTTTGAATATTGTAAATATGTGCTTTATTTGACAAAAGTGGCCCATAGTCATAAATTAAAATGCAAGTTTATGTGAAATTCCACCGAGTATCATTATTCTAAAAATGTTCCCAGCATCTGAATCGCCCCTCTGTTCTCTGCAATGGCTCACATATGTGCACACCACCAGCAGGCAGTGGTGGAACAGAGGAGCGATTCACACAGAGATACATTAGGAATTTGTGGATTCTATCAACGGACATGGACTGGACAAGGAACTCCATTTTGAACAGTATCTGATGACGAGGGCTGGCCTTGGATACAGACTTCATGCTAGTGAATTTGAGGGTCTGTGATTCCAAATTGGAGTTGAAGAAACGCTCCTCCCGTAATACGACTGCCCAATTGCACCAGGCAGGATGATCAGCTCAAAAACAGGACTCACTGAAGCCAGAGCCAAAGCAAGGGCAAATGCCAGGCAATTTGACCTTTAGATTTTGGAAAAGGTCACCACACCAAAAAACTTGACAAGGTGACATTTCGTGGTTTTTTCCTAACTTAGTTCTATGCATGACTCTAAAAGCAGAGCTGTTCTCCTGTCCATCTTATGACTTTCCATATTGCTTTCATCTCGTCTTGCTGTTTCCCTAGCTCTGCATTTCTTTCCCCAGAAAAACACACAAACCTTCCCTCTGCTCCAGAGATGCACAAAAATCGTCTTATCATTTGCCAGCTCCATCACCATCAACACATTTTTACTTTTAGTCATGCAGACCAGAGGAACTTTCCTCCAGTGGAAAATTACACTGACCACCGGAGAGCCTTGTCTTCTCCCCCTCATTTTGGGCAGTATCAGTGTTTCCATTTTCAAGGTTTCCAAACCAGCTAAACAGGAAGGACTCTCCCTTGCCAATGAGATTCTTGGCATGTTGGAATCATTTGCTCATCTTTGATGAGTCGATTTTAGAAAAGGAAGAAACAATCAACCAGTCTCCCAAGCCCTAAATCAAACTTTTAAGTTATCATGGACTTTGAGATACTGCTGCTTTGGGATGAATATTAAAGTTCTAGGCATAAATTAGTTTGAAGAATTGAAATCGTTTTAAAGATTATGAGATTTAAAGCTGGGAAAACACATGAAAAGAAATGTTATCGTGATTAAAGTGCTTGTTTTCTAGCACCTGCTTGATTATTTCTTCACCCCCCTGATAATTGTGCTGGTAATTGTTACTGTTTCCCTTTTCACATTAAAGGGTATCAGTGAGAAGTGACTGAGTGATATGGTAATGGCCAGCCAATAATCAATACACTTTGTCAGTATCAGCCTGTCTATCCATAAGCTTAGAACGAGGCCTCTCAAAGTTCCACTGACATCCTGGCAGTCACAAGGCAGATAGTCAGGAGTCACTAACTGGTATACAGGCTCATGACACAATCCATGCGGAGTGGTGCTTATGTTTGTGGTGGTTGGAGCCTTAGGAGTTATGTCTTCATTTTATTTAAAAGCCAGAAAGAAAGAAACATTAGGCAGCTGCTAATCATCGCTTTGACTTCTACCTCATTTCAAAACCCAGTCATTCCTTAGTTGGGCCATGGACTAGCACCTGCAGAGAACCGTTCCTTGGAAGATTCTTAAGAGGCTAATTCTTTCCACAATTAATCCAATTTTCAAAGGAAAAAAGCATGAAATCACTTTTAGAACAAGTGTAACCTGCTTCTATAGTCCTCTCCGTGAGTGACAGGGACCTGATTGGCACAAGGGAGAATTAGTGATTAAATTAATTAAAGCCTAATTAATGTGTGGCAGGGGGCAAGATAATCTAATGGGCTGTTTGTCTCTAAAAGCATTATTTTCTCACATAATGTATTTAAATCTTTTAAAATATAGAAGTATAATAGATTGTTTCCTTATCATTGCTGCACTTGAAATCTCTGTTACTTATTGGCGGTGTGACCTCAGCAAATCATTTAATCTCCCTGAGACGTAGCCTCCTCATCTGAGACTTGCAATAATAATGCCAGCTTCACAGGATTATTCTGAGAAATTAATAAGTCTATAAAACATTTTTTTGAAAGCTAATATACTAAAGTAGTAGTAGTTGTCATCATGGTATGCAGGACTCTCCAAGTCAAGGGTACTGCAGTACGGATAAAAGGACAAAATGAGAGCTTGTGTGGGTAGGAGATCTGGAATGGCACTGATTAAAACATGGGGATAAACCTTAAAACTGAGGACTGGCTGTGGAGGGAAAATGGGAAGGGAAACCTTAGACAGCTGGGTACTTGTGCAGATTGTGTGGGCCTCTTATAATCAGGATGTTTTCTTTCTTCTTGAGAGAGTGTTTGACTCACTATAGGGAAAGGATTTTCACAGCCACATAACTATGGTGTCTGCATTAAATGACAGCTGGGAGAAAGTCTGTGGAGAAGTTAGCATCTTGCACCTAGCCCCAGCCAACACCAACATGAGGGATGGGCTCTGCGATCACACCTGGGTTAGAATGGCTCCGGCTGTGTAGTTTCCAGAAAATCATGCATCCTTATCTATAAGCCTCACTTTCCTTATCTGTAAAATGAAGGAAGTTGATATTAATAGTGTTGGATAATATAATGAATGAAAAGTACCTGCCACATCATAAATTTAATAAATGTTAATTATTATTTATTTTGCTATTAATTATAATTTTTATGTTAACCAAATCAAAGATTTACCAATGAGAAAAAGAATGAATGTGACACCGTGTTTGCTTTCTTTTTCTTCCTTTTAAAAAGTGAAAGGTTCAGTGAATGATTACCAGGACCAGCCTAAGATGTATGATTCAAAGGGGTTGAAATTAACCACTCTGCAAGGTTATGATCTAGATAAAACCTTTACTGAATCATTTAAGTTCACATATACAAGTATTGCAGATGGTTCTATTTGGCCATTTCCTGTGGAAATGAGGGGAGTATCACCCCTCTAGAGACCCTTTTATGGGCCAAAAGGAAGCTGTAGACAATCAAAGTAGTTAGTCTTTTTCGAGGGAGTAGTGGAGGGAGGGTTGGGGTAGGGCTTAGGCTATGGCCTTATGACATTGATGGGTATAGTTACAAATGGCAATTCCAGAATTTGCTTTCACTCTGTTCATTATCTCCTAATGCAAGGGCTCCCTCTGCAGGCTCCATAGCTCCCAGATCCTGCATAGGAAGCTAAGTTCAGCTATGCAAGTAACTGCTGTAATTCCTTTTATTTGGGAATGCCACTCTATCCTCTGACAATAAAACTGCATGTCGGAAAATATCATGGTGGACACACTCCTTAGGGACCACTGGTGCTGCGTTGTGGCAAAGTCCATGCCAAAAGTGGTAAAGTAAGTCCTGACCACGGCCCTCTTGTACGCAATCACCTGCTGGTGTGGCCTAGTATGGGCACATGGCCCATGGAATAAAAGACATGACACATTCTCAAGACCTCACCACGGCAGAGAGACACCACCTCTGTAGATTCACACAGCTCAGCAAGTGCCTGATATTCATCTATTGAAAAGTACAATATACAAGCAAGGAGCAACCCTAATACCATTTTATAGACCAACTGTAACATCTGCAGAATATGTTAATACACGATTTAAAGTCTGACTCATAAAAGCATACATCAGATTGTATTTACATAGGTCAAAAGATTACAAAAGATTATTCTGATGGACAAAACAGAGCCATCTGTCAACAGTTACATGGATAAGGATGGAGAACGTGTTCAAGGTAAACACTGTGGTCCCTCAGAGGACATGGGATCACACCCTGAAAGTTCACTGGCCCAAGTTCAAGGATAGGAAAGGCAATAAAGTGTCCACAGGGTCAGTGTTTAGCCTTCAGACATGCCTAAATGGTGAGGGTAGGAGGAAGCTGAGTAAGAGAGGAAATGAAGAGCTGTAATAAACATTGACGAGGCTGGTCTAAAGTAAACTCACAACCTATTCAACTGGTTTTCCCACTTGCTTTCTCCTCTGTGGTGTGTGTGTGTGCACATTATGGTATCATTAATACTAACTGAGAAGGAGGTTTTAATGAAAATCATTATAATAAAAAACCACACATTAAATAGTAGAGTGTTAAATTCTTTTTTACAGAAGTACTGGTTCATAAAAAATCTCCTTTCTCTCCCTGTTAATTCTTAAAATTTTACATAACATTTGGAACATAACAAAAATGCATGAAATTCATACAAGTTCTGATACTACTAAATGTCCTGTGTGCTCTTCCCTTTTGTCCACTTTTCTATCTTTAAAATTCTGTACTCTTTTCCTCATTAAGGGTTAATAACAACCTTTCCTTACCCTCACTGATGAGATTTTTATTGGATACTGCTTATGGAATTAAAAAAAAATATTATTCAAACATTTCATTATGAAAATGATTAATCATAAATGGAGAAGAAAGACTTGTAAAAGGAACTTGTATTTACCCGTCACACTTCAGCAATTATCAACAGACGGTCAATGTTTTTTTTTCTTTTAATTTTTTATTAAGGTATTATTGATATACACTTTTATGAAGGTTTCACATGAAAAAACAATGTGGTGACTACTTTTACCCATATTATCAAGTCCCCACCCATACCCCAACGCAGTCACTGTCCTTCAGTGTATTGAGATGCCACAGATTCACTGTTTGCCTTCTCTGTGCTACACTGTTTTCCCCATGACCCCCCCACACCATGTGTACTAAACATAATACCCCTCAATCCCCTTCTCCCTCCCTCCCCATCTGCCTTCCCACACCCCTCCCCTTTGGTAACCACTAGTCCCTTCTTGGAGTCTCTGAGTCTGCTGCTATTTTGTTCCTTCAATTTTGCTGCTTTGTTATACTCCACAAATGAGGGAAATAATTTGGCACTTGTCTTTCTCCTCCTGGCTTATTTCACTGAGCATAATATCCTCTAGCTCCATCCCTGTTGTTGGAAATGGTAGGATTTGTTTCTTTCTTATGGCTGAATGGTATTCCACTGTGTATATGACCACATCTTCTTTATCCATTCATCTACTGATGGACACTTAGGTTGCTTCCATATCTTGGCTATTGTAATATTGCTGTGATAAACAAAGGGGTGCATATGTCTTTTTGAATCTGAGAAGTTGTATTCTTTGGGTAAATTCCATGGAGTGGAATTCCCATGTCAAATGGTATTACTATTTTTAGTTTTTTGAGGAACCTCCATATTGCTTTCCACAATGGTTGAACTAGCTTACATTTCCACCAGCAGTGTAGGAGGAGGGTTCCCCTTTCTCCGCGTCCTCACCAGCATTTGTTGTTCTCAGTCTTTGCGATGCTCGCCATCCTTACTGGTGTGAGGTAATTTCTCATTGTGGTTTTAATTTGCATTTCCCTGAAGATTAGTGATATGGAGCATCTTTTCATGTATCTTTGGCCATCTGAATTTCTTCTTTGGAAAATTGTCTCTTCATATCCTCTGTCCATTTTTTAATCGGGTTATTTGCTTTCTGGGTGTTGAGGTGTGTGAGTTCTTTATATATTTAGGATGTTAACCCCTTGTCGGATATGTCATTTACAAATATATTCTCCCATACTGCAGGATGCCTTTTTGTTCTGTTGATGGTGTCCTTTGCCATACAGAAGCTTTTTAATTTGATGTAGTCCCATTAGTTCATTTTTGCTTTTGTTTCCCTTGCTCGAGAAGATGTGTTCAGGAAGAAGTTGCTCATGCTTATATTCAGGAGATTTTTGTCTATGTTGTCTTCCAAGAGTTTTATGGTTTCATGACTTACATTCAGGTCTTTGATCCATTTCGAGTTTACTTTTGTGTATGGGGTTAAACAATAATCCAGTTTCCTTCTCCTGCATGTAGCTGTCCAGTTTTGCCAACACCAGTTGTTGAAGAGCCTGCCATTTCCCCATTGTATGTCCTTTATCATATATTAACTGACCATATATGCTTGCGTTTTGTCAGGGCTCTCTATTCTGTTCCATTGGTCTATGGCTCTGTTCTTGTGCCAGTACCAAATTGTCTTGACTACTGTGGCTTTGTAGTAGAGCTTGAAGTTCGGTGGCATAATCCCCCCAGCTTAATTCTTCCTTCTCAGGATTGCTTTGACTATTCGGGGTCTTTCGTGGTTCCATATGAATTTTAGAACGATTTTCTCTAGTTCATTGAAGAATGCTGTTGGTATTTTGATAGGAATTAAATTGAATCTGTAGGTTGGTTTAGGCAGGATGGCCATTTTGAGAATAATAATTCTTCCTATCCATGAACATGGGATGTGTTTCCATTTATTGGTATCTTGAATTACTCTTATGAGTGATAGGTCTTTCACTTCCTTAGTTCAGTTTATTCCTAGGTATTTTATTCTTTTTGATGCAATTGTGAATGGAATTGTTTTCCTGATTTCTCTTTCTGCTAGTTCAGTGTTAGTATATAGGAATGCCATAGATTTCTGTGTATTAATTTTGTATCCTGCAACTTTTCTGAATTCAGATATTAGATCTAGTAGTTTTTGAGTGGATTCTTTAGGGTTTTTTATGAACAATATCATGTCATCTGCAAAAGGGATAGTTTAACTTCTTCCTTGCAAATCTGGATGCCTTTTATTTCTTTGTGTTGTCTGATTGCCGTGGCTAGGACCTCCAGTACTATGTTGAATAGAAGTGGGGAAAGTGGGCATCCTTGTCTTGTTCCCGATCTTAAAGGAAAAGCTTTCCGCTTCTCACAGTTAAGTATAATGCTGGCTGTGGGTTTGTCATATATGACCTTTATTATGTTGAGGTACTTGTCCTCCATACCCATTTTTTTGAGAGTTTTTATCATGAATGGGTGTTGAATTTTGTCAAATGCTTTTTCAGCATCTATGGAGATGATCATGTGGTTTTTGTCCTTCTTTTTGTTGATGTGGTGGATGATGTTGGTAGATTTTCGAATGTTGTACCATCCCTGCATCCCTGGAATAAATCCTACTTGATCATGATGGATAATCTTTATGATGTATTTTTGAATTATGTTTGCTAATATTTTGTTGAGTATTTTTGCATCTTTGTTCATCAGGGATATTGGTCTGTAATTTTCTTTTTTTGTGGTGTCTTTGCCTGGTTTTGGTATTAGAGAGATGCTGGTCTCATAGAATGAATTTGGAAGTATTCCCTCTTCTTCTACTCTTTGGAAAACTTTAAGGAGGATGGGCATTAGGTCTTCACTAAATGTTTGATAAAATTCAGTGGTAAAGCCATTTGGTCCAGGGGTTTTGTTCTTAGGTAGTTTTTTGATTACCAATTCAATTTTGTTGCTGGTAATTGGTCTGTTCAGATTTTCTGTTTCTTTCTGGGTCAGCCTTGCAAGGCTGTATTTTTCCAGAAAGCTGTCCATTTCTTCTAGATATCCAGTTTGTTAGCATATAATTTTTCATAGTATTCTCTAATAATTCTTTGTATTTCTGTGGTGTCCATAGTGATTTTTCCTTTCTCATTTCTGATTCTATTTATGTGTGTAGACTCTTTTTTTATTGATAAGTCTGGCTAGGAGTTTATGTATTTTGTTTATTTTCTTGAAGAACCAGCTGCTGCTTTCCTTGATCCTTTCTAATGTTTTATTCTTCTTGATTTTATTTATTTCTTCTCTAATCTTTATTATGTCCATCCTTCTACTGACTTTAGGCCTCATTTGTTCTTCTTTTTCTAGTTTCACTAATTGTGAGTTTAGATTGTTCATATGGGATTGTTCTTCTTTCTTGAAGTGGGCCTGTATTGCAATATACTTTCCTCTTAGCACAGCCCTCACTGCATCCCATAGATTTTTGCAGTGTTGAATTATTGTTGTCATTTGTCTCCATATGTTGCTTGATCTCTGTTTTTATTTGGTCATTGATCCATTGGTTATTTAGGAGCATGTTGTTTAGCCTCCATATGTTTGTGGGATTTTTTATTTCTTTTGCATAATTTATTTCTAGTTTCATACCTTTGTGGTCTGAGAAACTGGTTGGTACAATTTCAATATTTTTGAATTTATCTAGGCTCTTTTTGTGACCTAGTATATGATCTATTCTTGAAAATGTTCCATATGCACTTGAGAAGAATGTGTATTCTGCTGCTTTTGGGTGTAGAGTTCTGTAGATGTCTGTTAGGAACATCTGTTCTAATGTGTTGTTCTGTGCTTCTGTCTCCTTACTTATTTTCTGTCTGGTTGTTTTGTCCTTTGGAGTGAGTGGAGTGTTGAAGTCTCCTAAAATGAATGCATTGCATTCTATTTCCCCTTTTAATTCTGTTGGTATTTGTTTCACATATGTAGGTGCTCCTGTGTGGGGTGCATAGATATTTATAATGGTTATATCTTCTTGTTGGATTGACCCCTTTATCATTATATAATGTCCTTCTTTGTCTCATGACTTTCTTTGTCCTCCAAAATACACTGTGGAGATGAATTGTGGGAGGTAAATTCTCTCAGCTTTTGCTTATCTGGAAATTGTTCAATCCCTCCTTCAAATTTAAATGGTAACCTTGCCGGATAAAGTATTCTTGGTTTGAGGCTCTTCTGCTTCATTGCATTAAATGCATCATGCCACTCCCTTCTGGCCTGTAAGGTTTCTGCTGAGAAGTATGATGATAGCCTGATGGGCTTTCCTTTGTATGTGATCTTATTTCTCTCTCTGGCTGCTTTTAATAGTCTGTCCTTATCCTTGATCTTTGCCATTTTAATTAATATATGTCTTGGTGTTGTCTTCCTTGGGTCCCTTGTGTTGGGAGATCTGTGCACCACTATGGCCTGAGAGATTATCTCCTTCCCCAGACTGAGGAAGTTTTCAGCAATTACCTCCTCAAAGACACTTTCTATCCCTTTTTCTCTTCTTCTTCTGGTACCCCTATAATGCAAATATTGTTCTATTTGGATTGGTCACACAGTTCTCTCAATATTCTTTCATTCTTAGAGATCCTTTTTTCTCTCTGTGCCTCAGCTTCTTTGTATTCTTCTCTAATTTCTGTTTCATTTATCATCTCCTTCACCATATCTGATCTGCTTTTAAAACTTTCCATTTATGTTTCATTTCTGATACTGTGTTCCATAATGATTGGATCTCCAACCGGAATTCATCCCTGAGTTTTTAAATATTTTTCTGTACCTCCATGAGCATGTTAATGATTTTTATTTTGAAATCCCTTTCAGGCAGATTCATGAGGTCGATTTCATTTGAATTTTTCTCAGTGGTTATATTCATAACTTTACTTTGAACCAGGTTCCTTTGGTGTTTCATATTTGTATATGGTGCCCTCTAGTGCCCAGAAGCTCTACTCTCTGGAGCTGCTCATCCCCTGAAGCAATGTTGGGAGTCACAGGGGAACGGTATTGGTGCCTGGTTGGAGGAAAGAGCTGAAGCAATGTTGGGGGTCACAGGGGAGCGGTACTGGTGCCTGGGGGGACAAAAGAGCTGTTTCCTGCTTCCCGGTTGCTATGCCTGTCTCCACCGCCAGAAGCAGTAGGCCGAGTACACAGGTATAAGCCTCTGTGCTTTGCATTCATTGTTGCTGTAGACAGGGCTTCCCTCTGGCTGGCCTAACACCAGGGTAGGGTTTGCTGGTTTGTGAGCCAGGTGGGGCTGACCAGGAGAAAGGCTCAGTAGGCTGCATATCACTGAGGGGATACTTGGAGCTCTGCAGCCAGCCAGGGAGCTGGAGCTCCTGAAGATTGTAAAGTTCCCAACCTGCTGGGTAAAGTGCACCTGGAAAATTTTGTCTACCTGTCTTTTCTCCTGAGCAGTAAGCTCTGTGCAGTCCTTGCCCCTTTAGCAGCCCTCTTGCTGTTAGGAAGTCTCTCGGACTGCCCACCTTTCTTTTGTCCCAGAGCAGCCAGATATGGATCCCTGCTTTCCACAAGCGGCCGGAATCTCAGTCTCTCCAGGTATTCTGCCTGTCTTAGCTTTCCATCCCTCTAATCGTGAGAGTACCATGTAAACACCATGAAATGTAGGTTTGTGCTCCCAGATCAGGTCTCCCAAGTTAGGTATTCAGCAGTCGCAGGTCTCCACTCCTTCCGTGCTCTGTTTCTCTTCCTCCTGCTGGTGAGCTGGGGTGGGGGAAGGGCTTGGGTCCCTCCGGGTCCCGGCTTTGGTACGTTACCCTGTTCTGTGAGGTTTATTCTTTTCTCCAGGTGTATGCAGTCTGGCACAGTCCTCTTTCCTGTTGCTCTTTCAGGATTAGTTGTATTAATTGTATTTTCATATTATATGCAGTTTTAGGAGGAAGTTTCTGTCTCACCTCTCACGCCGCCATCTTTCATCCTCTCTCTCAATCTTGTTTTATTTGTATTCCTTTCTCTTTTCTCCTTCCCCCTTCTACATTCTTATGAAACAAATCCCATCATGCATATAAAGCTTTAGCATTTCTCTCTCTCATAAAAGCTCTTTTTAAAAAATAACTGCATACCATTAGCAAACTTAAAAAATATTAATAATGATTCCTTAGTATCATTGAATATCCAGTGTTCAAATTTTCCAGCGTGTCTTATAAATTTGTTACAGTTAAACCAACTCTTAAATCTCTTTTAATTAAAGGTTACCCATCCTTTGTTTTTCCCTAGCACTTACTTTGTGGATATGTTCTTTTCCTTGAGGATTTTGTTGATGGTATCCTTATGGTGTTAACCTGTCTCTCCATCATCTGTAATTTTTTGTAAACTGTTAGTCAGAGAAACCCGCTCAGATACAGGTTCAGTTTTTCTCAGCTGGGATACTTCATAGGTGGGGTGCATCCTCCCCATAGCATATCAGGTGTCTGGCCAGGTGCTTTCTAACCTCCTCAGGGGAGGGCAGAGGTGAACAGAAACATGAAGAGGGAGCCAATGCACGTGGGGAGGGTCAAGGGTGACTGGGCAAGGAAGACAATTATTTTTTATAAAACAATAATTCTGGGTAAAATCTATTTAACTATATTTACCTGAGAGTGTCAAAATGTAGCAAGTGAATAAACCAGAGACCCTCATCTGGTGAATTTATGGATACTCCCTAAAGATACACATCAGAGTTACTCAAGATAGGAGAGATAACATAAATGGACAAATTCATGTTCTGTACCTGGAGCTCTTGATGTTAGGAGTGATCATTTACACTGGGAGAAACTTGGGAGTCAGGGGAGAGATGTTAAAGAGGTAATTAGTACCTGTGGTCTCAGAAGTACAGAATTATCTTCTGTGAGCAAGAAGGAAATATGTAATTATGAAAATAGAGATGTAAAGAACTGTCAGAAATAAAATAAAGTTTAAAAATTTCCTCATTCCTTATTTTATCTGGAAGTATTTTAGGGTTTGTAAAGAGAAAGTACAGTTAAATAAAGGATGGGCTGTTTTTCTAGATAAACAATTACATCATTTCTTATAATCTATGATTTTCATGCTGTTGAAAACTATAAGCCATTTAACTCCTAATAGAACATGGACAAAACAGGACCTAGGGCAAAGAGCTTGGGAGATCTAGGTTCAAAGCCTGGCTCTGGTTCTTGTTTTTTTGTTTTTCTTAATAACTTTATGTCATGCACAAAGCAAGTGCTAGGGAAAAACAAAGGATGGGTAACCTTTAATTAAAAGAGATTTAAGATTCATATTTTATGTATTGAATTTGCCCATTTGAGTGTACAATTCAATATTTTAGTAAATTTATCAAGTTGTACAGCCATCATCATAAATCAGTTTGGGAACATCATCTTTCCTCCAATAAGCCCCCTTTATGCCTATTTCCAGTTAATCCTATCCTAGTTCCTATTTTTGGCCATAGTCAAGCACTGGTTGACTTCCTGTCTCTACAGATTTGCCTTTTCTAGACATTCCATATCAATGGAAGCAAACAATCTGTGGTCTCATGAGTCTGGCTTTTTTCATTGAGAACAACATTTCATCCTCATTGTAGCACATAGCTGTAATTTGTTCCTTTTAATTGCTGAATATACCACATTTTGTCTGTCCATTTACCAGCTGATGGACATTTAGATTGCTTCCGGTTTGGGGCTATTATGAATCAGTCTGCTAAGAGCATTTGTATGTAAGTCTTCATGTGGACATACATGTTCATCTTCCTTGATGTATACCTAGGAGGAAAATAACTAGATCATATGGTAAATTTATATTGAACTTTTAAAGAAACTGCCAAACTGTTTTCCAAAGTGGATGCACCAGTGACACATGAAGGTTCCCATTTCCCCACATCTCCCAACTCTGCCTCTTGATAGCTGTGCAGCTTTGGGATAATTTTAGTTTCCTCTTTAACAAAACAGGGGGGATGGGGTGTTAACATTTACCAAGCGCCTATTCTACACTAGACTACCTTACTTCATTGTCATCCCCACACAGTATTGGTGATTTTCTGTATTTCTGATGAATTAGCTGAGGTTCAGAGAAGTCAGTCATCATTGTGATCCAGGTGTAAATACTCAATGATGTCAAATAGCCTATATGAACATGCAGAGCATGGTGTTGGGTACATAGAATCTGGATAATGAAGAGATTGCATTCTCTCCTTCTTCCCCTAATTCACATCTCAAATAGATCTGAGCACGGGGCCTGACATACCCTACTGAGGTCCCACCACTTTCCTGGTGACAGGTTTGGAGAATCTGAAAAGCCTTTTTGGAACTTGCCCTGTAGTCACAGCAACTCCAGGGGCAGGAGAACCACGAGCCAATCCCTAACCCAAAGGTTGCTTTTTATTCTCTCTTCTTTCTCCCTTGACTTAAAACAGTGATAATTACTTTCCAAATTCTAGAGAAGGAAGTTCTGGAAAAAGCTTACTTATATTCAGGTTGCCAAGATGTTAATTGACTTGATTGCTTTGCAAGGGACCCATATCAGGGGGTTTGAAGAGTGAAAACAAAGGGAGACACACTCCCTTTCTTGAGTATAAGAAAGTGATCTGGGAGAAAAGGACTCAACTAATACCTTAGACAAATGCAAGGTTTGGGGATTTTAAAAAGTATTTTTGTTTATGAAAATTCATATGAAATATTTTAATATGAAATATTATGCACCATAAAGTTTTAAAAAATCAGTAACTTACTCATTGTGTCCTTTCAGGGAGAGCCCGGTGTCAGAGGCCCTCCGGGCCCCTCGGGGCCCCGGGGCATAGGAACCCAAGGGCCAAAGGTGAGTCCTCGGGTCTGTGCTGTGTGTGAAGGTCAGGCACCCTCAGTGACCCCCAAGTGAATATTAACTTCATAGTGAGTGTTCATTTTGCTGTTGACTTATCTTTTCCTGATTACTGAAGAAAAATATTTTCTCATGTCATGTGAACTTTCAGTAAAACAGAATATTTAAGTTTATAAAGCCATCTCCTCCCCAAAAGAAATTAGAAAGTCCATGTCTCTGAAGAAAGTGGTTGCAAAGCGCTCAAAATACTTCCAGGTTCCTCAGAGGCTGCGCCATCATTAAGAATGATGATAAAGAACATCCTTACTTAGGTTTGAGGTACCTCAGGTGGCCTTTTAACAGGATGCCAGCCAGTGTATCTATTGTGTCATGTGCGCAATCCATTCTGTTAGGGCCTCAGTGCAAGGGTCTAGATTCAATGTCCCGTGTAAGGGAAGAGGAACTTCCTTTGGCTCCCTTTGCACTTATTTCTATTTCTCTTCCTTTTGTCACCTCTAATTGGATGATTATTCATCCTTTCATTCTTTCAGTCTAGTGCTTCTCAATGAAGGAGATCTTGTCCTCTCCTCTCTGCCCCAGGGGGACATCTGGTAATGAATGGGATCATTTCTGGGTGTCACAGTGGGGAGGGAGTGCTACAGGCATTTAGTGGGTAGAGGCCATGGATACTACAAGGCACAGGACAGTCTCCCATAATAAAGAATAAGCCAGCTCAAAATGTCAATAGTGATGAGCTTGAGAAGCCCTGTTTTAATTGTTCGTCACTCGATCAACAAATATTTCTTTGATTTGTTCAAAAAGAAAGGTGAAAAGGTATCAGGCATGTTCATAGGGAAAACAGGTATCAATGAGCCACCCACCACAAATTCAAATTTTGAATAAATGTATTTATGCCCGAAATGCACAGAAGTGAATTAGAACTGCATTATCAGAGAGGAATGAGAAAAGGTTTAATGAGTCAAAGATTTTAGCAAGTATCCCAGAATTACCAAGATTCTCAATCTATCCTTTTCTTGCCCATCAGCTCCATTTTAGCAGTAGGCTATTTCTTAAATTTATGATGATTTCTTAAACTTCAGATGGATGAAGATTCCCCAAAGATATGAGTAGTTTTTATCACTGGGTGATGGTAAGAGGTGTCTATTTTTTATTCTTCATTGTTATCTCTATTTCTGTTTAATTTTTTTTTTTTGGTAGTGAACAGGTATTCCTCTTATAATCAGAAAATATAAAGCTCTTTTCTGTACTAGAAGGAAAAAGATAGACTTATACAGTAACTTATAGTAACCCAGCATTTCTTAAAGCTTGTTCCATAAAATGTTAATTTGAAAGCTCCTGGAATAAACAAAGTTGAACCAATCTCTGTATTGGGGGCCGCTTAGAGGCTTTAATATATGAAGATGTACTAGAGATCTCCAAGGAGAGGCACATTACATTGGGTAGAATTTTTCCAATCTCATTTGACCACAGAAGTCTTTCCTCAAGAAACATAGGGTCAACTTATACTGTAAAGTACACATACCAGGAAATGATGCACTTTTTACTTCATTTACATATTTTCTTAAAAATTCAGTACTAAACCACAGCAATAGTCACTGAATCTAACCGCAACCCTGGTGAGCTAGCACTTCATATTGAAATGGAGCAGCATAGTACAGGCTACATAGAATTGCGTGTGAATGCTCCTCACACCCTGGCTCTCCAGGGGTAGGTGGCGGGGCCGCCGGAGGAGTCCAGGCAGAGCAGGCCAACAAGTCTGCTCATGCCGCGCAGCTCTGCCTAACATCTTTACCTATATTCGGATTATAGGTAAGATTTTTGCAAAGGATTCTGTGGCTTAAACATTTTTGAAAAACAGTTTTATATAGAATGTGATACAGCTTATAGGCAGCATGGCTGTAGATCCCGATCAGACTGAAGTGAGAACAAAGGCAAAGCAATAATATGGTTTTTCTTTCTAACGTATTCTTAACTTCCAATTCGAATCTTCCTACAGTTCTCTTCAATTTCTCTCCATCTTCCAACAGGGTGCTATAGGACAGAAAGGCTTGCCTGGCCCTCCTGGCCCCCCTGGCTATGGCTTACAAGGAATTAAAGTAAGTGAACGTGCCTGCGCTGTAGTCACCTTCAATTTACCAGGGTAATGGAAGAAAAAGGTTGTGGATAATATTAAATATGACTATCTTGAAATGATTTTAATGTAAGCTTACCAGTTAAAGTTATATCCGGTATTTAGAGACACAGTCCAGAGAAGTGTAAAAATGGTATAAGTACATTCTTTTCACAAACGCTAAAGATTACGTAAACTGCTTGGTGAAAAATGTAACAGGTAACAGTGATTTGTTGTTCTTACTGATTTCTGAGCTGAGTGCAGAATTGATGCCCAGTTCTTTCTCCCTTACCTTCCTCATCTGAATCCTCGAGCTTCCCAGTCTTAGCTCATAATGGAATCACCTGGGGAGTTTTGTTTGTTTGTTTTTAAATAATACAGATGCCTTACTCCAGGGGAGTGAAATCTGAATCTCTGGGAGTAGAGCTTGAGTAGTATGGGTTTAAAAGCCTCCTAGGTGATTCTCCTGAGCATCCATGGTGAGAACTACCACTCTAAATCTTGAGTCTGTGTTACAGGAATTCACAACCACATGTGCCATCCGCTTTGCTTCTGTCTCAGCAGCAACAAGTCTGTCTAGCAGGGTGGGGCCCCCATGGTCTCCCATGTCTCTGTGTAAATTCAAACAAGTCTCTCTTTTACATCTAATATGTTGACTTATTTATTTTTATTGGCTCACTCTCTGTTTTTTGCCCCAAATAAATTTCTATAGTTTTACCACGGTTAAGCTTTGAAATTGAGTAATCCAGCCCTGGATAATTGATATTGACTCTAAAAATGTAGAAATATGCAAAATAAACTCCTTTTCAAATAGCAGAAATTCTTAGTAAGTAGGAGATAGTAGGAACTTAAGATAATAAATGATAATAAATGTGAAAAATCCTGTGTTGAAATTAAATTGCCTTCTCCTGTGTAGACAGTAAGCTCAGTCAAGAGAAAAACTCACTGAGACTGTGTTAAATCTTTCGCTCTGTCACACATTGCCTATGGCTTCTACTACAGTCTTTTCAATAGCAGTTGCTCCTCTGTTAGGATGAGCATATCCACGCAGTAACTTGACAGCTGACACGTTGCCGTTAGTGTACCAGCAATAGAAAATATAAGCAAAAGCCTGCTTCCTTGTGAACAACATCACTCTCATACTTAATCTTTAAATTCTACAGTTAAAAGATGGTAATGCTCCACAGATGGTCTGGCATGAATTTTCTTAATCAACGAGCCCTTGTTAGACAACTGGTCTTGTCACCCATGTGAGTGCATTTCACATATGCTGGTTATCGTCACCTCGTTAAATCTGGTGCCAGGTTTCTCCCTGCTATCACCGGGGAAATACTTCCTCATTCACAAAGGAAAACCTTGGGTTGCACCTAAACCAACTCTGACCCACGCTGTGTCCCGCCCCCCTTCACCTCCTGTCCTTTCTTATGCCCTCCAGGTCCTGCCATGTCCAAAGTCCATCCCAAGGGAAACTATGATGTGAAGCCTATGATGATAGGGAAGGAACCAAAATTAAAATTGCCACATATCCAGTGCTATCAGAAATGAGATAAGCTTTTCTTTCACTGCGGGCTGTGGCCTGAAATCACTTGGCAGTGAGCTTTGACCAAGGCTGCCTCATGCAACCTCACTAGACCTATTGGGTTGCCAGGCATCCTGTTGACAGCATAGTGGAAGTCTTTCCCTCAGGACCACGATGTCATTTTCCTGATCCATCAGTGCATAAGGGAGGGAACTGAAAAATCAAGTTGGTGGTGTTTCTCTGAATCATTTTAAGGTTGTATGCTCAGTGAAATTTCATTTATGTTCATTTGTTGACTTATTTCCCACATCTTTCTAAAAGCCACTTGAATTAGTAAAACTTGTTTCTGTTGGGATGTCTGTTGGTAAGTCTTTGATGGGAGCCCTTGTTGCTGTTAACCTTAAATGCTGGGGCCCAGACTGTGCCCCGTCTCTCTATGTCATCTCTACATGGAGAAAATAAGGGCTTGGGCTCCAGTCACCGAAGTGATTTGCTCCTGCATCCACCTTACTTTGTTGCCAGAATATTATCTCTTCAGTCACTCATTCAACCAGCCACCCAGTCAGCCAGCCAAGGAACCAGCGCTGACTGCGCTGACTGAGCACCATCTATGTCAGGAAAATAAGCTAAGTGCGGTATCAAATGGTGAGTGAAAAGACATGAATTCAGTCCTCATGAGTTTATAGGCTGTCAAATAATCACACTTCAAGCTCCAGAGAGTATGCAGGGGTGGTACAGTCGGATGAATTAGACTCACGGTAGGCCACAGTAATGAGTTAGAGCTTCATCCTAAGAGCAACGGAAAGTCAGGGAAATGTGACGTGATCAGGCAGGGGTTTAGAAAAAGACTCACTCTGTTTACCACCTATAGAGTGGATGGGCATGACTGGAAGGAATGTGGAAGCTGCCCTTCCCATGCCCCTGTGTATTCTCCTGATTCTCCAGGCTGAAGAGTGAAATCTTTAGGGAACCCCTTCTTTCTGCCTCTTCTGGGCTCTAGAACCCCTCAGGGGTGCTGCTGTGGTAGCCCTGATCCTGGGAAGCCCTGAAAACACAGTGGGCTCACCCTGCAGTTCTCCTGCAGTCCCCGCTGTGACCCAGCTGGCTTTGCACCACAGGGGAGCTCCAGCCTCTGTGCTTTTTCTCAACCACAAAGGTCTGTTAATTGAATGGATACATATGGGACTGTGGTTCTTTGGTCCCAAAGTGGCTTTTGTCTTTCAGGTTCTTGGCATAGGCAAGGAGGCACCACCGTGTTTTCCCATTGTGAGCCTCCAGCACTGGCTGTTCTCTGAGATATGGACTATAAACCTAATAATAACTCTTTAGATTAAGTCAGGAGGGAAAAGGGCTGGGTCTTGAGGGATTCCTTGATATGTCAAGTACCCATGGAGGGCCAGGCCTCATAGGGGCCAGGAGGGATGTAATGAGGGGGCGTGCCATCCATATTAAAAAGCTGAGTATGGAGACCGGCAGGAATGACCCCCTTCACCCACCCCCGTCATATCTACTCAGGAGTCGTGCCAGTTTCCCTCTCTTCATCTTTGCTGAAGTTGGCTCCATGTCCTGACCAGCCCTGGCATTCCTTTAGTGCTTTTTCCCAGAGCATCAGGAGGCACATATAAAAGCAGGATTCCTTGTAGCACTCCTTGATTTTAGGAGTTTCTGAGGTAGATCTGTGGACTGGGTTCTCTTATAACTCCTGCTACACATAAACGAATGAGCTACCATTCTGTGTTTTAGTCCTGAACATGACCAATCCAACCCAGGCCGAGGGAACTCTCCCTGTTGTTAGGTAGTAATACTTGAGCCCTTGTCAGAGTGAAAAACAGCCTCAGTGACATGCTGGGGGAATCTGGTGAACACTGGTTGTCTGAAATCCCCGTGTCTCCAAAGCTGATGATGGGTGCAGTCATCACATCGTCACAGAGCTAGCAGATCATACTCTGAAATACCTGGGGCACCTGGGGCCAGAAAAAGAGGCAATCTCTCCCCTCTACCTATACTCTGATTTTAATGTTATGATGGAAAGAGAATGAGCATTAGAGCCGCACAGACCTTGGCCTGAATCTTTTAGGTGGCTAAATCATTGAGTTTCAGCTTACTCATCTTTCAAATGGGGATAATAATGACTGTTTTACAAGGTGTTGTGAAGGTGAAATTGTACAAAGTGCCCAGTACACAGTAGTGGGAACTCCACCAGAGCTTGGGCTATGGAGTCAACAGATTTGAATCACGGCTTCCTGAGTACAATTCTGCCCTGGTTCCCACATCTGAGTAATAGGGATAATAATAGTGCTATTTCTGAAATAGTGAGAAATAAATGAACTTAAGTGAGACAGTGTGTGTAATACATTTAATGCAGGGCTCAGCCCATGTTTATATATGCAGTAAACATTTGTAGTTATTCACATTATTATTCCTTCCTGATTCCCTTCCCTTTCTGCTAGTTCCTCTTGTATTTTTCAGGATGACTGCCCAGAATTCTGACAATCAAGTGATTTAATACTCTAAAACATAAAATATTGGGTTGCATTAGTGTAAGCTTGAATCCAATACCAACTGACCCCAAAATGTATAATGGCTCAAACACAATGGTGGTTTTTGCTCTTATAAGAGGCCAATGTGTCGTTGTTTGGTGGGGAATTTTCTTCCACATAGAATTTCGGAGAACTTCATCTTCCATTTATATTTCCTTCATCTGCTGGGCCTTTTAATCACTTACACCCAGCAGGTAGACAGGGAAAGTATAGAAGAAACACACCTAATCCTTCAAAGTCCTGGCCAGGAGCTGTATCAGCTCTGTCCCATCTTACTGGTACAACTAGTCTCCTGGAAAGGCAGTCTAGCTGTGTGCCCCGGACGAAGGGAAACCGGAGGTTTTGTGAAGAGCTGGCATTACTGCCACAAATAATTTAACCTGTTTCTAGGAAAGAGGGACATTTTCAAGTTACTTGTTGTTCTGAAGTATGTTGGTGCTTCTCAAAGAGAACAGAAAACAAGAGCAGTTTCCATGGCAACTTTCAGAAGACCTCATCACTCTCCTGACTGTGAGGCAGCGTTACCTGGGCCCGCGAGGACTGGGTTCAGCCCCATCATTCTTTTTATCCTAACTGTAAAAGAAAACCTCAGAGCCTTAAGAGTCTCTTATTTCAAGCAGCATCAGGAACCCCAGTGGGTGACTAGAAATTGTCTTGAGGAGACAGGTTGAGTACCATCCAAAGAGCTGGAGGAGGCTTGGGGTGTGGTGGGACCAGAAAAGGCCCAGGAGATGTCACCGGTGACTATGACAAAGTCGGGGCCAGAGGACAGGGACTGCTGCAACCTGGTGGGAAGCTGTGGTTCAAAGGCTGGGAGAGAGACCGGCCTGGGTCAGAGGAGGGAGGCGGAGCTGGCATGAAGAGCCTGGTACAGGAGGTAAAGAGGAGCCAGCAATTGGGCTCTGGTTAGGAACAAGGAAAGGTTGGAATCCTAGGGGATTACTTGGGACACCAGTAGTATTTGAAAACTGCGAGGGTGCGTGAAAGAATGTCATCATCCTGTGATGGAAATCCCATAAGGACCCTACCAGCCGGCCATTTGGCATCCACCTGTGAACTGATCACTGAAAGTACCTCCAGAATCCATTTAACTAGATTTTTGGTTAGAGTGGACCTATTACTGCATGGAAAATTGCCCCCTTTCAGGATGAATAGAAATGACTTATTCTCTGAAATGAAACTGACTTAAAAAAGAGTCCCAATTATAAACAAGTCAGGGTTAGGTTTGATATACAGCAAGTGGCAAATACCTGCAGAAAAGTTAAGAGGTGTTGGCAGTAGGAATTATTCTGGTCTTCTAAATTCATAATGATGCACATGATGGTGTTATTAATACAAAGGGAGCAACACACACACACATACACACACAATGACTTTTAGGGTGACTTTCTGTGGTCCAATTTCAGGTTTTCTTTCTTCCTCCTGACAGCAGACAAACTAACAGCATCACAAAGAGAAAACAAAACCAGCCTAGGTAATAGTACAATCACTGCATTCAACCTGAAGACACTTTAGAAATTAAACTGAAACAGTAAGGAATACAGTTAACTGCACAACAGAGGCTGCTTGTGTGCTTATGCCAGAACACATCTTTAAATTAACTTCTAAGACTATGCTGTAATTTTCCAATTCCCACAGTGATTCTCTACATAGAAAGCTTTAAACTTAAAAATAGTTCAGCGTTTCGAGACAAAATGCCCACAGCGGGGGAAGGCTGTGGCTAAAAATTGATCCTGGTAATCGAAGTTTATAAACCTACTTTAGGCATTGAAGGCATCCCTGTACCTTTATGTGCCTTTCATTATTTTTAAAACCAAACTAAAAACAATTATATGTGTGATGCACCAAAGCTCAAGGCACTAAGCTCGCAGTATTTTCTATGCAGTTTGTACAGTTAGGGAAGGTTTGTGTTTATTAACTGGAACTGGCTCTGAGACCATTTGTATTTCTCACTTACTGGTTCATACTTTCAGTTTCCTCCCGGGTCAAGTGGCTTTCATTTCTTCAAGCCAATTAGGAAAAAGGATTTTTTTTTTTAATTTCTGAATCTGAGGATATGGTGTTTTCCTCTCTCAATCTTACTATTAAATTTCCCTTTCTTAATAACCAATTCCCCAAACCAGAGTTGGAGTGGAAACTTGTTTTAGTAGGGCTTGAATCATCATTACCAGCTTATATTTATTGTCCATTTACTGTGAACACGGCACTGTGCGATGGATAGGGACTGTTATAAAAATCTGCATGGCTTTTGTCACATTCCTTATATACTGCCATGAATCTAAAAGGAAAAATGAATTTCTAAAATAATTTTTTCCACAGTATTATATTCTGCTCCAAAGTTTATGGCTTCCCCAGTTCCAAAAGAAAAGTCAAAGGACGAAAAATTGGTAATAAAGATAAGACAATATCCAACACCATGTGCTGATGCTGAATCTTTAAAAAAAAATTAAATTATCACCAAAACTTAGAAAATTATATGGAAGATTTCACTTGAGCAATTATATGCTAAAATTATTGATTATGCTCTAATGGTATATAATTTATAACTATGGTAAGCATGCCACCATTTAAAATTGTTCTTTCTCTCTCCCCTCCTTCCTTCATGCTTTCCTTCCTAACCTTCTTCCCTCCCTGCCTCTTACCACCCACTCATATCTAATACGTAAAGATGTAAATACTATATATTTGTTCCTTTTCATTCTTATAACAGATATTGTCCTGATAAAACCAAGTTGCGTGAAGGACATGATAAATTACTCTTAGCTGCTACCATCTTTATAGCCCAGGAATTTCACTGTAGAAAATTTATAAAAGGTATTTTATCTTTTCCCTACCCATCAGTGCTTGGTTGGAAGTGAGTTGCTGGTATATACTTCTCCCCTTCTCCTTTCAGCAACATAACCGGGCACTGTATTACTTACAGCTTTGAGCTTAGGGTGAGAACTAGGCCCATAGTATATTCTCTGAATCTCATGCATAATCTTATTGAAGCCTCGCCAGCCCATGAGGTAGGCTCCAGGAAATCAGGGCACAGACGTAATAAGTAACATACCCAAGGTCACTCACAGCTCCTCCTCCTCAAGTCTGTGGCCTTGCTGAAGTAATCATGTATTGGGTAGTAATCAAGTCAGGAGAGATGTTGGAGAGAGGAAAATGATTAGTCTGAGACTTTCAAAAGTGCCAGTCTAAATTTTTATTTGCATCTTGAAATTCAAAGCTGTCCCTTTGAGATCTGAGATACACAGTGAGGTTTTTTTCCAGAAAATATAAATTTTTAAAGAAGTATAACAAGGCACTTCTTCGAGTGCAGTTCTGTTAGACACCAGGGATAGATTTAGGGACTTTTTGAAATCAGTTGCCATGCCCGAGACTAGGAATCACAGCAGGATCTGGGCTGACGGGTGTAGCTGCTCTAGATAAGGGCTGTACTAACCACTCTGCCCGTCACAATTCAAAGGCTTATCAAGTCCTTTCCTGTTTAGCGGTTAAAGAACATACTGTTTTGTACTGCAAATTTCTGCGATAAGTCAACAAGTAGCCAACTAGCCTATAACCTAAACTTCTTATCGCTTTTACAAACATCTTAAGAACTTGACAATTACTGACTTTCGAATGCTGGCACCTTTGTTAATCTAGTCACAGATATGACTCTCATTTTAAATATAAGAAGTGAGGGGAAATGAAGTTACCAGTTCAAGGTCATCCAGAGATTCCCTAACAAAGATTATAAAGCTTATTGGGTATTGGTGGCTCAAACTGATAAAGATAGCCCCAGAATACTCTTTCATCCTACCCTAAATCTTCAACTAGCAATTCTGCACAACTGTTTCTCACATTTTCTGGGTGGGAACCATGGGCCCAACTGGTATGCACTCCGCCCTAGAAAAGGGAACTGAGGGGCCAGAGTGAAGAGTATTGCACTGGAGAGAAATAGGCAGAAAAATGGTCTGCCTCTGAGACCAAGAGGAAAAGGAAAAAGGGAAATAAAAGAAAAAGAATAGGAGATTGGTTATGATGGCTTTTTAAGGACACTACAGTTAGTGTACTGTTAGCCTTAAGTCTTCTATTACCTGAAATCACTTGTAGTTACTATCTTTTGGTTAAATTTCACTTGTGTTCCACTTTCATCCTTTCACTTCTGCCTTTTTTGTATCCTCTTAGTTCACATGTTTCTTTTAGACAACATGTAATTAGAATTTTAAAATTTCAGTGTGACAATATTTGCCTTTTTGCCAGGAGCATTTAGTTCATTTGTGTTAATGTAATTAGTGAACTTCTAAAATGTATTTCTACCATCTATCTAATTTGGGGCTACACTTTTCTTCCCCTTTTTAAGAATTATTAATTTTTAACTATATATATTTTTTCCCCTTCACTGGTTTGGAACTTACACATTTTTCTCGCTCATTTACGTTATGAAATACCCATATCAATTTTCTAGTTATTACAATAACTTAGAACACTTTAATTCCATTTACCCCCACCCTAATATTATTATTGTTGTTTTATATTTTAATTAATTTTCAATCCCTCAGGACATTTTTTTATACAATCACTGTTTATTTAGATTTACCCATGTATTTCCTACTTTCTTTCTCCTTAATCCATCTTGAATCTTAGCTTGTAAGCACTTTCCTTCTGCCTGACTTGGATTCTTCAGAATTTCCTTTGGTGAAGATCTACTAGAGCAACCTCTCCATTTTTGTTTGCCTGAAACTATATCTACTTCTCTTTAATATCTTCTTAAAGGATATTCTTCTGAATATAGCATTCTAGGCAGTTTTTCCTCTCAGTGCAGGGCAGATTTTCCATCATTTGGCCTCTATCACTGCTCTTGAGAAGTTACTAGTAAGTCTGGCTATTCCTTTGGTTGCAATTTGTCCTTTTCTCAGTGGCTTTTAGTCTTTCTTTTTATTTGGTGTTCACAATTTCACTATGATGTATTTAGATATAGAATTCTTTTAATATATGTTGCTTAAGAATTGTTAGAATTCCTGACTCTCTAGATTAGTATTTGCTATCATTTTTGGGAAATCCTATGCCTTGTCTTTTCAATAAGCAATAAGAAATCTCATCCAGTCTTCCCCACCTCTGCCCCTCTCTGTCTTTCTAGAACTGCAATTAAATATTTTCCATGTTTCTTCCTACAGATCTGTCCTTTTGTATTTTCAATCTCATCTTTCAGAACTTTGTTATGACTTATATTTTTCTGGCTTATATTCCAGTATGCTAAATCTTTCTTCAGCTGTGTTGAATTTGCTGTGTAACCAGTCCATTGAATTTTTAGCTTCAATTACACTTTTCATTTCTATATGTTCTATTTTAGTTTTTAAAATCCACATAGTCACTCTATATGGATATTCTTTTAGAAAAAAAAATTCAGACCATATCCCTTCCTTGCTTACAAATCCTCTAAAGTCTTCCTATAACATTGAAAATTTTAAGAGAAGACAAAGTAAAAGAAAAAGAAAAGCTCTATGAGACTATATTATCTGGATGCTGCCCACCTTTCTGACTTTATCTTGTAACCCTCTCTCATGTCTTCAATCAAGGCACACTGCTTTTCTTTCTGTTTTTCAAAAACAGAGTTCATTCCTTCTGTAGGGCCTTTGCACTGTTTCTTCTCCCTTGGTATTTGGCATGGCTGGCTCCTTCTCTTCCTGTACATCTTATCTCAGATGCTATCTCTTTAGTGAGACTATCCCTGACACACCATCCAATCCCTACCCCATTCTCAATCATTCTATAATATTGTCCCATTTTATTGTTTTCATAGCACTTTTGCCAGCTGAAAAATATATTTGTTTCTTTGTTTACTATGTCTTCTCTTGTAAAAAGAAGCTCTTAAAGCAGGAACTTTGTATCTTTCAACCATCTCTGATTACCTGGCAACTAGCAGAATGTCTGGCATATAGTAGGCACCTAATAAATATTTGTTTAATAAATGAATGAGTGAGTGAATGAATGTATGGAGGTTATATGGCAGATGACGGTAAAGTTTCACTGGTAACCATATTGCTGACCCACAAAATGATGCAGTAGTACATGCTGTAATTCAATAAACAATTGTTGAATTCCACCCAGAACTCTAAACTTGTTACATGATAAACTCTTCTCTAAATCCTAGTGTTTAATAGTGGCAATACCTTACTCATAGTTTGGTATGCTTGGTTGGCCTAACAGGTAGAAGTTTATTTAGAAGTGCTGGGTTTGGCTTTCTTGAAAGTATATCTTTGGGGTCAAATTATCTATTACCACAGTGCAACAGGATCACAATGAATGCTATAACAGTAAATGTACTTGTTTGATATGAATAAACCTGAGGGTGTGTCCAGTGGTTCTTTTCTGTGCTCAATACTGCCTAGTCATAATCAGAGTATATATTCAATAAGTTCTTGCTTGATCTGATTTAACTACTACTGTTAAAGGCTCATTAATAAAAAACTAAGGGGGAGGAAACTTAATCCATTATTGCTTGTCACCAGACCAGCTAATCATTAGGCAATATTGTGACACTTTCCACGGTCCTTTTTAAGTTTTTGATTAAATTAGAAATAAATGAGAGACTTAGTGCTATCTGGTTGTTACATTTTCACAACTTTGTAGTTTTTACCAGGAAGTTTTAGCCTTGAAAATGGACATTTCCCTGTGAATTCATATTTGTTGAGATGACATTTGAAGAGTACTACTAACACATTAATTATCATTTCCTATTCATTAGTGTAAAGACAATGAGCTTTTATAAGGCTATTTACTGGCATATGCAATTATGTCTTTAAATAGTGGCTCTTAAATTTCAAGGGGGAAAAATAGGTTTTTAATCTGTTGGAATACTAGTCTTCTGAAAGTTCTCCAACTACTTTCTGTTGACTTTGAAAAATGAAATCTGATGAGTCAATAGTTCCCATTGTAATTATTATGCTAGGTTGAGAAAGAAATAAATCTTCCACAGACCTCAATCTGTCCTTCCTCTTAAATTACCATACTGTGGTCACTTCATATAAACACATTTGCTGGGTTGTACTGTCACACATACACTTAAATAATAGTACACACATACTCTTTGCCAGGATTGTGAGATGAGTAATGATAATATATCCCTCAAAATAGAATCTGATTTTGTTCTGCATAGAAGGAAAATAAGTATAGGCAAGTTTCTAAGTCAGATCTTATTTCTTCTCAAAATTAAGGATACTGACTCCAATATTCAGTCCTGGCTAGTTGTACAAAATTCTATTTTGGCAATTTATTCAATAAACATTCATTGAGCACATGTAAGTGTGCCAGGCTCTGTTCTAGGTGCTTGGGGTGCATCGTGAGCAAAAGAGACACACATTCATGCCTTTAGGGAAATGCATTCTTTTGGCAATAAACACAGTAAATAAGTAAGTTACATAGTACATTTGAAGATGAAAACTGCTACAGAAAAAAAAAAGCAGGGTAAGGGGGATGGAGAGGCATGTAGAAGTTTTAGTGAGATGGCTTTGTGAGAAGATACCATTTGAGCAGAGACCTGAAAGAAGTGAGGGAGGGAGAGCCTTGTGGATTTCTGAGGGAAGAGCATCCCAGGAGAGAAGAGCTCATGCAAAGGTTCTGTGGTGATAAGGAGGGTGCTTGGCATGTTCAAAGAAGAGCAAAGAGACCTGTGTTTCTGGAGATGAGGTCAGGCAGATAACAGCAGTGAGGTCAGAGGAGGGCCACCTCACAGATACCCATAGAGGCCCTTGTAGGAACTTGGGTTTTTACTCAGAGTGCAGCGGAGAGCTGTTTTCTGGGTTTTGACCAACAGTGCGATATGGCTTAACTTACTTTTGAGAAGAATACCTGTGACTGCTGGGCTGAGAATAGACTGTAGTGGGGCCAGGATTACATGAAGGAAGCTATTTAGGAATCCTGGCAATTACAAATGGCATTTGAGAATCTAAGTTTTATAATCCAGTTCACATAAATTTAACTCCCTAGGAAAGGATTTATAACTAGTGGCCTGTGTCTAAAAGCAGAAACATGTAACAGAAAATATTCTGACAAAATTGATGCCAGATATATAAATCTGCCTGCAGACCTACCAACTGAATTCTAAGCTACTGAGTTGTATTTTATACCTGGACTAGGGCACAAAAATAAAAATCCTAACCCTAGACACATGTTTTCATTATGCATTTGGAGAGAACAAAAGTGGAATTTTCTTCTTTCTCCTTTGCCTTTCTCCCTTTATCTCTCTCCTCAATCTATGATAATTACATACTGAGATATTTTAGATGAAATTATGAGGTTTAAGACATACACGTGACCACCTGTTACCTGAAGTTTTTGTCAAAGTCCAATAAAAGAGGTATCTGTCTTTTATTGGCTCTTAGAAAATACTCTGGGATGTATTTCTTAATAAACCAAACCCTCCCTCATCCATAGTAAAGATGTTGATGTGAATATGTTATTAAAATCTATTTTATAATTTAAAAGTCCTTCATTTATATATCGAGAAAATAAATCTAAGGAATTTTGAATACATACTCAAATCAGCTTCAAAACTTAGCGAAACTCCAGCTGATCTGGGCACCCAACCTTAAGTCTTCTCAGACCCTTAGTTCTCAAAGATTATGTCCTACTGAAAGTTGTCCTTGAGCTCCCTGTGAAAGCTGTGATCACTGGCCCCAGTGCTTTTGTACATGCAGAAAGATCCCTTTCACCCCCATCCCCCACCGCCCCAACAGGCTCACTTTTATTCATATGTCAGTGTTCAGGTGTAGCAGCACTTCCTTTGGACACCCTCCCTGCTTCATTAACCCTGTGTTCCCTTTGTGTTTCCATGGTACACTGGATAATCCCCTTCAGATCACTTCTAACATTATATCGTAAGGGCTTGCTTTCTTATCTAAGCACCAGACCGTGAGATAGGTGAGATAGTGGATGTCTTGTGTATGTCTGTTTTTGTATCCTGAGCACCAAACACATGACCTGGCACATAGTGGGTATCCAGTAAAAAATGAGTGAGTCCTATCTGTAGCCTTCCTCAGTATTACCATCTTGCCTCTTCCCCAGAATGTTAATTCAGCAAATATTAATTGGCATCTGCCATGATCTGGGCGCTGTGCTAAGTGCTGAGATGGAAGTGACTGTGATGGCTAAAGTGGTTATATATGGAGATTTTATAGTGTTTTTTTATATATGTCCCTATATGCATTTAGAAAAAAAAAAGATCAAAACATACAGTTGAGAGGAAAATAGGGACCTATGGATTGGGTCTGTTGGCTGTTTACCTTATAAAGGACAGATGGCTCTGCTTATATATATATATATATATATATATATATATATATATATATATATATATATATATATTTTTAGTTTAGTTTGGTATCATTAATCTACAGTTACATGAGCAATATTACGGTTATTAAACTACCCCTTCATCAGGTCCCCCCCACCAACCCCATTACAGTCACTGTCCATCAGCGTAGTGAGATGCTATAGAATCACTACTTGTCTTCTCTGAGTTGTACAGCCCTCCCTGTGCCCCCCCAACATTATATTTGCTAATCATAAGGCCCCTTTTTCCCCCTTGTCCCTCCCTTCCCTCCCATCCTCCCCAGTCCCTTTCCCTTTGGTGACTATTAGTCCATTCTTGGGCTCTGTGAGTCTGCTGCTGTGTTTTCCTTTCAGTTTTTTTCTTTACTCTTATACTCCACATATGAGTGAATTCATTTGTACTTGTCTTTTTCTGCCTAGCTTATTTCACTGAGCATAATACCCTCTAGCTCCATCCATGTTGTTGCAAATGGTAGGATTTGTTTTCTTCTTATGGCTGAATAATATTCCATTGTGCATATGTACCACTTCTTCTTTATCCATTCATCTACTGATGGACACTTAGGTTGCTTCCATTTCTTGGCTATTGTAAATAGTGCTGCGATAAACATAGGGGTGCATCTGTCTTTTCAAACTGGGCTGCTGCATTCTTAGGGTAAATTCCTAGGAGTGGAATTCCTGGGTCAAATGGTATTTCTATTTTGAGTTTTTTGAGGAACCTCCATACTGCTTTCCACACTGGTTGGACTAATTTGCATTCCCACCAGCAGTGTAGGAGGGTTCCCTTTTCTCCACATCCTCGCCAACATTTGTTGTTGTTTGTGTTTTGGATATTGGCCTTCCTCACTGGTGTGAGGTGATATCTCATTGTGGTTTTAATCTGCATTTCTCTGATGATTAGTGATGTGGAGCATCTTTTCATGTGCCTGTTGGCCATCTGGATTTCTTCTTTGGAGAAGTGTCTATTCATGTCCTCTGCCCATTTCCTAATTAGATTATTTGCTTTTTGTTTGTTGAGGTGCATGAGTTCTTTATATATTTTGGATGTCAACCCCTTATTGGATACGTCATTTATGAATATATTCTCCCATTCTGTTGGATCTCTTTTTGTTCTACTGATGGTGTCCTTTGCTGTACAGAAGCTTTTCAGCTTGATATAGCCCCACTTGTTCATTTTTGCTTTTGTTTCCCTTGCCCGGGGAGATATGTTCGTGAAGAAGTCACTCATGTTTATGTCCAAGAGATTTTTGCCTATGTTTTTTTCTAAGAGTTTTATGGTTTCATGACTTGCATTCAGGTCTTTGATCCATTTTGAGTTGACTTTTGTGTATGGGGTTAGACAATAGTCCAGTTTTGCCAACACCAGCTGCTGAAGAAGCTGTCATCTCCCCATTGTATATCCAAGGCTCCTTTATCATATATTAATTGACTGTATATGTTTGGGTTAATGTTTGGACTTTCTATTGTGTTCCACCTGTATGTGGGTCTGTTTTTGTGCCAATACCAAATTGTCTTGATTACGGTGGCTTTGTAGTAGAGCTTGAAGTCAGGGAGCATATTTCCCCCTGTTTTATTCCTCCTTCTCAGAATTGCTTTGGCTATTCGGGGTCTTTTGTGGTTCCATATGAATTTTAGAATTATTTGTTCCAGTTCATTGAAGAAAGCTGTTGGTATTTTGATAGGGATTGCGTTGAATCTGTAGATTGCTTTAGGTAGTATAGCCATTTTGACAATATTTATTCTTCTTAGCCAAGAGCATGGGATGAATTTCCATTTGTTAGTGTCCTCTTATTTATCTTTTGAGTGTCTTGTAGTTCTCAGGGTATAGGTCTTTCACTTCTTTCGTTAGGTTTATTCCTAGGTATTTTATTATTTTTGATACAATTGTGAATGGAATTGTCTTCCTGATTTCTCGTTCTGTTAGCTCATCATTAGTGTATAGGAAAGCAACAGATTTCGGTGTATTAATTTTGTATCCTATAACTTTGCTGATTTCAGATATTAGTTCTAGTAGTTTTGGAGTGGAGTCTTTAGGGTTTTTTATGTACAATATCATGTCATCTGCAAATAGTGACAATTTGACTTCTTCTTTACCAATCAGGATGCCATGTATTTGTTTTGTCTGATTGCCGTGGCTAGGATCTCCAGTAATATGTTGAATAACAGTGGAGAGAGTGGGCATCCTTGTCTTGTTCCCGATCTTAGATGAAAAGCTTTCAGCTTTTTGCTGTTAAGTATGTTAGCTGTGGGTTTGTCATATATGGCCTTTATGATGTTGAGGTACTTGCCGTCTATACCCATTTTCTTGAGAGTTTTAATCATGAATGGATGCTGAATTTTGTCAAATGCTTTTTCAGCATCTATGGAAATGATCATGTGGTTTTTGTTCTTCTTTTTGTTGATGTGGTGGATGATGTTGATGGATTTTTGAATGTTGTACCATCCTTGCATCCCTGAGATGAATCCCACTTGATCATGGTGTATGATCCTCTTGATATATTTTTGAATTCGGTTTGCTAATATTTTGTTGAGTATTTTTGCATCTACGTTCATCAGGGATATTGGTCTGTAATTTTCTTTTTTGGTGAGGTCTTTGCCAGGTTTTGGTATTAGAGTGATACTGGCTTCATAGAATGAGTTTGGAAGTATTCCCTCCTCTTCTAATTTTTGGAAAACTTTAAGGAGAATGGGTATTATTTCTTCTCTATATGTCTGGTAGAATTCAGAGGTGAATCCATCTGGCCCGGGTTTTTTTTTATTACAGATTCAATTTTGTTGCTGGTGATTGGTCTGTTTAGCTTTTCTGTTTCTTGCTTGGTCAGTCTTGGAAAGTTGTATTTTTCTAAGAAGTTGTCCATTTCTTCTAGGTTTTCCAGCTTGTTAGCATATAGATTTTCATAGTATTCTCTTATAATTC
Organism: Smutsia gigantea; assembly: GCA_032199065.1. Taxonomy (NCBI): domain Eukaryota; kingdom Metazoa; phylum Chordata; class Mammalia; order Pholidota; family Manidae; genus Smutsia; species Smutsia gigantea. The sequence goes on from JAVSCE010003845.1 coordinate 51,293, forward strand.
TTTGTATTTCTGTGGGGTCAGTTGTGATTTTTCCTTTCTCTTTTCTGATTCTGTTTATGTGTGTAGATTCTCTTTTTCTCTTAATAAGTCTGGCTAGGGGTTTATCTATTTTGTTTACTTTTTCAAAGAACCAGCTCTTGTTTTCATTGATTTTTTTCTATTGTTTTATTCTTCTCAATTTTATTTATTTCTTCTCTGATCTTTATTATGTCCCTCCTTCTGGTGACTTTGGGTCTCATTTGTTCTTCTTTTTGCTATTTCAGTAATTGTGTCTTTAGACTATTCATTTGGGAGTGTTTTTCCTTCTTTAAATAGGCCTGGATTGCAATATACTTTCCTCTTAGAACTGCCTTTGCTGCGTGCCACAGAAGTTGTGGCTTTGTGTTATTGTTCTCATTAGTTTCCATATATTCTTTGATCTGTTTTAATTTGGTCATTGACCCATTGATTATTTAGGAGAATGTTGTTAAGTCTCCATGTATTTGTGAGCCTTTTTATTTTCTTTCTACAATTTATTTCTAGTTTTATACCTTTATGATCTGAGAAGTTGGTTGGTAGTATTTCAATATTTTTGAATTTACTGAGGTTCTTTTTTTGGCCTAATATGTGGTCTATCCTGGAAAATGTTCCATGTGCACTTGAGAAGAATGTGTATCCTGCTGCTTTTGGGTGTAGAGTTCTGTAGATGTCTGTTAGGTCCATCTGTTCTAGTGTGTTGTTCAGTGTCTCTGTGTCTTTAGTTATTTTCTGTCTGGTTGATCTGCCCTTTGGAGTTAGTGGTGTGTTGAAGTCTCCTAAAATGAATGCATTGCTTTCTATTTCCTCCTTTAATTCTGCTAGTATTTGTTTCACATATGTCGGCGCTCCTGTGTTGGGTGCATATATATTTAAAATGGTTATATCCTCTGGTTGGACTGACCCCTTTATCATTATGTAATGTCCTTCTTTATCTCTTGCTACTTTCTTCGTTTTGAAGTCTATTTTGTCTGATACAAGTACTGCAACACCTGCTTTTTTCTCCTTGTTGTTTGCATGAAATATCTTTTTCCATCCCTTCACCTTTAGTCTGTGTATATCTTTGGTTTGAGGTGAGTCTCTTGTAAGCAGCATATAGATGGGTCTTGCTTTTTATTCATTCTATTACTCTGTGTCTTTTGATCGGTGCATTCAGTCCATTTACATTTAGGGTGATTATCGATAGATATGTACTTATTGCCATTGCTGGCTTTAGATTCGTGGTTACCAAAGGTTCAAGGGTAGCTTCTTTACTATCTAACAGTCTAACTTAACATTCTTGTTAAGTTATTTTAAACACAGTCTGATGATGCTTTATTTCTCTCCCTTCTTATTCTTCTTCCTCCATTCTTTATATACTAGGTGTTTTATTCTTTGCCTTTAGTTAGTTTTTGGATGGTCTGTTTTCTTTTCTATGATTTTATTTTCTCTGGTAACATCTTGTTAGCCTTAGGAGTGTTTCCATCTAGAGCAGTCCCTTTAAGGTATCCTGTAGAGGTGGTTTATGGAAGGCAAATTCTGTCAAGTTTCGCTTGTCTGGGAATTGTTTAGTCCGTCCCTCAAATTTAAATGATAATCGTGCTGGATACAATATTCTTGGTTCGAGCCCCTTCTGTTTCATTACGTTAAATATATCATGCCATTCTCTTCTGGCCTGTAAGGTTTCTGTTGAGAAGTCTGATGATAGTCTGATGGGTTTTCCTTTGTAGGTGATCTTTTTTCTTTCTCTAGCTGCCTTTAATACCCTGTCCTTATCTTTGATCTTTGCCATCTTAATTATTATGTGTCTTGGTGTTGTCTTCCTTGGGTCCCTTGTGTTGCGAGATCTGTGGGCTTCCATGGTCTGAGAGACTATTTTCTTCCCCAGCTTGGGGAAATTTTCAGCAATTATTTCTTCAAAGACACTTTCTATCCCTTTTTCTTTCTCTTCTTCTGGTACTCCTATAATGCAAATATTGTTCCGTTTGGATTGGTCACACAGTTCTCTTAATATTCTTTCATTCCTAGAGATCCTTTTATCTCTCTCTGCCTCAGCTTCTCTGTATTCCTGTTCTCTGATTTCTATTCCGTTAACAGTCTCTTGCATCTTGTCCAGTCTGCTGCTAAGCCCGTCAATCGCTTGTCTCATTTCTGCATTGTCTTTCCTCACTTCCCTCCCTTCCTCCCTTAGCTCATGCATATTTCTCTGTAGATCCATCAGTATGGTTATGACTTTTATTCTAAATTCTTTTTCAGGAAGACTGTGCATGTCCATCCCATCAGGGTCCCTGTCTTTGGTTGTCTGGCTAAGCTTTGTTTGTACCATATTCCTCTGTCTTTTCATGGTGATAGAAGTGGTCGCTGGCAGGCGCCACATGTGTTAGCTGGGCTCTTTAAGACTTTTAAAAATAAAAAGAAAAAAAAGGAAGAAAAAAAAAACACCCGCCAGAAATAGATTCTATGAGGATGCTGTAGGTGGCACTATTGCTCCACTGTTCCATTCCGCTGGCCCCTTTGTGGCGCTGGCCAAGGGGGGAATGAATGGGAGGCTTCTGATCTCTGTGGGAAGCCTTGGTGTGGCTCCTTTGTCTGGTCGCTGGCCAAGGCGTCTGAAATTCCCCAGGACTCCCAGCCTACTGGGCTGAGTGCGCTGGGACAATTTTGTTCTGGTGTTTGGCCCTTGTCTCTTTAAGACTTTTAAAAAAGCGTGCTCTTTTCTTTTGTCCCAGGGAGCCAGCTAAGAGGACACAGCTGCGCTGTCCCTCTCAGATCCTGCTCCTCTGTCTCTCCAATCTCCGATACACTGCGCGATGTGTGTCAGCGCTCCTGGCACAAATCACCAGGGCTGGTTATTTGGCAGGCCCGTGCCTCCACTCCCTTCCTGCTCTGAATCCTTTCCTCCTGGTGGTGCCCTGGGGTGGGGGAGCGCTCGGGTCCCACCGGGTCGTGGCTCTGTATCCTACCCACTTCTTGAGGTGCTGAGTCCCCTCAGGTGCAGCTCTAGCCTGGCTGTTGTACTGTATCTTCTGGTCTCTCTTTTAGGAATAGTTGTATTTGTTGTATATTCATGAGTATATATGGTTTTGGGAGGAGATTTCCGCCGCCCTGCTCATGCCACCGTCCTCCCAGAATCTCTGCTTATATTTTGACTCAATATTTATTCCCCTCACTGTAAAAACTACAATTCTATATGGTCTTATTCCTCAAAAATCTTTATAAAGCAGTTTTCTTTCAACCTGAGACATCTGCTACATATATTCCCTCATATGCTATCCAAGTAATGGAATGTGTTTGTGTTTAAAGTACTGGAGGAAGAAAGAATGGTATTTGAGATGGGACTAGAAACCAGGAGTACTGAATCCATATATCACACACCAAAATAAGCCCATTCCTTCCAAGCCGTAGAATACATGTGTTTATAATTCGCCACCTCTCACTGCATAATGGCATTGGAACCAGCCTTGATAAGGAGAAGCAGAATGTCCTCATGTTTCACCTGGTTACTTTGCTGATGAAATTATGAAGTGGAGCTAAATCCTATGTCAACCAATGTGGAAAAGAATTTTCCAGAATAACCAGCTGTACTGATGGTAGAGTCTAAAGTATGAATTAAAGAAACAAAAGACAACATTTCTCCCATTGGGAGAATCTCTTTGCCACCTGTTTTTGCTTATTTTGTCAAAACCACTCACTTATTGGCAATGTCCTTTGTCCTTCTTCACTCTGTTTCTAGCTCTTGACATTCCATACTGTGTGTTAAAAAGTGGGGTAGAAGCTGAGGCACTGGGTAGGAGGAATTTGAGGGGTTCTTAATTAGGGGTTTGGGACAAGAGCCCATGCCTGGCATACTCAAGGAGCATCAGTGACTGGATGACTAGAATGCAGTGAGTCATGAGGTGAGGTGAGAGACTGTTTGGAGAGCTTTGTCCCATGTAAATCATGTTTTAAAACGATGGCTCTGGCAGCATGTGGCAAATAGACTATGGGGGTTCAAAGACAAATAGAGTTGAGGCAGGAAGATATTGGCAAAGCGCAGGTGAGAGATTATGGTGGACTGGCCCAGAATGGTAATGGGCAAAATGGTAAGGGGTGGTTGGATTCTGGACTGGATGTGGGGTATAGGAGAAAGGAGTTGAGGATAACTAAGAATTTTGGCCTGAACAACTGGAAGGATGGAGTTGCCATTTTCTGAGATGGAAGAGACTATAGGAAAATGGGGATGGGTAGGTATGGAAGAAATTAGTTCACATAATTTGAAATTTAGGTTTAGACATGTAAAGCTAAACCTCCAGTGGGATTTGGACACTAGATTTTAGAAATCTAGAGTTGGGAGGAGAGTGCAATACAAGAGATAAAAATGGATTTAACAATATACAGATAGTATTTAAAGTCTTGAGATTGGATAAGAACAAGTGAGAAGTGAATGCAGACAGAGAAAAGGAGAGATTCAAGCACTGAGACTAGGCCCTCCAGCCTTTGGAGGTTTGTACGCTGAAGAGGTCATGGCAAAGGAGGCTGAGACGTCGTGACGTAGAGAAGCAAGTGGAAGTGGTTCCTGGAAGCCAAGTGAAGAAGTGATTCAGGAAGGCGGCATGATCAACATTTTTGATGGTGCTGATTGGATGAGAGCTGAAAAGTGATCATTAATTAGATCCGACAAAATGAAAGCCACTGGTAACCTTAACAAGAGCTGTGCGCACACACATATTCAGGTATACACATGCACATAGAGGCAGAGAGAATAAAACATGGGAAAATCTTATCAACTGAGGAATCTGAGTGAAGGGAGTATGAGAAATATTTATATCATTGCGTTTGTTTTGTAAGTTTGAAATTATTTTAAGATAAAAAGTTTTTGCAAAGAGATAATGGTGGAAAGGAAGTGAAGACAGCACACAGGCAACACTTTTGAAAAGGGGAACAGAAATGGAGTGACAGAATGATATGTGTGATTAAGGAAGTTATTTTTTAAGGTGGAAGATATTATGGTATGTTGTATGCTACTTGGAAAGCTCTAGTGAAGAAGTAATATTCACGAGGCCTTGCAAGAGGCACACCCTTGATCTTTTGAATTAGAAGGGGCTTCTACTAATCCCTCTCCCATCTAACCCAAGAATCCATTCTACAATATCCCAAAGGGATTCTGGTCATCCTCTGCCTGGACTCTGGGAAATAGAAGCTTGCTTCCTTTCTTGTATGTTTCTCAATGACTTTATAACACATTCAAGAAGCTTTGGTACTTTTAAAAATGAAAATAATGCATGTTTGTATCAAATCCAGATACCTCAGAACCATGCAGAGCTGTGAAAGTCTCCCTTTTTCTCTTAGTCCTACTTCCAGTTTGCCATTATTTTCAGTTTGGTGTGTAGCTTGCTTGTTTTTAACTAGATGTCTCAACACACACTCATATGGCACAACAAACTTTAAAAATATTCTGCACATGATTTCCCCAACTTGCTCTCTCTCCCACCCCCCAATTAAGAGAGCATGAATGGCCCTCCAAATCAGTACATACTTACTGTATTTTTTTAACAGCTACATAGTAGTCCATTACATGGATGGAGCATAATGTATTTTTATATTTCCCTTCCTTAAATAATGCTGCAGAGAACATTCTTGTATTTTCCCATACTTGTATTAGTATTTCCATTTCATTATGTTTTGAAAGGCTTATTCTATAGCTGTAACTAATTGGTACTTACCTCCTTTATAGTGAATTGAAATGTGCCTACCTGTGGATTTTTCTGCTACTGCTAATCCTTTGATGTGGTTTTCTACTTCACTTTGAGCATGAGTCCAGGCTTTAAAAATTTTTTAGTACAATTTTGAGTATAATTTATACATATACTAGTCTCTTTTGCTGTTACACTTCAGAAAGACAACTGAAGTGTTTTCTTGCTTTATCCATGAAGCAAGCACAATGCAAATGAAACCTAACTTTTTTAATGACTGAATTTTCTTAAAAAGTATGCTTTTATAGGAAACTGTGACTTGGGGTCTCTTCGCATTGTTCCATTCCGTTTCCTGATCTCAGATATGCCAATCACATCTGTGCATTCTACGGCATAGCGAGGTATGGGTTGTCATTAAACAGTTTATGAAAACAATCTAGAAGAGATTTGCAGGGAAATATCAAGAGAAAAGTTTTCATATATGAGCAAGCTCTGCCGTTCTGAAACTGCCACTTGAATTTTGAGGAACAGTTCCTATCATATTAAGTTTAAAGCAATGAAAAAGGAAAACAGGTCATATAAATGAATAAGGTTGAGGACTGCCTGTAGGGAGCATTAATCATTAGATTATTGTGCTTTTTTCAGTTTTTATGTAATTTTCTTCATCTTACTAAAAAATACACTTGGATATATTGATCATTTCCACATTTCCATTTTTAAATAAATTCATTATTTTCAGCTATTTTTATTTATTTTTTATTTTTGGAAAAACACTTAACATGAGATTGACCCACTTAACAATGAAATTTTAAGTTTACAATATAGGATTATTAACTGTCGGCATTGTGTTGTCCAGCAGATCTCCAGAACTTATTCATTCTGTATCCCTGAGACTTCACACCCGTTGAACGACATCTCTCATTTATGCCTCCGAGCCCCTGGCAACTACCAGTTACACTGCTTCCATGGCGGGGCTTGACTATTGCAGTTACCTTATACAAGTACAGTCATGTGGCATTTGTCCTTCTGTGACTGGCTTATTCACTGAGCATGCCTCTGTTCGCTGCAGCATTATTCACAATAGTCAAGATATGGAAACAAATGCCCATTGAGGAATTAAGAAAATGTGGTTCACAAACAATAGAATATTACTCAGCCCCCCCAAAAGAAGAAAATTCTGCCATATGTGACAACATGAATCAACCTGGAGGATATTATGCTGAGTGAGATAAGCTATCACATTTTAAAGAATTCATAGGACTTTACAAATATTACCTCTGTAATCCCCATAGCATATCCAGAGACATATAGAAGAGCTAATAATGTGAACCGTCTGGTGAAAGACATTCTCTGAGAGGGCAACTGATGGTTAGTCATTTTTGGCTTTTAATCCCTGGTAGAGAATAACCAGTTTACAGAATGCTACTTTCTTTCAGTAGCTATAATCCTTTGTGACAGGTGACAGAACTCGGAGAACAATGCAGAGGCATATGACCCATAACTCATACCTCAAATACACTAATTTAGAAGCAATATATCTCCATTATGACTTTTTGGTGCCAGTGGCAATGATGCCTCTAGAATGTACACCTGAGAGGAGCAGCAGTGTATGTGCCAGGCAGCAGGGAGCCTGATTCCTGAGTGCTGGCGCAGCAGACACTCTGCGTCTGGTGGGCTGGTGGTTACCTCAGGGGCACAGGAGATCATGGGACAGAGTGCTGGGGCCTTGCACTCCACAAGCCAACAGATCTCACCGAACCTACTGACGAGAGATAAGAGGCTTATGGTTAGACCTGGCTGGACGTCACATGGGTATGTTCTTTTTGATATAACTAAGCATGTAACATATAGTCTAAATTCAACTTCCCTTTCCCCAGAATGATTTAAGCATCTTTACCAGCCTTCACACCTAAAACTGTGACAGTCAAGACACATTCATTGTGACAGCTGGAGCTGCTACCCTCTGCTTATGTATAAAGCTGCCGACTGTACTTTTCTGTTGAGCTTAAGTGTGTACCAGACTCTCACCATGCACTTCCTCTTGGTGTTTCTGAAACCTCTGGGAACTGAGGCAGGTTCACTCTAATTAGAATCTTCCCTTTGGCTACATGCCCAAGGATGCATGGCTTATATTTTTTGGTATATTTGGAATTTCTAGGTTCATACCTCATGAGTATTATTTGCCTTTTCTATTCCTTTTTCTTTATGACCCCTATTCCCGGGGATTCGGGAAAGGGGGTAGCAGGAAATAGTTAGGAGGAAGATTTAGGAGGAAGTAGTTACCTGCTGTGTGAGATGATAGGGCACAGGGATGGTCTGAACCCAATCACTGGTTCAAAGACATTAACTGATTATCTGCTATGTGCCAGGCAGACACTAGGAATAAACTGACACCTTAAATATACAGTCAGAAGGTACAGAGTGATTAGACATAGATCTACATGAATTAAGGGTAAGCTGAGATGAAGCCTGCAGAGAAAGAGTCTGGCAAAACAGGCATAGCCAGACTGTGAACAGCCAAGCTGAAGAGCTCTAGTGGGAACCTATCAGGGTTCTCAAGGTGTGCCTCCCACCCCAGCCCAACATCGCCTTGGAACCTGTTGGAAATGCCATTTCTGGGGCCACACCTGAACCTAAGAATCAGTAATCCTTCTTTGCACAAACTGTACAGATATTTCTGATGTACACCAAAGTTTGGGAACCACTGATCTGATGATAGCTCTGGAAGGGTTCGTTTATTTAAAAAACCCAGTTTTATGGTGATATAATTCACATACCATACAAGTCACCTGTTTAAAATATGCAATTCAAGATATGTAGTATTTTCACAAAGTTGTGCACCTGTGAACACAATCTAATTTTAGGACACTGTCAACATCCCCAAGAGAAACCCCAGGTAAAATGGGGAGGAAAGAAAAGGAAGCCAAGAAGCCCTGTGTCCCATCGCAGTCACTCCCCAGCCCCTCCCACTTAACCTCCAGCCCCTGGCAACCACTGAGCTACTTTCTGTTTCTGTGGATTTGCCTGTTCTGGACATTTCCTATAAATGGAATCATGCAATCATTGCTGGCTTCTGACACTTAGCAAAATGGTTTCAAGGGTCCTCCATATTGTCTCAGAACTTTCTTTTTATGGCAAATAACACTCTATTATAAGAATATACTACATTTTGTTTGCCCACTTGTCCATTGATGAATATTTGGGTTGTTTCCATTTTTTTAGCTATTATAAATAATGCTGTTATGAACATCTGTGTGTGAGTTTTTGTATGGACATACATTCTCATTTCTCTTGGGTATATACCTTGCCCTTTCAAGGACAGGAGTGACCTGGGCAGCTGAGTGTTTTAGTGTATTACAGCCTGGGGTAGTGCTTCTCACTCTCCTGCCCCTACATGCTTCACATGCCCAGAGCACTCCATCAGCAATAGTTCTCACCATTCCCTTTCTGGACAGTGGTGCGGGGGTAGGAGGTGGGCTGTGTGGCTGGAAATGCCCTCCTCCCCTTGCATTCTGAAGGCCTCCTGCGGACCTCTTCCTCCTGCCCCACAAGTGAGAATCTATGATGTAGATGGATATGAGCTGAAGTAAAGACATGAATTAAGATGCTATGTTAGCAATCTAGTCCACAGGTGATGTGGTTCTGAACCAGGGTGAGTTTAGAAGGGATGCATTGGTTGAATCTGAACCATTATCTTTAGTGACTTATAACCTTCTTCCACCTGTCTCGACAACGTATTCTGCAAAGGCAAAGGTTAGATGTATACTGAAAGGTTATACTGAATAACCTTTCCTCTGGTGTGAAATATATTATTTTTCAATTTTGCTCTCTCTCCTGAAGAAACCCCACCAAGAGCACCACTTCTCAGAGAACTGTCTCTTCCTGCAAAATCCAAATCCACCCCAGGCACTGCTCCCAGCCTTCTCATTTTAATGTTAGAATTTTCATTTTATGACACTTGAAATACAAATGATGTCTGCCACAAATTACCTTTTGATAATTGTATGCAAACTGCTCTGTGCTGCAGTCTGATCTGCTGAAAGTGCTAAAAATGTGAACATTAGTCTCCGTGTTAGTTGCCTGTGGTTGCTGTAACGAATCACCACAAACCTAGTGGCTTAACACAACACCAAGTTATTCTTTGCAGTCTTGGAGCCCAGAGGTCTAAAATGCATCTTATGGGGCTAAAATCAAAGTGTTGATGAGGTGCCCAGAGGTTCTAGAGGGTAATCTATTTCCCTGCCTTTTCCAATGTCTGGAGCCACATTCCTGTACTCCTTGGCTCATAGCCCCTTCTATCTTCAAAGCCAGTGACTTACAGCTTTCTCACTGACTCTGCTTTGCTCTGTGTCTATCACACGGCCTCCTTCTCTTCTGTCAGGTCTCTCTCTCCCTTCCTCTTATAAGGATATTTATAATTGTACTTAGGATCCACCCATATAATCCAGAATAATCTCCCCACTCAAGATCCTTAACTGCAGCACCTCTGCCAGAACTGGTTTTTCCCATGTAAAACAACATTCCCAGGCACCAGCCACCAGGCCCTGCACATCTCCAGGGGTCACTGTGCAGCCCACCCCAGTACTAAGTCAGCAGAACAGTGCTTTGCCCTCTTCACTGCTTCTGGGTCCATTCTTGTCTGCTGACGAGCTGCTGTGTGACAAGGAGAAGGTAAGGTGGAAAGCATACAACACTGTGTGGGCTCCTTTCACCAGGAAAACTCACACACAGGGCTTGGACATTATGCCCAGTGTCCCTGAGGTGGGAGGCCTGTGTTCTGCTGCTAGGGAGCAGTGATGCCGCACAGGCTAGCAACTCCGGCTGTCCTGGCGCCCAGGAAGCCCTGCTGACATGACTTAAATGAATCACAGTGGTTTTCTAACTTGTGGTAAACCCCCTACCTGATTTATGCAACTTGTTTATTCTCCAGGCAGCTGCCCCAGGAGCTTTTATTAATAAGGTGGTCCTGGACTCAGTTCCACACTCCAGTCCAGAAAGCCTGCTTCTAACCACCTCCTTCAGTTGCCCCATGTCATGACATCACTGCTGGCACTTTTCCACGCCTCTCCATTTTGATCTACACAGATCCCCAAAAGCTTATGGAGTTTGCCTTTGATTAACCAGAGAGGCCTCGAGGCACTCAGGGGGGTTGGTGAGGGTAAATAAGACATAGTTAGGGTACATGGTCTCTAGGAAGCTTTTGCCAATAGATGGCCAGCCTCCACATCCACTCTCTCTAGCTCAGTTTGATATGCAGAGCCCTGAAATACGTACCTCAGAGGGCAGAAGGACAAATAAGCTGAAGAGCTTTACTTTGGGAATTTAAGATGAATGGGGCAGAAAATATGTGAGCACCAGGCCCATTAAGAGACGCATGCCATGAGAGGTGCAGGTTGGTGTGGGGGTATTACCTTGGCTGGGGTGAGGACAGGTCAGGGAGAGTCCATGCATATGTCTGGTGGGCTGGGACTTACCCATCAATGGAATGAGGGTTTTCAGGGAGGACAGAGAAGGTCAGAACACAAGGAGAACCCCAAGCCTGGGACATTGGGAGGTGAGTGAAGGAGGGAGAGACCAGAAACACAGCAGACATGACGGAGTAAGATATCTGTATTGACGGATTTTTTCTGACATGGTTAGCAAGTGGAAATATCTAGAAACCAGACTGAAAGGTAGGCCTGGGACACAGAGCCTGGGGTCAGACTGGGGACTAGAGGATTGGAGATTACCCCCACAGGGCCACCACGAATGCCATGGAGGTGGACAAGATTGCTAAGGAAAATACACAAATAAAAGTAAGGAACTGTGGCAGACATCTACCTTGAGAGTGCAGAGAGCACTAAGAGAGACACGGGAGTTGTAAAAACCAAACTGACAATGAAACAAACCAATAGCAACTCGGGAGGAAAGCCAGGAGACTTCCCTCTGCAGAATGCCAGCAAAGGCAGCATTGCAGTCCCCTGTCTCCAGCATAAAGCTGTCCTTGTCTGTTTGCATTTATCATTTGTGCTCCAAGTACATTCAAATGCCATGCAAGATTTTCAAGAAATTTGGCAGGTTTTACAGAAGGCTATTTAGGCAGGAGAAAGTAATGAATGCAACTGAGTCCAGCCGGTAAAGCCTCTTGAAGCTATGATGGTCTTTGCACTACGACCTATCAATGTATTTAATCGTAGCATTTATACTAAGAACAATATCATTACCAGAAAATGAGACTAAATTTGTAATCAGATTGAAAATCATACCCGTGAGCACATGCATCCACAAAGCAGTCAAACAGTCCAGTTAAGGGGCTTGACTGTTGCTGAGATTATTTGTAAATATTCATGTGCTAATTGTTCAGTCACTTTAACACTTGCTAGTAGATATAAACAGAAAAATGGAAGCAGGGACTGAAAGTTTAAGAAAAAAGATTGGGGGAAAATATGTCCAAATTAAGCACATTGGGCACGCTAAGCAAGGTCAATGTGGACATTTCAAATTCTTTTTGATGCTATGGGTAGTCTCTGAAGTTTAGAGGTGGGTAGGCGCTACCTGCTCCCTCCTAGATAACCTTGCTATCAGGTGGCATGATTCAGCAAGCTTTAAACAGACTTCTACCCTATGTTTAGCTAATTAACAAAGAAAGCACAGGACAAGAAGGCATAGAAATGTTTACTGAGAGCTTGGTCCAAGTCCAATTCTCTCTTTTTAGGCACTTTGAAAGTACTTGGCATAAAATGATCACTCTGAGGCAAATACAACAATGTTCCCATGATGGGACCAGCTAACCTTTTAGTCAGATCAGGTGAAGGTTTCTTCATTATGGAATGGAGTAGGAGGCACCTGTTCTGAATGGCTTCTAGAACTGGAGTGCTCTAGCCAAAGTATTTGGCTGCTGGGCTCACTGGCTCTTATTCCCCATTCATACAAGGGGTGAGGTACTTATACCACATTTCTAGCTACCACAAGTCCTGAATATCCCTAATTTCCCCAGGGATAAACTGTTTCTACCATCCCTCTGAAGCAAATTCAGATTGTAATCATTGAATTATACGTCTTTGAAGTGTGGACTGTTGATTATGGTATTTCAAATATTAACTCAGCATCCCTAGAGTATAAATTAAATTAATTTGCAGACACACATATTCATGATACTGTCTAAACTAAAGTATATTAAGGTAAATTACAGACACTATAACAATTATCTTACTTTTTGCATAAATAGGGAAAAAGCCACTGTGGTAGGCTGAATAACAGCCCCCAAAGATGTCCATGTCCTTATCCCTGGAATCTGTGAGTATCATCTTATATGGCTGTGGGGAAGTTGGGGTTCCTATGGCCAGGATCCTCACTGAACTTAAACACCTGATGATGTAACTGGCCTGTTGCTAGGCTACTGCTTCCACACCTTTAGGCAATAAGCTATTACTGCGCTATCTAGAGAGCTCGGCCCAGTGCTCTGGGCGGAGGCAGAGACGCTAGTGCTCCACCTACCGCTGGGAGAACAAGCCGGGTAATAAACCCTTTCACCCCAAAGAAAGTTCTGCTGTCATTTTCTTTGGTTGCATTGAATCCATAGCGAACTTGCCCGGGGCTGAAACCCACTGGCCAGACAATGGCAGAGGAGCTTTTGCAGGTGGAGTTAAGCATTTTGAGATGGGGAGATTATCCTGGATTATCATGAGTGTCCTTATAAGAGGGAGACAGAAGGAAAATAGACTATAGAGGAAGAAATAGAGATGATGGCGTGGAGGAATATGGAGGAAGGGGCCACAAGTGAAAGAACACAGGCAACCACCAGAAACTGAAAAAGTCAAGGAAACACTGGCCTCTCAGAGCCCTAGGGGAAGCAGCCCTGCCACACCTTGACTTTGGCCCAGTGAAACTGATTCTGACATCCAGAACAATAAGAGAACAAATTCACATTGTTTTAAGCCACTAAATTTGTAGCAATTCATTACAGCAATAGGAAATGATTATAGCTATCAATATTCACGTCAGCAGCATTTCGGTCCAGCTCAGGGAAGTTTCCATAGGAGCTGTTTTGAAATCCCCTGGTGTACATGTGTCTTGCCAATGGGTTTCAGCCCTGGGCAAGCTCACTCTGGATTCAATGAGACCAAAGAATGACCATGGAACATTCTTGAGGTGAAAGGGTTTACACCCAACTTTATTCCCATGGTGGCAGGTCAGTCACTAGAATCCCGTCCACTCAGAGCGAGTCTGCAGGCAGCAAGCCGCTCTCTGCCTCTGGGCCTCTCCAGCCCCACAGCCACCTTGGTCTCTGTGCTCGGTGCTGCCCCTGCTCCAGCCTCTGCTCTGCTCTCCTGCAGCCTTGCAGCCATGCCACCCTGTTTCACAGAGCCCCGGGTGGAGCTCGTTATATAGAGTCAGTAACAATGTATTGCCCACACATGTGCGTGGTGAGCAAGCCGACCAGGGCTAGGTGAGAATCCTGGCCACAGGAACCTTCATTTTATCCACAGCATGGCTGCCACTTCTTAGGTTATAAAAAAAAAGACCCTGCCTTGAGAGCCCTGGAGAGAGGAGAGCAACAAATGGTGTAGGTTTTAAGCTGCTTTTAGGAATAGACACAAAGTCAGGCCCTGAATCTGTAAAAAGTGAACTATTTCCCTTCCTGTCACAGAACACAACGGGACTAGATCACTGTTTGAGTGAAAAATCAAATGTAATGAAGCCATGTTGTTCCATGAAGTCCATCAGGACAGTATTCTGGCCAAGTATCAGGTGAACCTGGGCTACATTCCAGCAAAAGCCTCTCCCAGACAGCAAGTAACTCACACGTTGATTCTAATCCTAAATAAATAGGCTGCATTATTGAACAAGCACCAGGCTGTCTTAGCCACCCTAGAAAATGTTAACTTGTCAAAATGGGACATTAAGTTAAAGGAATTCAGTTCCGCCAAGGAAAAACTTTAAAGGAACTGGAGGCTCTTGATTTTCAGGTTAGAGAAGGGGAAGCCGCAGAGAGTACTCTGCCGGGAGAGAGCTGCGGAGAGAGTCAGCTGCGCCTTTGGAAGAACGGCCAGCTTTGCATCAGGGAAAGAGAATTACTGCTCACAGCATTGCTGTGAAATTAGATGCAGCCTGAGGTGACATGGAAGAATTGCAAATGCCTCCGTTTTATCATTTATATACTTGCTCCCAGGGTTATTATAGAAACTAAACAAAAGTATGTCTTGCTCTGTGATTACCTAGCTCAACCTCTGCACATAGGCCCACAGTAATGGCAGTTGCTCATCACAACAGATTATTATGCTCAGAACTTCAGAGAGGAGATAAGGACCAAACTGCCAGACCACTGGGCTGTTCTAGGGGTCTCTAGGTAAGCGCCTTCTATCTACATGTACAATCACATGTACTCCATAGGTTGCCAAGAACATACCATTTGTTTCCTTCTATAGGGAACTAGCTATGTCCACAAAGCATAAGAAAATAATCCCTTCCAATACAGAATGGTTTCTGGATTCCACGCCAAACACTTCTATGACAATTCAGGCAGGTCACCTTGTTTTGCTAACTGTACCATTTACCCATTAAGTCAACATCTTACCACAATACTGGCTTCTTCCAGTTGGCAGGAGGCCTGCTTGATAAGGTTCTACTCCCTACTTCACAAATTTATCAAAATTTGCTATATTCTCTTACATAACACTTAAAATTATAAACAGAAAATTATCATTGATATTACTACCATTTATAGAAAAATTCATCCTTTTAAGTGCACAGTTCTATGAGTGTAGCAAATCCATAGGATGCTTCTGATGGTCTGCGCTGTGAGGATGGTTTCCTGACCCTTCTTAAGTGATAGGGCATCTGTCTAACGGTCTGGGCCCAGGATTCATTCCTGCAAGTTTTATTCTGTTTCCTTCCCTCAGCTGCCGGGAGTCGCCATCTGTGCCCTAAAGGGGACAGTTTGGTGTACTTCACCCAGCAGCCTAAGATTTTTGTCACATAGGAGGCTCCATGCCTTTCCCTCGGGGACGGCAGCTTCTCTCCCCTGAGCTGTACTGTGAGGGAAGCTTCAGGACTGTCCCCTGTCTTTCATCCGGGGAGGTCCTCAAAGAGCCTGTGTGTGAATTCCCTTCATGCTTGAAGCTCCCAGGAGGTCTGTTCTCTCACACTACCCCACATTCAGCCTTTGGCAGTTTGCTAAGAATTTAAGCTGAATTTTTCTTACCAGCTTATCTGACATCTGGCTTCCCCAGCATGTAAGCACATGCCCACATCCTCACTCCCTGGAGGACTGTGGGTTTCCTTAGATTTTGAGTTCATTGGTTGCCCTGTAACCACAGCTCTATGATGGACTCAAGGCAAGTTATACTTTCATAGCTTAGTGAGCATTTTTTGCTGTGACTGAAAGCAGCCTTCTCTAGTTTTTAACACCCTAACTGGAAAACAGACATCCATTTTTTTTTTTTTTTAGTTTTTTCTTACTGTACCTTCCTAAGAAAACATTTGGAAACAAAGATTGTTTCCTGACATATCAGCATTGCCAAACAAACAAACAAAAAGTCTATTAAAATACTCATAGTGGTTCAGTGCACTATCCTTAGAAATTTCTTTCCCAGAGAATAAGCAACCATCTGAAAAATTTGAACCATCACATGTTTAGCAGGACAGATCTAAGAGTGAGGATAGAGGTTAAGAATCTGGGTTTGAAATCTGGATTTAATTAGACCTTTACTTTAGATAGACAGGTTCTTCCTGCAGGTGCCTCTGACCCATGCTGAAATAATTGTCTATTATTTTCCCAAGACTTGTAAGGAAACAATCTGATGGATACCATTCTCCTCTGCCAAGCTGAGGCATGGACTTACTTGCTCAAGGCTTTTAGTCACAGAGTCCCCTCAGAAATTATAGAAAGCCTTCAAGTATTTTGAAAGGAAACTGGTGATTAAAAAGGAAAAAATAAAAGCCCATTTATAGGGAAACCCAGCTGCCTAGAACAGCTACAGTATTAACAGTCTATTTTATAAAGTAGGGCAAAATAAATTCCTGAACATGGATCTGACCCTAACATGGTAAGTGGCTACTCTGAGGTTCTTCCCTGAGGGCATGGCGATGAAGCCGTGGCAGCTTTTAACTTTGCTAGGAAATGGAGTCACTTCTTAAATGCTGCTAGTCAGTCATAAACATCTTCTACATTAGCTGCTGTAGGAATGTGGAAGTTTGTAAAAATTATTCTGAATAACAGAAAGATATTGAGTTCCTCTGGACCCACTTTGTCTAAATATAGAATCAAACCACAGTCCTTTATTTTTCACTGTTCTGGTCCTTGGGGTTGGGACAAAGCCAACTAGAGATTTCCTTTTGGTGTCCTTGCATGAACCTTCAACCTCGCTCACACCTGGCTAAGAACCCTACTGCCACCCCCCTAACTCAGGGTCCAGCGGTCACAAGCATTCCTTGATGACCCAAAACTACCTTTCAACTAGGGACCTGGTTGAAAATGTCCTCATTCACCTCCACAAAAAAAGCTGAGAACACTAATTTACACCTAAGTATCATTTATGGATACATATTTCTTAAAAGGATATTTTTCTTATAATTTTTTTTAACTTACTTTTTCATTAGAACAGAGAATGGCAGAATCTTAGGCAGGTATTTTCCCACTGTCCTTCATATCACACTATGGCTGGCCACCTACTCTGTATGTGGGCAGACCCTTCTACCCTTCATAGTCAAGGCGAGGCTGCAGATCTACTCTTACTAGAGCACATTTTTCAGTAAGTGTAACGAGATTGGTTTGTACTATCAACACATTCCCACCTATTCCTTTTCATCCCATCTGTGTTAATACTGCAACCTTTGAAAATGGAACAGATTTTTCTCCTCTCCTTTCAATTGCTTAACTGTCCAGCTTGAAATCTATGTTGGTTTGCAGTTTGGGGCTTATTTAACTGGTACTAATATCCCTATCCAGGGTTCTGGGGTTGCCAAAGCCACCAGGTTTCCTGGTGGGAAAAGACTGTTTATACTGTGAACTGAATAACAAAGACCAATGAACCTTTCCTGTCTCCTCTAGCAACTCAGCAACCGATAGACAGGGCACTCCTTCTTCAGGCCTAAGTCTCCTCAGAGAGGCCTGAGACCTGAGCCAACGCTGCATGAACACTGACCTGGGTGCTTTACTGTGGCGCTGTGCTTGGCTCAAGAGTTAGCGGGTGAAAGAAACAGTCAGTAATTGAGTTCTCTGCAATCTGACCTTTGTAAGGAACTTGTTCTAAGTCCTTCAGAGTTGAACTGAGACAAAACTCTAAACCCATACTTGCCATCCAGTTAGAAATACAACATGGCAGAGGTGAAGAGAACCTGAGAGTGCAGCGAAACCAATGGGGTGGGTGCAAGAACTGGGTACCTCAAGAAGAAAATTCCACTTCTATTCATTTTCTTTTTTGCTCTGTATAGGATTTGTTTTAATTAAAGGGCTCCCTCCTAGGGATGTGTGCAAGCGTGCAAAGATATATCAAAGGGTATTCATTAAAGCAGTATTTGTGATAGGGAAATACTGGGAACAACTAAATGTTCATCATTAGGGTAATGGATAAATTGTAGTCTAGTTATTTAATGGAATACTGTACAGTAGAGAAAATTAACAAACTGTGTATATGTACTCAGAGAAACTTCATGTAGATAATGTTGAGATTTAAAACACAAACTGGATGTGTAAATATATCATTTATCTGAAGTTTTTAAAAGTATTAAAATTGTGCAGTTTTAGAATATATACATATGCAGGTAAAGCATTAAAACATGGATTATGAGTGATGTATATTAATTTCAGAAACCTCTCTCTGAAAGTGAAACCTCTCTCCTTAGGGGAATGGGTTTGAGGATTTCAATGGTATCTGTAATACTGCATTTTTCAAATATAGTAGTATGTAGGTGTTTGTCTTTTCCATATAAATTTTTTGTATCTGAAATATTTCATTGTAATACTTTTAAAAAGAAAGGGTTCTCTTGATTTAAAAAGCTGAAAAGCCAGTGAGCTAGGAAAGGGACTCAGGAATGCTGATACTAAAAATTGAAGCCCCTTCCAGAAATAATCTTCTAAAGCCCATCTTGCTTTTAGAGTAGTGGCTCACAAACCTATGGAAAAATGCCCACACCTACCCCAATCTTGGATTCCCATTTAGTCGGTCTGAGGTTTTTATTAAGCATACCAGTGATTCTAGTGGGTGTGGTCAGGATACCTTTGAGAAAGATGAAGGTAAGCAAATCAAATCCTACGAGCCCATAATCCTTCAAACCTTTGCCAAGTCATTGCTCATAATGATCTAGAATTAAGCAGCCTCAGTATTATGATTTTGTCTATTCATTAGTGATTATTCCTGTTTCATGCTCAACATCAGAAAACCCTTTAAACCTGTGTGGTTTGAGGGGTTGAGATAACATAAAATATGGTGGGGAAAGTTAAAAACAAGTCCTGAAATGAAAATATTTTTATTTTCTGAATTAAGGAGGTACTAAATATAGATAAATAGATTCATGTTGCTACAAATTATCAGGCATGGAATAACAGTGTATGGTGAAGCATATAAACAACTCCTTGGTATTAATTGGGGAAGAGATGCTATTATATCCTCTTTTCCTCCATTATTAAGATAAAACATGCTTTATCATATCAAAATATAGAAAAATATAAAGAAGATTATAAAATTCACCATCAATATCACAACTGAAATAACAGCTGTTGCCTATTTGTGTACTGGTTACTACTATATTCATAGTTTGAGATCAGCCAAGGTGGGAGTATTTACACCACAGAAATGGGCAAATGTTATAAACCAGCTCCCCAACTCCTACCCCAGATTCAGTAGTTAAATTTTTACTAGCTGAACACTGAGTCCAACTGACATATATACTCATCCACCCCAATTTAGATAATGCTATAATGCTGTTTTAAAACTGCAAGTATATATTTGACTCAAAGAATATTCTGAGTTTTCCTGGGAAATTAACAGGAACATCCCTTTCTCATATTGCATGTAGGGGGAGCAAGGACCTCAAGGCTTTCCAGGGCCAAAGGGCATGACAGGCCATGGCCTCCCGGGTCAGAAGGTAAGCATTTTAGGACCTTAGGTTTAGAATCGCAATAGCTTAACTCGAACTTGGGAAGAGTTCTCATATACTTCTCATGCTTCTCTTTATGACTCTCAGAGGAAAAAAATCTATTTAAAAGTAAACGCTTATGCATTTTCTTTCCTAACTACAAACATGCTTACTTTATTAAATCTCACTTCATTCTCAAAAGCCAACTGATAAAGGAATAAATCCTTACAAAATACTGTGTAGAAGATACCAGATAACTCAGATGTAAAATTATATAATAGTTGAACTTTCTGAAGGCAGTGAGCTGATCTGATGGTACCACAAGGTCTCTTTACCTTGGGATCTCTGGTTTATCATAAATTAGATTATCGTTCCAAGGAGGAATGTAAATAAAGTGTTCCCCATTTTTTTCCCTAGGTCTTCAAGAAATACTAGTTTCAAATAAACCAAATTTTAAGGACTTTCTTATTTGGCTTTTCCATTCACATTTTAAACTTATTTTTTCACTATTTGTAAAGGGGGAGTATGGAGAACGGGGTGACGTGGGAAAGAAAGGTGATAAAGGGGAAATAGGAGAGCCCGGATCTCCAGGAGAACAGGCAAGGAGTGATTTTTAAAATCTTCCTGTAATTTTATGTTAGCGAGTCCCAACCTATATTGACTGTTACCCTTCCTCCACTAAGTAGGGGTCACGAGGACCGAGAGGAGACCAAGGACTCACAGTGAGTATCAGTCCTAGAGGGTGACAGGGTGTGCACTTGTGAAATGATTACATTCATGTTTAAGTTTTAGAAATATGAATTCTTTTGACGCAGGGCTCCAGCTGTAGTTAAACGAAAGCGTTGCTGCAAGTGCAGGGTTGACTTAGATGCCTGAGGTTAAGTGCATCTGAACATGAGGGAGAAATGGCGCCCAGCAGCCCTTAGCGGGTCTGGTGATGACGTGTGACTACTCGCCTCTGATCCCTGGTAGAAATGGTAACAAGCTGTTAAAAGAAACCATATTTCAGAATGGGGATTCTTTTTTCCTGAACTAGTTCCTTTAGGAAGTGCACAGAGGAGAACAGCAAGCACAAATATGGATTACTTTCATGTACTGCTTCACTCATTCAACAAATATTTGTGAAGCATCTACAGGCTTTTCCCCATTCATCTCCCTGCACCACTGCAAACCAAAAGCCACCTCTTTGAAGTCTCACACAGTGGGAGAGTTCTGGAATTTCTATAGCATATTCTAATTCTTCCTTTCTGACTTGAAGGCACTATATCTCCTGAAGTGGAGGAGAAATAGGAACTTCTCCTTTTTCCCTTTTTGATTTTTCAGTGGGTTCATGGGCTAGGGATGCTGATCCAGGTTGAGTGGGTAGGAGTTCAGATAGTGAGGGTGAGATGAGATCTGGGCATGTGACAAACAGAACTACACATGTTTTTTTATGGCCTTTTTGCCTTTTTCTCTTTTTTCTTCCCCATTACAAGGCAAAGCCCTGCAAATGCCTATGGTGGATGAAGCAGCTACATATACAGCAATTCTTCCCCAAAAGAAGCAGGGGAGAGTGTATGTAAAATGCCCGGAGGAAAGTTCCCCACAGGTTAATACCCTCCCTCCTATCCCACATGGGGAGAGGTCTGGTTTCCTTTATCCATTCATGTTCATTTCACCAACATTTATTCGGCGCATACTCTGGGCCAGGCTCTGATTACAGGCCCTGGGAACTAGTAGAGAATGAGAGGCTATATATCTGGACTCAAGGAGTTCACAGCCCAGAGGAGAGAAAGACAAGCAAAGGAAGGTCACCTACAGGTTGAAAACTGCTGTGATAGAATTAGATATGTGACAGAATGTGTATGATGGTGTTTGGGGACAGGATGGGCTTTTATCTCTTGAGCAGAAGGTTTTTAACTAAGGGACGAGACCCTAGAAATGGGGACGTCATCCTGCTGACCTTGGCTTTCTAGATTCTAGAAAAAGAGACTGGCACTGTGTTAGTTCTTTCACACTAGTACCACCCTTATCTGGTAGTGCAGAGGGCCTGGGGCCCATGCCTTACAGGACCCACTCTGAACCTCTAGGCCTTCTCCGTCTGCACCCCTTTCCCTGGATAAGGAGTCCTCATGCCCAAGGAGCGACCTCCTATACCTCCTCTATGCCATGCCCCCTCTACACCACACTCTGGAAACACAAGATCCCAGAATTGCCTGCCCAGGTGGCCTGTGTGAAAAGCCAACAGCACTGACTTGTACGCACAGGACACCCCTCTTGTGGTGTTTCGGGGGGATTTGGACAGAGCTCAGAAGTGAGGACTGTATTCACCACATGAATGCTGGCCTAGGCCCCATGCAGTATAGGAGTGGTGGAGATGGGATGCAATGAGAATGGGACAGGCTGTGTCCCTTCTTGCCCAAGAACCCACATTAATCCACATGGCAGCTTCAGGAGGTAGGTAGTATTATTTCCACCTCAATGAAGACATGCCAAGTCAGACAGAAAGCTTGAGCAATATACCTGACGTCACCTTACTAGCCAGTAGCAGAGCTCTTACAGCCAGAGTTGACTTGTTTGATGTCAAATCCAAGCTGTTCCCCAACAAATGCTGTTTTTAGAAGGCCTCTTTCCTCTCCCCACCCCTATTCTCTGCATGATCAAATATATCCCCAAACAGCTATCAGCTGCCAATTCATTTCAGACTAACAAACTCTTCTTTTAAGAGGCAAATATCATTGATGGAGCTCAATGTTTTATTTTATTATTGTTGTTATTATTGTTTACCCAGCATTTTTATTTTTTTAAATTCACTTTACACAGGCAATGCATTTTTCAAGTAGAGGAGCCATGTCAGTGTGTGGGGAAGGAGTTTTTCCAAGACACAACTTTAAGTCTGAAAATTAGTGACTAATAAGAGCATATACCATTGGTATTTTTCATATAATTTAGCATTATCATTATATAATCATGCTGCTTTGATGTGAGATTAACTCAGACACATGATTTTTCACCTAAAAGTATCAAGCCATCGAACGATGAACAGAGCAGTTATAACATGAGAAAAATAATAGGATAAAAATTTAAAACAAAAACGGTTTCAAGTGTCCTTGTTCACAAATGGTGCCAAGTCTATCATAGATAATGAGAGAATTATTAGGATGAAGAAAATGACTCAGTCAACCTTAATGTGGGAATAGGGTGTTACAGAGTTAAGATAAACAGTCCCAATTTTAAAATTTAATATGAAGCAATCACCAACTGCTAAAGTACACCACACTGCCTCCCTACCTCAGTGCAACACAATGAAGCTTTACCTTTGGCTTCTCATTCTTGTGCGTGTCTGCACATGCTATTAAAAGTGGAAATAATCTAGCACATTGACCAGACTTTGAGTTGAAAACTCTTCTCATTCCTTCCTCTGCTTCATATCCCCTAGTTGGTAAAAGGAATATTTTCCAAACTAATTCTGATGACCTCACTAAAATTCACTGCAGTCTAGGCCAGTGTAAGAAATAAAGTTACCTGATAGTTTCTAGCAGGTTTCTGTTTCATGCATGTCTGATTTGTGAATTGTTGACAACCCTCTCTGGTAGGAGAGGAAGGTCTGTTGCCCCATGTAGGGGGTTTGGTAACTGACTTGTAGAGAAGCTGAGGGATTTGTCCAAAGATTCATGACCAGCCAGTCGGAGATCAGTGTTTTAAGAATTCACACCACATTGTTTCAAAAAGACTGTGTCTCTTCCTGTACCTTACAAGTTACTATTTTCCCATTCTGTCCTCTGTCTCCTCTTTCCTGTTTTCAAATTCTCAGGCAGGGACAGACATTAAAGGAGGGGTGATGTATGGTTTGAAAAGGCTAATTTAATAGCACAGTAACATTGATTGAAGAATGAAAAAATATTGTTTTTATATTAAAAGTATTTATAAATACTGTGCTATCTTAATAGCATAGTAACATATGAAGATTGAAAAAATATTTGTATATTATAAAAATAGAAAAGAATATGTTGGAATCATTAATTTTTACTCAACTTACAGTAAAAAAAAATTTATTAAATGCCCTGATTAGTCCCTGTGCATGCTTTATTAAGTCATGTCACCTAGCTATATGTCACCTGCACCCCAATTCTGTCATGTATTTTTCCTTTAAAACATCAGTTTTGTAACTGTTAAATTTCATCTTCTTAGATCAAGTCCACTCTTCCTTCCTGTTGAAATTTCCGGGCTTCTCTGCTTCTTTCATTGATTAAGTTAATCATCCCTGTCAGCTTCCTGTTTGGCAAACAGAGACTTCTGCCTTCCACAGTCTCATCTGTTACTGTAAACATGCTGCTCCGAATAGGGTGCTCGCTGGCAGATTTACTTCCAGTACCCAGCTCATCTCGGGCCATTTTGTGGAGCTAGAGAAGGAGCATTCTGGAACATTTCACAGAAGAGCCAAAGTGGAAATATTAGGACTAACTGTGGAGGGGACTTGGAAAACTGGGGAGTGGTACAGAAAAGGAGGAGCAATACGGCATAGAATGAATTCTCTTTCAGCCCTGAGACTTGTCTTGGTTGTTCAGAGCAAGTGGATTAAATCATGTAACTGAGCGCCTGCATTGCCCTCACCATTGCAGGTGGTATTTCGTGGACCCAGACTCTGTGCTCAGAGCTCTGTGTGGGTGACCTCATTTAATCCACAACACAGCCCTGACACCCAGATCCTGTTAGGCCACCTAATGTAAAGGTCACATGGCTGGTAAATGCTGGAGCCACAACTTGAACTCCAAAAGTCTGTGCTTTTACATTTCCCAATTCAAACATGTTTCTGTTATGATATATTATAGCAACCTTTAGCCTCTGTGCTATTTATTTTATTTTCTGCAGCAGGAGGATGAAATCAAATGGCCCAATGCTGATTGTAATGAGACCCATCTTTTATGAATATAGGAAATAGTTTGGTCATACATTTAATACATTTTCATTTTTCCTCCAGAAAGAAGAAATTGTCAAGCTTATTTTTGAAATATGTGGTAAGATTTGACTGTCAAGAAAAAAAAAATCACTTTCAAGTACCAACCCCGCTATGTTCTGTGTTAGTCAAGATAACATGCTCTCCCAGAAGATGTGTATTGTAGAGCTTATGGAAAAGTTTGAAGCTCATTTGAAAAAAATCAATGTGAAACTGGAAGGAAGCAGTGAGAGAGGTGGTGGGAACCCTGATTTAAGAAAAGCAAATCATCTTCCCAGGGTGGTTAAGAGCTCAGACACCGGCCTAGAGTCTGCGGGCAGCCAGGCTCGCGTAAAGAACAGTGCTCATTTGTATTCAGTGACATTTACCTGAGCCTAAGAAGGAAAGGAAATATGACCACAGGGGCCCAGCTGACATTTGAGTCCAGCCCAGCTAGTGATTACAAAGTCTGTGTTTTTCCTGAAGCAAGAAGTCTTTCTGATTTGAGTTCTGAGCACTGTTTCTAGAGTGCATGCCGCTTCAAAGGCAGGACAGTCAGGAGGCCACCTTGTTTCACAGCTCTATCCAAACACCTCTACAGCTAAACACAGAGACTTAAAATAGAGTTACCAGAAAGAGGAAGCAAGAAAAAGAGAGAGAGATTAGCACAGAGGCCAGAGATTAATAGAATAATGAGGATAAGGGAAACTTCTGTGCCTAAAATAGAGGCAGGAGAATCACTGTCTTTCTATACAAAGAACCTCAAAGACCTCTGGACTTTAAGAACCAACTTGGGACCCTGCATGGTGCCAGGCTAACTTAGATGTGGCTTCCCTTGATAAGATGGGAATCACCTTAGTCGTCACTGTAAGCTCCTGAGGACATACACTAGCATATATAAGACAGCTATTCTTGTGCACAGTTAAAGGCCCTAACCCTTCCCCTGCACTTCCATCCCATCACTCTACCCACTGGCCATGCCAATGTGTACATATCCATTTCCACTTAAGCACTGGTTGAAGACTGAAATATTAGCATTCAGATTCAGATTAAATTCAAATAGTAGAATGATAAAGAACACATTGAGGATAGTGGTTATTAGGGAGAGAGAAGGGGATGTAATTAGGAAGGCATACACAGGAATGCTCTTTTAGAAATATTTTCTAACCTGAGAAATTGGCACTTAGGTGTTTATTTTATCCTGTACAGAGTTTTGGGTTTTTTTTGGGAGGGGGGGTGTTTTTTTTTCTTTTTTTCAATATATAATTTTTTTTAAAAGTCAGGTATAGAATCCAGAAGGGAGACAGTTGTCAGCTGTGTCCAGGTACAGAAAAGGCAGGTAACAATCCAGGCCTCTAGTACATCCCTGCCCCTCTCTCCCCTCTCCCCACCAATCTGATACCAATCAGTGATTTTTTATTTTCATTCCTGCAATGTTTCTATCTCAACATTCATCTTTAAGGTTGTGGGCCCAAATGCAAAGAGACTCCGCTAGAGCTGCTGTTTGTGATTGACAGCTCAGAAAGTGTGGGACCAGAGAACTTCCAGATCATCAAAAATTTCGTCAAGACTCTGACTGACCAGGTTGCTGTGGACCTCGCGACAGCCCGCGTGGGCATAATCAACTATAGCCATGAGGTAGAGAAGGTGGCTCATTTGACACAGTTCTCCAACAAGGATGACTTCAAGCTAGCTGTGGACAAAATGCAGTATCTGGGAGAAGGCACATACACAGCCACAGCTCTGCATGCAGCCAACCACATGTTTGAAGCCGCAAGGCCAGGTGTAAAGAAGGTGGCCTTGGTCATCACTGATGGGCAGACAGACACCCGAGATGAGAAGAATCTGACAGAGGTGGTGAAGCACGCCAGTGACACCAATGTGGAAATCTTTGTGATTGGCGTGGTGAAGAAAAATGACCCCAACTTCGAAATGTTCCACAAAGAAATGAATCTAATTGCTACCGACCCAGATAGTGAGCACGTTTATCAATTTGATGACTTCATTACCTTGCAAGGTAAGACTCTGCTCCAAGGCAAAGACATTTACACTGATATTCCAAGCACCATATTACTTATTTATCCAGACTAAAATTGGAAATCTGGAGGCTGATGAGGCTTATGCCACCATTAAATTGTAACATGGAAACTCCAGAAGGTAACAGTTAGTATCACCCAGTTTACTGAGTACAGTCTGTCATCTTTGTTCTTTCGCAGTAAGTGCCGAGTTAGCCTTGGAGTTGTTTAACTGGGGATTCTGTGGTCGAAGGACATGGGTGGAAAGAAAGAATAGGATTTGGGGGTATTGCTGATTAATGTTCAAAAAGTTACCTAACTTGAATAAGAGATGGAGCAAGCCAGCTGCAAGGCAGAAAATAACCTGTGTAGAGTCATAACGAGTTAAGAAGTGCAGGTGAATGAAAAAGTTATGATAATATAAAGATACAGGACACACAAATACTGGGATTATTCTGTTCTAGTCTCTGTTATGAAAACAGATAATGAAGAGTAAACAGGTAGATGTCAGAGTTTATTTTAAAGAACATTTTGAATATTCATCAAACAGTACTGCTAACCTGATGGGCTTCCCTTTGCTACTTCAGGCTTTCGCATGAACTGATGCTCCTAATGAGGCTTCTAGACACTCACTCATCTGTGATGGAAGTGCGGTCAATATGGCTTCACAATGAAACAAGTTCCAATTCTTTGGAAACTGATAAATCATTCTGGCAGGGCCCTCACCCAACAAGCTTGTGAAGTTAATAAATGTATGCTTAATATGTTTGCAGGCTTGGTGTTGGCTCCATCCTTCCTTCTCTGCCCATCTGGGAGTGGGTCCTGATGTGGCCTGGCACAGACCCTCCTCACCTTATGCTGCCCTGGCCAATTCTGGGTACCAGTGTGGCTGTCCTTACAGATAGCATATCAGGCTCAGAACCTTCCCACTGTTTCCCTTTTCCTCCAGACCTTTCTAACCTGAGGTCCCATTTTCTTAGTATCCTACTGGGTGACTGGTGGGTTTATCTGATATATTAAATCTCATCGGGCTGTTAATGTGTTAGAATGGCCAGAGGTATTATACATTTCAGAGACAAGCTCAATTTTAATAACTGAAGAGCTGTATCATAGCTTAACCAATAGAGACATCAATCTGTTCCAGCCAGTGAGGGAGATGTTTTTGGACTGCTTTGCCTTTTGCTATTCCTAAAACCAAAGGCAACTGCCTATTAAACTTCTTATGGACAAGACTTGCCCCTGCTGTGGAATAGTTCACAGTTATCTGAGGCTTTGGATGACAAGCATTTAAGTCATTCTTTTGCCTATTTGGGCCATCTTATATTATTTAAATATTTTAGATGTCCTCTTACCTATATGTAAAAATGGTACAAAACTTAGTTCACCTAGCAGTTGATTTCAAGTGATAGGAAAGTATGTTTATTTTAAGAAGTGCACAAGATCTCTTTAAACATGTTTTGAGTAATATTTCACTGCTCCTATTAAATGCCTTTTCTGCTTCTCTTTTAAAAGATACCCTGAAAAAAAAATTGTTTAAAAAATATTGTGAGGATTTTGATTCCTACCTCATTCAAGTTTTGGGTTCACCACCGCCTCAGCCTGGATTTGGGGTCTCAGGGGAAAAACCCAAGGAATCCACTCCCCAGCCTCAGGAAGAAATTTCTGAGTCTGTAAGTAACTGTCTTGCTTCACATGTGAGCTTAAAATTGTGTATTCTGTTTGTTTTACATCAAAGACTATCTTGCCTTACACTGTCAAGAATCAACTAAGGTATGTGTATTTCAGATCCATGAGTCTAAATGTTAGCAACTTTGTCTCCATATTTCCAGTTCTGAAATAGCTTTGGGGCTTGAGCATGATTATGAGATTCTTAAGTATCTCCATATATTATAAGTAATTATGATATGTTGCAAGTAATATTTTTATATTACACACCTGCCACCACCAAAGTAATCATGTGCACTAGAACAGATTAACTACACTATTTGAATGACCCACTTGCCAAGCCTTGCACAACCTTTCACACCAGGTCACAGGTCCCTGTCATCTGTCTGGCATCCACTCCTGACTCTGTCCCCTCTCAGGTTTCTCCCAGGGGCACACATGCTCACCCTGCCACTCTCCCATGCTCCACATCATGCTCTTGCTCACTTGGCTTCCCCCTCCTGTGCCCAGAGTGGGGTTGGGAGGGAGGCTATGCATGCATATGGTGCTGGAGGATGCCCTGTTGCCTTGGTCATGTATGTATTCATGGAAAAACTACCTCCCGGAGGTCCTGAGACAAATGTGACCGTCTTCAAAGCAAGCTTCTCGGCACTGACCTTGCCGATCAGGTCATGGGCAATTATAAGGTTCTTTAGGTGAAAACTGGAGAGCCTTTCAAAGTTGCTGGTGAGTGAGTGTTGTAGTCCCTTCCCCACCAAGTTACAACTGAAGCAGGTCTAGACTGATCTCTACCTTACATAAGGCAATCTCTAGCAAAGGGCCCACAGAATTCATGCCCCTATTCTGTAACCTCAATGAAGTTTCACTGTGCTATTCCTTAGTGAAGACTTCACAAATTTGAAAGACTCATCATGACCAAGGGCAACAGCACTGTAGCATCAGGATTCAGCTGTCTGTCTGGGCTAAGGCCCTGGAAAGCCTCCAGATCAGTAGCTGGACTCAGGACCATCCAGGGGTCAGGCCTAGCATGCCACACAGCAATGGATGAGAGGACTCACTAGATTTTTATACCCTCTTCAAAACTGGACAGAGAGGCCTCTGACACATAGTGGTCCCCCCTTATCTGCGGTTTTGCTTCCTGCAGTTTCAGTGACCCACAGTCAACCGCAGTCCAGGAGCAGATGATCCTTCTTCTGACTTACCAGAAGGTCAAGAGCAGCCTAACACTGGGTCGCAATGCCCACATCACTCCCCTCATTCCGTCTGGTCCCATAGCCATTTTATCAGCTTGCATCACCATTAAGAGGGGTGAGTAGACTACAGTATGATATTTTGAGAGAGGGAGACCACATTCACATAACTTTTATTATAGTATATTATTATAATTGCCCTATCTTATTATTAGTTATCATTGTTAATCTCTTATTGTGCCTGACTTGTAAATTAAATTTTACCATAGGTTTGTATGTATAGGAAAAAACAGCACATATAGGGTTCGTACTATCCAGTTTCAGACAGCCACTGGGGGTCTTGGAACACACACCCTGTTGATACTGGCTCCAAGATGGGTGAGTCCGATTAGGGCAACAGCCTGGCTCTCAAGTGTAGACTGAAATTAACACACTCATTCTGCACCACCTGGTCTGTCAGGGATCTTGGACTCTTTCTGTTCCAGGTCATAGGGTAAATGTTTTCAGTTTTGCAGGCCATTTGATCTTTGCTGCAATTACTCAACTCTTACCTTAGAAGTGCAAAAGCAGCCCTGGCCTGTATTTACGTGAATGAGCATGGCTGTGTTTGGATAAAACGTATTCCCCAAAACAGCTGAGGACTTGGATTTGGCCCATGGGGATTTGCTGACCCTGGTCTTTGCTGAGCATCTTAAAGTAAATTATAGACAATAATATACACAGTATATATCCTCCTGAGTATGGAATGCTCCTGGGGCCTTCCAGGTTTGTGTGACTTGTCATTTGTCCCTCCCCTAGTTAGTCCCTGTCCCTTTCTAAAGGCTTTCTAAGAAGAGCAAACTCAGGTTTCACCCAGCAAGTGGCAATTAAACTGAGTTCTCGTCATAGTCAATGAATTCCAGTAGTGTGTATTAACGATTTACTGCTGTAATAGGTGGTGGCTCTTAAGCACAGTTCCTGTCCAAGAGAAGCTCATGGTCTATCAGGGAGGTAATAAGTACAAGAAATATTAAGAACTTTGGCAGAGCTGTGGATGAAGCACAAGAGATGGTGCAATTTCAGGGCAGAGTAATGGAAAGCTTTACACAGGAGGTGGCACTTGAGCTGAATTGTGAGAATAAGCAGGAGTTTTTCAAAGCAAGAGTAGGGAGAAGGATATTTCCAGCTGAGGGAACATGTGGGCAAAGGGGGATTCCAAAGGGTATGGCATTTTACAATCTTAGGACAAGTTCAGTCTGACTGGAGTCTAGGACATATATGGCAGAATGGTGAGAGTTAAAAGAATTTGAGAGACAAATAATTTGAGGGTTAATTACAAATGGCTTCATAAGTCAAGCTAAGGAACTTGAACTTCATCCACAGGCCAGGCAGCCAGGAGAAAGCAGAGGAATTTTTAAAGCAGGGGTCATATGGCCATACTTGGTTCACAAAAACCAGGAACAGTCCTGGCTGCAGTGTGAAAGGGAAAAAGGAGGAGGAGGGCAGGAGCCCAAAGGCTGGCATACGAGCAGCAATAGTTCGGGTGAGAGATAATGAGGCCCTAAACCAAGACAGGGCAGTCGGGATAAAAGGA
>JAVSCE010003846.1:0-239416 GCA_032199065.1 Smutsia gigantea
CCTAGATCCTAAGGCCCACCCGGACCCTAAGGCCCATCCGGACCCTAAGGCCCACCCGGACCCTACGGCCCACCCGGACCCTAAGGCCCACCCGGACCTTAAGGCCCTCCTAGACCCTAAGGCCCTCCTAGATCCTAAGGCCCACCCGGACCCTAAGGCCCTCCTAGATCCTAAGGCCCACCCGGACCCTAAGGCCCTCCTAGATCCTAAGGCCCACCCGGACCCTAAGGCCCTCCTAGATCCTAAGGCCCACCTGGACCCTAAGGCCCTCCTAGATCCTAAGGCCCACCCGGACCCTAAGGCCCATCCAGACCCTAAGGCCCTCCTAGATCCTAAGGCCCACCCGGACCCTAAGG
This sequence comes from Smutsia gigantea, assembly GCA_032199065.1. Classification (NCBI taxonomy): domain Eukaryota; kingdom Metazoa; phylum Chordata; class Mammalia; order Pholidota; family Manidae; genus Smutsia; species Smutsia gigantea. The sequence goes on from JAVSCE010003846.1 coordinate 357, forward strand.
CCCTCCTAGATCCTAAGGCCCACCTGGACCCTAAGGCCCACCCGGACCCTAAGGCCCACCTGGAGCCTAAGGCCCTCCTAGACCCTAAGGCCCACCTGGACCCTAAGGTCCTCCTAGACCCTACGGCCCACCCGGACCCTAAGGTCCACCCGGACCCTAAGGCCCTCCTAGACCCTAAGGCCCACCCGGACCCTAAGGCCCACCCAGACCCTAAGGCCCTCCTAGACCCTAAGGCCCACCTGGCACCACCCAGTCTCTCCCTGTTTGGCCCAGACACCCAAGGCCAACTCACCGTCCCTCTCGGACCACACCTGAGATCCCAAACAGCCCGAAGTCTGTGATGACCACTTTGCCGTTATCGTAGAAGACGTTCTTGGATTTGAGATCCTTGTGCACGATGCCCTTGGCATGCAGATATCCCATGCCCTGGAAGACAGGGAGTCTCACATGAGGAAGAGGAGGAGGAGCCACAGTCACTAGGCTCCTCTCTGGGCCAGGCACGAGCTGGGTGCCTTTCCCAAGTCCCCTCATTTAATCATCATCATCCAGTGCAGTACAGCTGTCTCCATTTTGCAGGTGAGGAAACCAAGGCTCAGAGAGGGGTGTCGCTTGCCCTGGGCCACACAGCAGTTAAGCAGCATAGCTGCGATCTGGTTTCAGGCCAGTCTATGCTCTTTGCATGTCACCATCCTGTCGGCATCCACCTTATACTTGGCTCATACGTGTACGGTGTGGGACTCCCCTTGGGAATGAGGGCAAGATGCCAGGGCTGCAAATGGCCATCCCTGCCCGTTCAGGAAGAGTCATGTGCAATCCCATCACCCAGTATCCCACACGGAGGGTGCTCCACACATTATGAGACATCTCCCTGGCTTTAAAGGTATCTTGGGGTGAGGGGTAGAAAGGGAAACGACAAGCCATGTTTAGGAAATAGGAAGAATAGACCATGAGGCAGAACCAGACACAGTTCAGCTTAGTCCAAGAGGGTCCAAAGAGTGTCAGAAAAGAACTTGAACAAAGCAGGTACTTTTCTGCAAGAGACAGGAGGGCATGGGCTCTGCTGTGGCCTGTCATCTTGCCATGGAAGCAGGGAGTTCTTGGAAAGGGTGACTTGTTCCTTCCCAAAACTGTTCTGAATGTAAGACAATCCTTCTTAAAGTATCTGCCCATTTCCCAAACCAAACTAAGGCACAAGCCTTCCTCGGTGGCAAAAGAGAGCCAAAGACCCCCCACCTTAGGTTGAACAGGGACCATCTGTGTGACTGAGGATAAGTACCTGTACCTCTCCGAGCCTTGTTGATAAGAGATGTCACAGCTTTACGAAGCCAGCTTAAAGACACAAGACATAAAGTGCCTGGGTCTGGAGCACAGGCTCTCCTCCCTTACCATAAAAAATTTCAGTGTTTTCAGAGTGACCCCCAAATTGCAAAAGTCAGGCCCTGTTGTTATATTTTGAGCCTCAAATCATCACAGATGAGTGCAAAAGGAAGTGGCTTAGAGGTTCCCAGCGGAAGGGGAAAGGGGACAGTTTTTAAGCATAAAGAAAACCAAATAAGCCATCAGAGAGGCAGCTTCTGGCTCTGCAGCTCTAAGACCATTCAGTAACTTTTCTCTTCTGCCCTGGAGTCTTCCAGACAGCTCATTCATCCTCACTTAGCCGGTGGGCAGCCAGACACAGGGTCCCCCGTGTTCCGGCGATAAGGAAAGAAGGCAGTCTGGGGGAGGAGGGCAGAGTGCGGGATACAGAGGGGAATGGGGCTCAGCCAGTTCGGGGACAGCACGAAGTAGATGTGACATTCTGCCCCTGCCCCCATATTCTCTGAAATGAGACCGACTGCAAATGAAGGCAAACATATGGTATTTTGGTTTCGGAGCCTCAAAAGTCTAATTAATTAGTTTGGCCACATGGAAATGTCATATGGAAATCTGAGTTTGTTCATAAAAGCCACTGTGATTTTATCTTTTCCTCTCTAGAGACACACATGCAAAATGGATGGAAGGAAGAAGAGAAGGAGGAAAAAGGGAAAGAAGGCAGGAGAAGAGGAAGGAAAGAGACAGGAAAGGGGCATAAACTTGGCTGCAGCCCACAGCTGTGAAGAGAAAACCTTTCAACAGAAACAAGAAAAGAGGAAGCCCTACCCAACAGAATTCCTGTTTTCATCTGGGCCAATTTGTTGCTAAACTAATGAACAAATAAGCTTTTCTTTCATGTGTATTTAATCACTTTTAAAAAGCTGAAAGAGAAAAGCCTGCCTGAGGTGAGGCTGGGGGCCTGTCCTCATGAAACCTGAACTTGGCCACTTTAAGATAGAAGGTACAGATGCCTTCATGCCCCCTGGAGTGGGAACCCCTCTCCGAGTGCCAGGCTCTGTACCCCACGCTTTCTCTGGATTATCCCACTTACCCATGCACCACTCCAACGAGGGAAGTTATGCTGGTACCCCCATTCCACAGGGGAGCAAGCAGAGGCTCAGAGAGGCTAAACGACCTGCCCCAAGTCACACAGCTGGCGTGACCAGGATTCACACAGACTGTCTCTAAAGCCTGCTGTGTTCCTCCCTGACCAATTCAAGTCCATCAACGATGGAGTGTCCAGCTCCTCCAGCTCCAAGTGGATGAGACACAGACAAAGGGAAGGAGGCGGCCTTCCACCCTTGAGGTACCCTAGCTAAAGGGAGAGACAAAGTAGCCACCAGCACCCTGACATGGGCAGATGGAGCAGGGGGGCGGCCAGGAGCTCTGGGACCAGCTGGCTGCCTCTTTACCTTGACGATCTCCTGAGCGATCTGCCTGGTCTTGTTGATGTCCAGAGACGTCTTGGGGTCCCTCACGAACGAGTGCAGTGTCCGCCCCTTGCAGAAGCTGTTGAGAGTTGGAGGGTCAGGCAGAGGTCTGGGGCCGGTGCAGCTGACCCCAGCGCTTGGGGAGCCCCAGAGGAGCCATGGGGGGCCTCTGGATGACTCTCTCCATCCCTGGACGTGGGCACCCGAATCCTCGCTCTTAACCAAGCCTGATGCCCATTCCTTCTGGGACAAAACCACACACAAGGGCACGTCATTCCCTGAGGCCAGGGCCTGCCCACCCGAGAACAGAAACTCAGTTCGCTAAGGCTGCTGGGAACCCACAGCAGCCCAGGCTCAAGGTGTCTGAGGCAGGAACATGTTCACACAAACTCAGGGAAGAATCTGGACTTTTCGGGCTGTAACAGGGCAATGGGGTTCTGAGTCTCATGAGCGTTTGTATTGTTTTCTGATCACAGGGATTTTATCACAGTGAAAGAGTGCAGGAGGAGGGGGAGAGGTGAGGGTGCTGTCAGGGGCATCAGAGCGATTACTGGATAAGAGACTTGGGTAGGAGTCTCCACCCGCTTTGACTGCTAAACCCCAGGGTGAGGAAGGAGCCAGAGAGAATGTGTGGCTCATTCCCTGGTTCCTGGGAGAAGCTGACTGAAACCATCTGAGGAAGGGGCTAGTGTTTACAAACTGTCTCCAAGGAGGTAAGATTCTTGGAGCCTCAGAGATTTTGAGAATAGGGTGAGGGGTCTGGAATATCAGCCGATGGTTCCTTATCTGTGTTCCAGGCCCCTCAGCATATCTAGAATGTTGAATTTTTTGTGAATGAATGCTTTCTTATTTTATTATATGTATTCCCTTGAAGCAGTCTCCGATCTCCCATGCAACTGAGTGGATGAGAGATAGAAGGTGGACAGTGCTGGGGGCTGGGATCCTGGGGGCTGCTGAGCTGGTGCAGCCGCAGCAAGGCTCCCTGAGTATCACGCTGTCATGCCTTTGGCTGGAATTTTGTGACCTGCGATCTCAACACTGCTCAAGAGTTCTGGTGGGTGGTTATGTCTGTGATAAAAAAGAAATGGAAATTAATTTTTACTTGGGAAATATAGTTTAAGGAGAAAATTGTTCCAAAGCACAGGGTACAAGCATGGGGAATGTCAACAGAATATTAATGAGGGTTCTCTTGGCTGTTGAGATTAAAGTGACTTTTAGTTTCTTCTTGAGACTTCACATTTACTACAAAGTCTCTTCACTAACCTCATATTGCCTTCTCTGATTTTAAAAGTAAACATGCAACAACTTTTTCAATGCCAGGACCAAACGTGTTTCAGTTTCACAGCCCCTGCCACTGGGCCCGAGCAGGGGGCGCTCATACACTGATGTTGGGAGGGGACAGTGGTGAACCCTTTCTGGAGTGGAAATGGACGGTGTACATGAAAACATTACATATGCCCAGCACGCATACTTACAACAGTGTCCAACAAAAGAGGACGGGTTAAAAAATTAGGGGATGGCCAACACTTGGCCCGAGAGAGAGAACCCAGAACCCAGTTACGTGACCTGCTCCCTAATTCCACTCCACTTGCAGTGATATCATGTGGGTTGTTTGAAATCAAGCTGTGGTGAGAGTATTTACACCAGAGGAATTGACAGATGCCACAAAGGAAGGCTTCCCTCCCCACCACCCTAGAGCTGTTGTGAAACGTTTGCCAGCACACCACTGGGTCCAACCACATGGCAGAAATTCTGTGCAGGTGTTCAAAACAATATGACAGATCTCAGACCTGAACTCAAGCGAAGACGGCAAGGTGTGATCTTTGCTGTATATTTTTACAAAGAAATGAACAGTTCTAAAAATATGGGTATATATAAATGCCTTTATTTTAATGGAAGGCATGATAAGGAACTGTTTCCAGTATCCACTTTTGGGGAGAAGCACCCAATTGGACTGGGAGGTGACTGTTTTTCATTTTGTACCTTTCTGGAACATTTGAATTTTTTCTATCCTTAGGTATTATTTTATTTATTTGTTTTTTAAACAAATGGGAAGCTATATCCCATTTTTTTTTCTTCTTTGTGCCCCCCACATTAAAACATCCATGCCCTCCAGGGAGTCACCCAACGACAGGGCCCCTGGGAAGCCTGGGGGCTGGATTACCTGGTGATGATGGCCAGGTGGGGTGGGTTCATGCAGGCCCCCATGAAGAGCACCACGTTCTCATGCCGCGTCTGCCGGTAATTCATCACTTCTTTCTTAAACAGCTTCAGGTGGTCCTGGTTGTGGCCATCCATCTCCAGCAGGCGGATGGCCACCTCGCCGTGCCAACGGCCACGGTGCACCCGGCCCCAGCGGCCCTGCCCAATAGGCTCGCCCAGCTCCACCTGCTCAAAGGGGATGTCCCACTCCTGCAGGTACACGCTGGTCTGGCTGGCCTTGCGAGAGATGGGGCCCCTCCACGGCCGGCGGGAGCTTGGCAAGTCATCCACCTCGTCCTCGTCATCTTCTGCCTCTGACTTGTTGGCCTCGGGCTCCTCAGCCTGGAGGGAGAGGGGATCTGGGCTCAGCCAGCTTCCCTTTCCCAGAGCCCAGACCAGGAAAGGGAGGAGAATAGGGTCAGAAGACCGGTTTCCACCGAGCTCTGTGCTGGCTTGCTGCAGACAGTGAGCAGGTCATTAGCATTGCAGGCCCTCAATGTTCTCATCTGCAAAATATGGCCCTTGACCTTCCCTTGGTGCTCTAAGGTCTACCCGTGAGTGTCATCCCACGGCTGGAGAAGAGTGCTGCATACAAGAATTTAACTGCATTCATCCTTCCTGGGTATTCTTTTGTGTAACACAGTTTCTGACCTTACTCCGGGCAGGATTAAACCAGTCTACTAACATCCTCTGAGCCACACCGTACCGCAGGGAGCCAGGCTCAGTTGACACTTTGGTTCAAGGGTCAAGACAGTGGTTCGTGGCCCTGTTACAACCAGAATCACCAGGGGAGCTTTGATAACATACAGATGCCTGGCCCCCGACCCAGACTGACTCAACTAGCACCTCCCAAACTGGGGCCCAGGCCTCTGGGAATTAAGAACCTACTTTAGCTCAGAACACAAAAGCAAAAGGAAGGTGGCTTTGTTGTCCTGCATACTGTTCTTACCCATCCGCACACATCTGCCCATACCTGCTGCAGAAGGCACCTGAGAGGCCCTGGCCAGACAGGTGCCCACACACTCCCACATGCGGAGATGGGCAGAGAGAGGAGAGCACAGGCTCTGTCTGCAGAGCACGCTACCCCCACTCACCTCCGCTCCATGATCCTCCGACATGTCTGCTTTTGGCTGGTTGTTGAGCCTAAGAGTAAAACAGGGTTTGTGAAGGAGACCCTGAGAGTGGGCCACTCCTCTTAGCTGGGCAGGGAACTCCCTGGGAGAGGTCTGAGTAAGGGCCACCAGGCCTGGATCCTTACTCTGACCTGCTTGGCAGGAGAAATGCAGCCTGGATGCTGTGTAAACAGTCAGGAGGCTGAGGACAAAGTCTTCTCTGGCCTCGGCCTTCTCCAGACCAACCTGAGGGTAGGGCAGGTGAGGGGTGAGTAGTAACTACCAAGGCCCTTTCAAAGCTGACACCCATAGGTACCGACCACACGCATAGCACTTGAAATTCTACTTGTGAACTGACTCTGTCATTTCCTAGCTATGTGACTTTGCAATTTCTTAACTTCTCTGAGATGGCTTTCTCATCTGCATGTTGAGAATGACTTCGATGCTACTTCATGAGGGAGCGTGAGTCCAGTGCTCATCATGGCCTGACACAGACAGGGGCTCCCAACACAGGAACTATTTCTAGTAGTTTCCTCTGAGTGCCCTTTGCCCAACCCTCCTGGGTCACGGGACAGCTCCAGGTTCACATACAACCCCACCCAATGTTGAATGCACTGAGAGGAGGCAAATAAAACCCTTCTGGCTGACTTCACTGCTCCAGAAGGTAAATTAGCCCAAGGAATGTCCCATCTGGCCGTCCCAGGTTCATGGCAATGTCTGCAGTGGAACATCAGAGACTTACAGGTGGGGATGGGAGGGAGTCAGGGATGTGGGCCCAGCTGTAACGAGTCCCCAGGGAAGGGGAGCACAGCACAGGATACCTACCGGGTACCTTCCGCTGCATCAGGATATGGGGCTGCTTGTGGAAATGCTGAAATGTCTGGAGGAAAAAAAAGCAAATACACAGCATGAGACCCTCTTCCCACTCCCCCCACAGGGCGCTGTCTTATAAACCCAGCAGGGAAACACGCAGGGAAGTGGGTCCTTGCCTCGTAGGGCTGCGTGCTCCCTCTCCAGGCCACTTCTATTCCTGAAAGAGAACCCGGACGCGGCCCCTACAGCACTTGGCTTTGCCACACGGCTCTGTCCCGGGGAGGGACTCCAAGTACATGAGGATACCTCAGTTAACACACCATTCCCCTGTGGCCCAAATGCCCCCAGAAGCACGTGGTAAAGCAAACTGGGTATTATTTCCTGGACATGTGGGTCAGACCCTCTTCTCAGAGGCAGAAACAACCCTTCAAAGTACTGATACTCCCTCACTCAGGCCAGCAAGGGGTGAAGGCAGGCCCCAAAGGTGCCTGGTTAGTGGCACTTGGCGCCTGGCATGGCTGCTGGGAATTTCTGGTTGGAGCCAGAGGTCCTACCCCTCAGCTCAAGACTTGGGTCACTGGTGAAGCATCTCTCAAGCGAGAGGCAGCGATGCACAGCCCACACCTCAGGGGGCCCCAAGATTGGGCAGCTGGTCCTTGAGCCTGCAGCTTTCCTCATTTTAGCACTAAAAGTCCCATGTCCCGGGAACACCAGACAATGGTCAGCCCACCAGTGTGGAACCAACATATTACAGGCGAAATCTTCCATGGCTACTTCATTGCCTGCCTCCTCCTGTTCCCTCTGGTCCCCTAAGGAGGCTGGCAGCCCCAGGGCTGGGTGGGCCCCTTTACTCCATCCTCTTTTTTCAGCAAAAGGAGAGAGACTAGAGGTGGCAGTGGATCAGGCTGTCAGCAGCCTCTCCCTGCCTTCTAGGACAAAAAGCCTCCCCACTTGGCCATCAAATCTCCCTCAACCCCCCAGGTAAGGATTTCTCCACGGCTGCCCCCTGCAGGTCATCTGAATCAGAGGTTCTCATCAGTTCTGGGACCTCAGGGTTGGAGAATCTGATAGAGCTGTGGGCCTTCTTAGGCACCCGACATCCTGTGCATAATTTCTGGGGCGTCCTGGGTCCTGAAAGCCTCTGCGAAGGCCTCCCCCGACATCACCACATCATGCCCACACACCACCAGGGGCAGGGAGGCCTGACATTTCTACCCATCCAACGCTGTGGTTTCCACAAAAGATGAACGTACATACAGTCGGGGGCGGGGATGTGGGCTGCAGAGAAATACCCCAAGTGGAAGGGAAAGTGTCTCTGAAGACTCAGACTTTTCCTTCCACATTGAGTGTATCTTTCATTCTGATCCAAAATCCAGCCCTCCTCCCCCATCCCAACGTATCTTCAGAGCAAGACAGATCCTTCTGGAAGAAGAGCTATGTTTCCCCAATGCTTCTTTGTACTCTCCTGTATAGTGTCCAAGAGCTAGTAGCCAGGGAGGCTCTTGGAGGGGAAGTGAAACAAAATGGGTGTGAAGCCAGAGGCTGCTCTTCAGGGCAAGTCCCAGCCCCCCGGCGCCTGCCAGCCTGCACACGCCTGGGCAAAGCCATGTGGATGGTCTTGGGTGAACTTAAGGAATACTCCAAGTCACTCACGTAATAGGGAATAGAAAAGCACGGGCTAACCAAAACACCACGACTTTCAGGACAGATCTGTTTAACTAAGGACAAAACCAATTAGTTATACTCCGCCTACAATACGTGGAACCTGAATATGGCTAAATTAAGAATTAAAGTTACAGAGAAATTATACTAATGCTTGTCACCTTCAGCTAGGGAAATAAGGACTAAATATATAAACTCCTCAGGGGCAGGAATATGGACGAATGCAAAGGCTGGCACACAGTGGGTGTGCAAAACAACTTTTGTGAAAGAGACTCAATGGAATTGTCTCAACAGGCTGAAAGATTTCCTTTACCCTTTCTAAAATAAGGGTGCACTTCCAACTCTTGCCAGCAGATGGCACTGTGCAGTAAGGCTCGGGAAGGTGAAACCTACTGAGTAAAGTGGAGCCTGCAGACCTTCCCAAACTGGAGTCCCCTTCTGTTAGATACATTAGCAGCTTCCTTGTCATGACGCAGGGGAAGGTACTGTGACAGACGCTTGCAAGGCAACAGCAAGAAGGTCTCTCCTCCCATTCTGCAAACTGGGTTTCTGCCACCTCCTGGCTGTGTGAACCTGGACAAGTTGCCTGCAATCTCTGTGCAAGAGGCTAGACAGGATGGATGCCAAGCCAGCCAAGGCACTGCCCCGGTGAAGGGCCCTCCTCGAGGCTACTCTCCCTGCCCTCTTACCCACCCTCCACAAACAGTCGGCTCTCTAAGTAGGTGGGCATGAGCCTAGAGCACCTCTGAGGTGCCCAGGGACAGGTGCCCAGGTGGGCTGCACAGGGTGGGTCACAGCAAAGGGCAGTTAGTGGAACCATGCAAAGGACTCACCTGGAAAGATAAACTGCTGTCTATGATGAATGAAGCAGGCAGCTTTAAACAGAAGAGGAGGTGAGTCACACACACAGAACCGCAAACGCAGCAGGGGAGGCAGGCGCACAGGCAAGGGCTCTGGAGAGGGGCTGGTTACTAGGGGCTTACTCCAGGCGGGCTTGGCCAGGACACAGCGCAAGCCCACAGCGATGCGTGCAGGAAGGAGAAAAAGAGCCAGGAGAAAATGGGTGCTTGCAGGAGCTCCCCAGGAGTGACAAAGGTTGTGCTGGAGGACTGGGGTTCATCTGGCTGCCGAGCCCCGGACAATTCTGTTCGCCTCCCAGGCCCACCTCTCTGAAATGTATGGGAACCCAGGAGGTGGAAAAACAATGGGGAGAAAAACAGTGATTCTAGAAACATTTAACAGTGCTGTGTGTGTGTACAGGCAGGGTCTCCCTCAGCTCCACAGTCACCCCCAGAGGCGCTGAGGCCTCAGCGACTTGACCTCACCATCAAAAACAAACAAACCCTCTCTTAAGGGTAACTGAACGGGGCATGCTGGGAATCTGGACTCTGACACAACACACCTCTAACCTCAGTTCTACCTCTTACAAGGGGCTCTGGGACTTTGGGAAGTTGGCTACCCCCTCCAATTGTCCTATTATAAAATGGGGGTACAAAAACCTGTCTCCATTTTTATCCTCAAAGATACGCTGAAATGCTCCTGCATGGTACAGGGTGGGTGGATGGTAGGAGTTCTTCCATCCCTGGGTTAACTGCAGGGCCAGTCCAGCCCCTGGCGCTGCTCTGACTAGAGAGATAATATATCCTGGAGAGAGGGAGTGCCCTGTACAGGGGACAGTGATGGGCCAGCTCGGGGCCATCAAGGGAAGCTGAGAGGCTCTGGCTGACATAACAAAACAAACTTTTTCTATGGCTGTTGTTTTTCAAACAGGCCCTTTCTTTGGGAAAAACCCGAGCTAGGAGGTTTAGCAAAAGACCCAGTTTCAGAGCATAATAACAGGGCAGAATGGGAGAGGCAGTTAATCAAATGGGCCATCATGGGTGAGTGTGCTTGGGTGATGCAGGAGATACTCAGCCATGTGTGCTTTAAGGCAAAGGGCAGACAAGAGAGAAAAAAGATTCCTACAAAAACAATCTCTCACCACCCCCCAAAAGTCCCTGGAACTCAGGGGAGATGGGCCCAGAGAGGCTGCCAGGCCTCTGCCGGCTGCATGTGGTCACAGCCAGGCCAGAGCTGTGCCTGTCTTGCTAGGCCTGGAGCCCCAGGGCCCTGTGGCAGTGAGCTGGACCTGGACTCCTCAGCTGGAGCTGGCAGTGAGGCGGGGGCCCAGGGCACACTGGAGCGCCCCAGCGGCCGCTCCTTCCTCCGGGCTGCCAGCTGAAATACACCAAGGACCAAGGCTGACTGCGAGGAGCTGCCAGGCAGGCCACGGCTGTGGCTCAGCCCTGAAATGGACAAGTGGACCTCACTCTGCTCTGTGGACAGGTGGGGGCTCCTGGCCCTTCAGAGCCCAGGCAGCAGCCGGGCGGAGCAAAACCTCCCCTGTGGGGCTCACTGTTCTCATCCACACAGTGGGGGAACCCTAATCCCAACTTCACGTGGTCTCCTGCTTTATGGGAAAGGGAATGAACGCCCCCCCCTTGAGCAGCTTGTCCAGATCACAGACCGGGTCAGTGGCAGAGCCCCGGATTCCCGCTCCCAGGCCTTCTGGGTCTGCCCTGGCTCCCTGTACTGCCTGCCAGGCTTCCAGGGAGCTCGGAAGCCCAAGTGAGTGACCACCACCCAGGAGAAGCCACCCCACGCCCGGGAGGGCAGCGTGGGGATCACATCAAGAGCCCATGCTCCACATCAGGCTGACCTGGCCCTGATCCTGGCTTTGCTGCTCACATGCTATACCGCGCAGGGCGAGCCATCTCCTTTCCTGGACCCTCAGTGTCCCCATCTGTACAGGGCTGTCACCACATTTAAATACTTCAGAGTACTTGAGCTTGGCACCGTGCCTGGCTCCCTGCTCTTGGTGGTGACAGTGTCTGACCTGCTGGGGTGTGACTCTGTCCCTGAGGACCTGAGAAAGCCCCAAGGCGTAGTACCTGGGAAGCTGAACCTGCCGTCCCGCTGGCTGGGCGAGGGGTTGGGTGGTGTGGTGGCGCTGGGCGGGTTGGACGACGTCGGGAAGGGCGCCGGTGAGGAGGGTGTGGAGGACGTGGTGGAGGACGGGTTGCTGCTGGAGTCCAGGTGGTTCATGGCTGGAGGGTGCTCCTGCAGGGACAGAGACACCGGAATGGGCGGGGACGGCCGCTGCCCTGCCCGCCCCCACTGAACCCGGGGGTGGGGGCCACCCGGGGCACCTGATGTGTTACGGGTCTGAAATCTGACGGAAGGATGGCCCCAAGAGCCCCTCACCTCAACACCCAGCCCCCAGAGGACTCCTGCTCGTCTTTCTTCAGTTCAGACACACTTTCCTCCTAGAAGCCTTCCCTGAGCCCTGCCGGGACCCCGTCCCTCCTATCTTCCCACAGCTCCTGGCACTTTCCGTCAGGGCACTGGAGCTGAGGCTTGTCAACTGCAGGCACGTTGGGCGGTTTTCTGAAGACTGTCGCCCCCACCACACCGTGTGTCCTGTGAGGGCAGGGGCCATGCCTGCTCATCTCATACCCAGTGCCTGGCTCTGAGCTGGGCACATGGAAGGGTTTTTTAAGAAATTAAATTCAGACTCTGACACGTGTTTACTTAGTGTGTGGTACACAGTGGTACCTAATAAATGCTCCTCCCCCTCTCCTGCACCTAGTGGTTTGGGTCTTAGCAAGGCCAAAGGATCACCTGAGAGGGGACTCTGAGGGGAGCCTCTATTGGGTGGGACCGTGAACCTGACTGGTGTTTCCTAGATGCAAACCCCATTCCTCAGTGGTGAAGGGGGAATTCCTTGGTCAAAAAAGTTGGGGCCAAATTAGGTTAAATGCTAAGTTCAACAGGTTTCTCTTCTGTAGGTCCCAAAGGCTCTGGGGTGTATAGAGGACTCTAGAACCCACCGAAGCTGCCAGTGGGACACACCAGTCAGGGACAGCCACTGCCTGGTGCCATGCTGAAGTCGGGGGGGCTGCATCCACTAAGCCCTCACTCTCCAAGCACCCACACCCTCCATCCTGTCCCTGTTGTCAGGCCAGCCGGGCTGGGGGAGTGGCTATGAGGCAGACTGGATTCCAGGTCCCTCCCTCAGCACCTGTGTGATTCTGGACAATCACCCCACCTTTCTGAGCCACAGTGTGTCATCTATACGGAGAGGGTATCAGCTGTCGCCTCATAGGGTTGCTCATTCGCTCATCATTCAATACAGACATTTCCTCACCACCTATTGTGTGCCAGGCTCCAAGGTGGCTGCAGGGACCCAGCAGAAGCAGAACAACACAGCCCTGCCCTCCTGGGCGCCCCCACTGTGCAGGGAGCCAGGCAGACAGGTGACGGCAACATGTGACATCAGGTTGCTGGGAAGGGTGGCCCCTTAGGCCGTGTTCCCGCAAGGCCTCCCTGAGGAGGTGAATAGTATAAATGAGTGTTTCATGTGGAGCAACAGTGGGCACAAGAACCCGTCTGAGCAAGGAGTCGGGGGGCGGCCTTTGGAGAGAAATAGGTTAAACGCACAGCCCTCAGCCGATGCCTGGTACCCGTGAGAACTCGGTCACTGTTAGCCTGTCTGATGACAGTGACCGCAGGGGCGATGCTGGAAGGACAATACCCAGCCACGGCCCACAGTGAGGGATGAGACAGTAGCACCCAGAACCGTGAAGGTGGAGGGCTGACGGGTGCCTGCAGGAGGGGCTCGCACAGGAGGAGCGACTCTCAGTGGGGTCTGAAGACCTGACAGGAGGGCGGGGTGGGGCAGGTGTCCACAAGGACAGAAATGCAGCAGCAAACGTGCCAGGGCTCGAATGGACAGAACGTGAGCAAGGGGGTGTGGGATGGGCAGTGCACTTGGTGTAGCCAGAGAGGAGAGGGCAGGCGAGAAAGTCGTGCTGGCTAGGTGGGGGTGGCAGATCAGGGGCTGGTGTGCCTGCCGAGGAACTGTGCCTCTCCGTGACAGGCTGGACAACAGGCACTAGCTGACCAGAGGGAATTGCTCCGGACAAGCACGTTCATGAGCATTATCTCATGACCTTTACAACCCTCATGAAAGATTATCCCCACTTAACAAAAATAGGTAGCTAAGGCTCTGAGAGGTGAAGGAACCCTCCCAAGGTCACAGAAGCAAGAAAAGGAAATCAGGGACTTGAACTCAGGGCTGTGGGTCCTACCCCGTCCACTCTGCCTCTCCGTTCCTGGTGGGAATGCCACCATCAGAGCGGAAATGCAATGACAGGCGGAGAGAAGCAGGGGAGAAGTGCGCCCATAAGAGTCATCATGTCTGGAGCAGTGGCCTCCTGTGTTTGACAATAAGAGGTGGGCCTGGACCTTCCTGGAGCAGCTCCCGAAGGTGCATCTTCAGGGTCCCTGGTGTTAACTAACCAGGCCACTTGTCTCTCTTCTCTCTGCCACCCAGGCTGGCCCAAGCCACTGAAGGCCGCCAAGGCCACATGCTCCTCAACAGTGTGGCAAGTGCCTGCTAAGCCCTGGTCTGGAGCTGGGACACACATACTGAAGACACACAGCCACACCCATAGTGGCCTCAGGGGAGGCCTGGTCACCAGCATGGAGGCTGCCATCAGCAGCCACGAGCACGGGCGACTTGCATGTACACCTGAGCATGGGGCCGTGATGGGTGTGCAGACCCTCCTGGGGGACACAGGCCTTCAAAAACCTGTCAGGCTGCAGAGGTTGCCTGTCTGCATTAGCAGAGAAGCCTGCCCCCTGGCCATGGAAACAAATGCACTTTTATGTATTACTGTTGAAGGTGTGTGTGCCGCACTGCGACTAAGGCCCAGGCTAGGGGCTGGGTGGCCGCTGAGGCCCCGGCTCCGGACCTGCAGCCCGCTCACAGGGGACCCCACGCTCAGTTTCCTCACCTGTAAAATGGAGGTAATACCAATACGTGACTTCAGAACTACTGTGAGGAACAAATGAAGTATCAATGGAGAAAGTCCCCAACTCACAGTAAGTGCTCAGGAAACGTCAGGTCAAGAGGGCATGGGGGTCATGGCCACGTTACTATGATTTGGACATCAGTGTGATTTGAGGCGTATGAAATGGTTAACAATAGGCTCCCCGAAGGCCACCCTCTGGCCACGGATCCTGGACTGCGGCGCCACGCTTCCCTGCGGGACCCCAGGCCAGGGGTGCTGTACAGGAAGGAATCCCGGGCGGGCCCTCCCGGCAGAAGCAGCCGCGGGCGGCCACCCAGCGTACCTTCTTGGTCAGCGCCTTGGGGAGGGTTCCGAAGTGAGGTTCTGAGGCTCTGTCCACCGGGTTGTTGATGTCTGAGGGCACAGATTCTGTCCTCCGAAGCCTGGGTACTGCTTAAGAAGAGGGGGACCATAGCAGGGCACAGACAGAGCTGAAGATTCATCCCAAATACAGAGGGCAGAGGAGAGAGGGGTAGAACACTCACATGGAAGGAAGGATATTCTACAGGCGGGGGCTTCTTTTGTGCACTTGTTATGACACTTCAACCTGGGAAAGAAGGCGGGTCAGCATCAGGGAGTTGGCCCGGGCCCCCCAGGACGCACAGGGCGCGAGGGCGTTGCCTGGCGGCTTTGAGCATCACGCGCTCCTGACCGCCTCCATTTCCACGAACTGCTCAACCAACATTTGTTTCAAAGGGCAGGCCTCTGCCTGTCGAGAGTACTAGCAGCTCCTGGCTGTAGAGCATCACCCTGTTACCACTGCCATGCCCCATCTTCACAGCAAGGCAGGTCTGATTATTCCCATTTTAACCTCTTGTGGGTCACACACCTATTTCTCTTTTCCGAAGAAAAGGAGACTCACTACTCACATTCAGAAAGTTCCAGACAAATCTAAACTTAACAAAAAAGATGAATTAGAAGGAGAAGGTTCGCATCACCAAAGGATCCTGGGGATGCAAGGAACAGCCCCCCTGCTACTGTCCAGCCCGGCCCTGTGGCTGCGGTCAGCTGGGGCGGGGGCTCTCAGTCTGCTCCTGCCTGCTGCACCACAGCTGGGGGCTCTTATCCACCAAACGGGCTGACTGCTGGGGCCCCACCAACCTCACACTGCAATCGCAGGACAGTGTGGGGCTCAGAGGTCATCCTGTGCTCTCTGTATGAAAGGCATTACTTGAAGGGAGCTGGAGGTCCCAGTTTAAAGCCAAATGCCCAGGAGCCACAGAAGACCTAGATTGGTGAGAAAATTCTGGCATCTTTTTGATGGTCAGGAGAGTCATCAGGAAAACACAATTTATGCAACTGATACACAGGAGGCCCATCACCTACAGTCTGTGGGAAGCCCAAGCTCTTCCTACACACTAGCTCAGATTCTTGGAGCAATGCTGATGGACAGAGAGACCTGGAATCATTTTCCCTGACGTATAAATGACAAAAATGAGGCCCAGAAAGGGCAAGCACTTTGCCCCAGGTCACACAGCAATGCAGGGGCTAAGTAGGCCAGGAGCAGAGACTCCAGGTCCATCCTCTAAGGTGAGGGCGGCCAGACAGCAGGGGACAGACTCTGCTTACTCCATATGGTTCCCTATCCTTGCCTTTTCTTACTATCAGAAACCACAATGGTTCAGAAAGGTAGGGTTGTATAGAATCTACATTCTCCTCTTCTGTAAGTACCATGAGCCATCTTCTTGATTCTTACCATTGCCTGCCCCCATTTCCCTACCCCTTATACTAAAATGTAAAGCTGAGCTTCAGAACTGCTTACAGTTTCTGGAACAGTCCTCCCATTCCTCCTATCTTTGTACAAGATGCTCCCCTGGTCTGGAATTCTCTTTCCTCCTTGGTCCGCCTTGTAAACTTCTATTAATCCTGCAAAGCCCACCTCAACTATTCCCTTCTTCTGGGAATGCCTTGTATGGTGCTTCCTTAATCTCCCCAGTGAGGCTGATCACTCCCTGCAATACTGAGTGGGGCCCTAAACAGCAGGTTCGGGAACTCCCAAAAGAGTTCCTTCAAACTCTGATTTAGCCTAAAGCCAAGAACCAAGTAGAGGGACTGTTAGGTGTGGCATTTGCCGCCCTCCCCCAGCCCTCCCCCTCCCGCATCACCTGCAATGCTTGCATTTAACCCCAAACATCATGCTCTTCTGGCACACATGGCAGACCTGCGACAGCCAGGACTTGGTGGAGAACCTGCAGGGGGGACACATGAAAATGCTCATGTGGGCTGGGAGACCAGAGCCAGGCAGAGAAGTGTTCCCACACAGCCCCAGGGAAACCTGGAGACTCGGTTCTATCCCAGAGCCCCAGGCCCCCTCTCCCAGGGAAGGCCCACACCCAGAGAGGGGCCACTGCTCTCCCCTAGGCATTGAGATGTCCAAGCCACAAAGTCACCATTGTCAAAATCCCAGAACTGCTGTGGCCACTGGTGCCAGCTCCCAGGCAGGCAATCTGGCGACAGTCATCAAAATTACAAGTGCACATACTGAGCAATTCCAGTCTTAGTAATGTCTGCAACAGGTAGCCCTGCAGGTGTCAGATGCTGTGCGGACAGGTCACATGCCGTGGCACGTTTTTCCGCAGTGGAAGACCGGAAAATGCCCCGCGGTGTTTAGCTGATTGTTAACTGATTACACAAAGTAGGGTCCATCCACGCACGAATCAACACCATGCAGCCAGAAAATAAGCAACGAAGCTCTTTCTATGCAACTATGGAATGATTTCCAAATTATATTGTCAGGGAAAAAGGGACAAGGCTGTATGATTCCATTTACATGAAGTTCACGTATAGGAAAAGCTAACCTATGATGACAGAAGTGAATAGTAACCTCTGGGTGATGGCTCTATCAACTGGAGAGGACCAAAGGTAACTATCTAGGGTGCTGGAATGTTCTGCATATTTCTGGGTGGTAGACAGGGGTGCATACACATGTAAAAATTCATTTGTGTGCTTACCTCTATATACATTCGTTATGCCTCCGTCTTAAAAAGGAAAAGCAAATGATAAAACTGTGTGTGTAATATATGCAGTATTTGTGTGAAAACAAAAAAGGAGTTGGAATAATATACATATGTATTTGCTTGTATGAAAATATCAAGATCTGCCTACAGGGAGATCTAAGGGGCTGGGGATGGCAGCAGGGGGCGGGGGAGCTTTCTCAATATAGACGCTTTTGTACCTCTTGAATTTCTAACACATGAAGGTATTTCAATCCAAACTAAATAAAAATTTAAGTCATACTAAAACACAAAAGATGGATTGAAAGGAAGGATGGGGCTTGAACAGGTGGTATCTTTCAGAGAAAAAGCCCAAGGCGAGTCCATAGGATGGGGGGTGGGGGGCCTAAGGACACAAAGAGCACATTGAATAGGTTTTTATAAGCACAGTGCCTTCACAGTAACCGCAGAACAAACAGCAACAGTATTGGGGAGCCGTTTGTAATGCATTCATAAATTCCAATCTGACAACCACCCCCGGGAGTTAGGCAGGTCCAGGATTCTTCGTACACAGGCAAGGACACTAGCTCTGAGAGGTGAGCTGACTTTCCTGAACTGGGATACTGCTCAGTGGGGGCCAGACCTCAGGTCTCTGAACTCAGAGCTGCATAGCTTCTCTGTAAGACAGACCCGAGGCAGGACATGGTGACAGAAAGACCACTGGGGCAGGGCACAAGGTACGGGATCAAACCCCACTGGGTTTGAATCCTGCCGGCTGTGGGATGTGCCTTGGGGCCTCTGCAAAGGAGGCCATCATTCCCACATCACTGGGACTGGGGGAGGATGCATGCGTGCTGCGTAAATGTAGGGCCTGGAATGTGGAAGAGGCTCATGAAATTACTGTCTCTACCCAGTCACGATGGGAGCTTGGGGGTTTAGCAGCGGGCCTTTTAAGGAGCCCTGATCCCACCTCCCTGGCATCTGCATTCTCTGTCTCACTCTCTGGGTCTAACTCTCCTCTCATGTGAACACCTGGGGTAAGGAGAGCAGCTCAGTGGTATCTGAGATGATCTCCACGAGGAAACCCTGAAAACAGGGCAAAATGACAGTCAGGTCTGAGCCTGGGAAGGGGCAGGTGCTAGGGAGGGGGTGTTGGGTGGAGGTAAAAGCCTTCCCAGACCAGGGAAGGGTCCATCCCTGTCCATTTGGAGAGCGGCCTCTGCAACAAGCTGCCCCCTGGGGCAGGAAGCAGGAAATACTTGGGGGCAGGCTGCACAGCCTCAAACACTCCGGGGCAGCCAAGACAAATGGAATGCAGCACCCGCCAATCCTCCTGTCACTCAGATCAGCCTCTCTTTGCCTCTACAGAGCCTGTGGTTAGATACCAAGCACTCCCCTCAGCTGGGCAAGTGAGCCCAGATGCACAACACCCCACTGTGTCCTCATGACAGGGCCGGAAGTCCCATTTGCAAATGGGGAAACTGAGGCTTGGAGAGATTGCTGCCAACGGACATGCAGCTCATGAGGGATGAGTGCAGACACAGACGTGTCCACACACCTCCCTCTCACATGCCCTCATGGAGGCACCCAAAGGCCATCAGTGTTTGAGGGCTCAATTCAGGTCACCTCTTGCTATGTGAGTAAAAGCTAGCTATCTGATCCTTAGTAGAGGGTCTGAAGCTGGTTAGCCAAGTAGCACCTCCAGTACCTTTCCCCAGAAGCACCTTGAGAATTTTGCTCTGAGAGCCACCATTGCTAGATCTTGGCAGGTAGAGTGAGGCCAAGGTGAAGCTTTACCGTGCTACCGTCCTGAAAGGCCCTGTTCTCAACAGCTCTCTCATGGCCCTGGGAAGCTGCCCTGGGCACCCTGGTATTGCCAAGGGAGGCCCTCAGACCTTCACTCACAGGGATTATCCTCATCATCTGTGGTGCTGGGGACTCTCCACCCCAGGGGCTCTGGGGTATAGGCATCCCAGCCCTGACAAGGCACCAGAGGTGCCTGGGCACCAGCCAGTGGGCTCAAGGACTGTCTTACTGGCAGCATGACCTCTGGCAAATGACTCAGCCCCTCAGAGCCAGAGCCGGGTCTTGCCCTCTGGGCAGGAGTCCCAGGCCAGCCTCCTCCTGGGGGCCATGAGAGCCCCGGCAAGTAGGAGAGCGCTTGACAAGCACGGCCTGTTGTGTGCACAGTAGCCTCTAACAGGGACCCCAGAGCACAGACAACGTCCTGCCAGTCATCTGAGATGATGACCCTACACCCAGACCTGCTGTTTGCAGCACACGCTAGCCTTACAAGCACTGAAGCCAAGCCCTCTGGACGGTCCATGTCATGGGCCCACATCATGCCAACATGCATAAGCACCAGAGTCCCTGGAGGTTGTTGGAAATCTTGACTGCCAGGCAGGGCACCCGAGGGATGGGGCCTGGGAGTCTGGAGTGTCAAACAAGCTCCAGGGGACTCTGATGTGACAGTCGTTAGGACCCACATGATATCATGCTGGACTGGTAGGAAGCTCTTGGTTTCTCTTCCCCCATGACTGTGACCCTGTTTCTCCTGGAACCTGTGCTCTTCCTCAGCAGAGTGAGGAAGAGACCCAAGGAGGGGTGGCGCTCCAAGTGGGTGCAGGGCTGTGTCCACAGAGGTGATGGACAGACTGACCAGAGGCAGAGTGAGACAGGGATCAAGGCAGACTTCCCAGCTGTGGTGAAGAGCAACCCCTCAGTGGGGGCTCTGCACGTGGGGGTCCCAACCCAGCTCTATGCCCTGCCCGGCCCAGCCAGGCCTACCTGTGAGTCACCGGCAGCCCGATGTCCCTTCGTACCATCTGTGGGGATCCATGCGGGAGATCTGCAGGGAAAGAGGCCAAGTGGGGCAGGCTGAGGAAGCCCTGCCAGGGCAGCTGGGCCTATGACCTTCTGTTTCAGCGTTCACAGGCTAGAGGGGTGTGGAGACTTACTGCACAGTGGAGAGAGGTTTCCTGAACCTGTGTCTATCAAAATAGGGACAGGCCAGGCTGGACCAAGGAGGCAGCATGGCTGCCCTCATACCTGGCCTCCTTCTCTAAGGAACGTTACTGCCTGGCCTCTACAGATGGTTCAGGAATGTCCCTGTGTGGTTTCCTGCTTAGGTGGAAAGCAGGCTTGAGAAGCAGGAGGCAAAGCACAGATGAGGGCAGACGTGTCCACACACCTCCCTCTCATACACCCTCATGGATGCACCCAAAGGCCATAAGTGTTTGAGGGCTCGATTTGGGTCACCTCTTGCTATGTGGGTAAAAGCTACCTGATGCTTGGTGGAGGGTCTGAAGCTGGTTAGCCAAGTAGCACATCCAGTACCTTTCTATCCAGAAGCACCTTGAGAATTTTGCTCTGAGAGCCACCATTGCTAGATCTTGGCAGGTAGAGTGAGGCCAAGGTGAAGCTTTACCGTGCTCCCACATGGTCCAGCCCTACCTGGGTACCCAGTCTGAGCCTCTGGGGGAGTCTCGATCACAAGCTTTGAGACGTGCCTTCTGCCTGCCTTCCTGGAGGGCACCCCGGGCTCCCTCTTCTAGTTCTGGGCTTCCCAATAAGAAGAGGTGCCCCCGGTGTTCGTGGCATTACGGGCTGGGCAGTGAGGAGCAGCTGGGAACAATCTCTTTCTCCACTGGCAGCCCACATGTCCAGCTCCCTCCTCCCCTCCTTCCCACCCTTCTTCTGCACTGCATGTCTCCCCCAGAGCAGGGGGTCTACCTGACGCAGGCATGGGCCTCAGGGGTCAGGGAACCCTGTGGACTGGTAAGCAGAATGTTGTTGCTTTTCCCTGGAAAGAGGGTCTAGACTTTTCTTCGGTTATCCAGAAAGGTCAGGAGCACAGTGCTTGAGGGGTCTGTGGGCATCTCCTGTCCTCTGAGTCAGCAGCTGTGGCCCTGTCCTCACCTCGACCACCCCAACAAGGCCCCTGCAGCCCCCCTGGGCCCTACGCACTGGTCCGGCACACAGTCAGTGCTCATTAAATGATGGTTCACCTAAAGCCAAATACCACATACTCAACCACGAGGGGAGGGCGCTGGAGGCACTTACTCCCCCCACACCAAGGGGAGTCTGACCGGATCCGAAGGCCCTCTGTTGCCCTCTGATGATGGGGAACCCACAGTCATACCATTGGCAGCTCTCTCTGGCACTCCTGTCATGGAGCTGGCTCATCCCAACTCCTTCCTGCGGCCTGGCTCACCCCAGTCAGCAGCCAAGGCCATCCAAATACATGGTCTATAAGGCGACAGCCTGCCAGCTTAAGAGAGACTATGGGAAAACAAGATTTCAACCACCTATCTCTGAACACAGGGCAGCCTGTGATTGATTTGTAATGTCTGTCACAGGCAGGGGCTAGGAGGGAGGTGAGGTGGTATGTGGGCAGGCACTGACTGCCACTGACCCAGACGAATGCTGGTGCTGAGGCCTTGTCCCACCTTCCCAACAAGCTATAGTCCCTGCATTACTACTGCAAGGGGAGGACAACAGGACCAGGCTGTCACAGGGATGTGGGCATTGGGCTCTCTCAAGGGCCCTGAGAGACGGAATTATAGCCTCCCTCCTTCCTCACTTCATGCCTCCCTGCGGTCCCACAGCCAGCTGCATCTTGGCACGGTCACTTACTGCCTGCTATCCTCGTCCTCATCTCTATAAGACCCTGCCGACAGCCTCATCCCTCTGCTTAGCCAGCTGAGCCTAGTACAAAAATAAATTGCTCTTTTGCTCAGGCAAAAACCAGACATCTCTGCATTTCCATTGAGACAATTAAAAACAGGCTCCAGAGGCATTGCTGTTTCCTTCTGCTTTGACTCAGGAAGAGAGGCTCCCCAGCACAACCACGTGTAAGAACCAGCTCCTAACCTGGACGCAGAGGGGTGGAAAAGGGGGTGTGAGGCTGCCTGGGCTTCCTCTCTCCTCCCCAGGGGCATCTGCCCCCTCCAGTCTCTCAGGGCCTCATCCACAGCTGAGCTGCATTCCTGCCTCTGAGGGTATCCCTCTCCTAAAGGGAGGGGGCCTGAGACATCAGCTGGGTTCTGCAGATGGCCAGTGTCCACCTGCACCAGGCAGACAGCGCCTTCTTCCTGGGAGCACTGCGGCACCTTGGTGGGCTAGCAGGCAACACCCACTACCAGAGGTCACCTGGGGATGGCAAGGTGCAGCAGACAGGGCCTGCTGAAAGAACTGCCCGCAGATGTGACGCTCTCAAGGTCCCTGCTCTGCAAAGAGCAGCTGCTGGCTGGGCTGAGGCCACCTTGTCATCCTAAGGCCGCCTGTCTTAGCACTATCTGCTGAGGCAGTTCTCAGCACCTCTGCTTCTGGACAATGGAAAGGCCAAGTGGACCAAGACAGGGTCAAAGAAATCCACTCTTGATGGGGACAGCGACACAAACACGACTCTCAGGTGCCAGAGGGGATGAAAATGAATCACTCTTACCAAACCTGCAAGAGACAAAAAGACAGAAAGCAGGATTGTCACCACGTCGGCTCAGGGTGTTCCCCAGAATGTCACCCTTCGGGAGGGGGTGAGCAAAGTGCTCAGAGGAGGACCTTGAGACCCTGGGGTGACTATGAGGACATTTCCTAATGGAAGGGCTGGAAGTGCCCTCCCTGGGCCCCCCAGTAATGTCACACCCTGTGCTGTACACTTTAACACATCAGCCTCTCTAAGCCTCCCTGCCACCCAGCATGGTAGAGTTCACAGCTAAGGAAATAGAGAGGCTCGCAGAATCTCCCAAGGTCATGTGCCTGTAAGTGGGGGAGCCCTGCCTCAAGCCCCGGGAGGAAGGGAGCTTGGGGTCCAGGGAGGAGAAGGGGCCAGTCTGCCAGAGAGGAAGAGGGTAGAGGGCAACAAGAACAGCTGTGAGAGCAGAGAGGTGGCCCCTCTGCCCCCTGAGGACGGCCCGATGGGGACCAGCCCCCAGCAATGCCTTCCCAGGGCTGTGCTCTCTCAGGGATGTAGTGAGCACCCAGTGCCTATGGGCAGTGAGGTGGCCTGAGCACCCATGCCAGTGCTCGTGCTACTTCTGGTGGTGGGGACCCAGCTCAGAGGCCCAGCTCACCAGCTGCGGGATCTGAAAAGTGGTATCGTCTGCCTGAGGCAGTGTTCTCTGCCCAGAACCCAGCATGACGGCAGAGTCCTCCTGAGGCTATTTTCAGGAGGAAATGAGAAATAGATGCACTGGGCTTTTCCCATGAGATGCCCTCAATCGGCCCATGTGCACGCGTCTACGTGGTGGTTATCACCGTGCTCTCCGAGAGAAGAGGTTCCAGAGGGGAGGGAGTCACCTGTCCCTTGAGGGAGGATCCAGGCCCCAGCAGGACAGCCTGAGCGCGAGTGGCGGGGTAGGTTACAGCATGGATTTCTCTCCTTGGGTGACACACTCAAAACCATCACAGATATCCAGGGTCCATCCCATAAGGGGCCCAAGACGGCCTGCTCTAGGACAAGGGGAACAAACCTTCCCAAGACCGGAAAAGGGGTGCCCAAGTCAGGAGAGAAGCCAGGTGCACCAACCATCAGAGGCAGAAGACGGTAAGAAGCACCCAGTGAAACCCCCCACCTTCCCTTCTGCCCTGCCTATGTGCATATACTGAAAAGGGCAATTTTTGTAGCAAAAATGACAACGACTTAATGTTCATCAAGAAGGGAAGAGTTAAACTGTGCAATTGAATGACAGGAACAAAGTAAAAAGATAAGGTAGTTTGAATAATTATAAATACAAAACGGACAGCCTGGTTGGCTCCTACTAGGGAAACTGGGTGGCTGAGGAAAACAGTAGGGGTGACTTCATACTGTAGATGCCCCCCCAGACAAACCACATGAGCTACAAAGCTTTTGTATTCTGGACCATGCAACTGTTATTACCTAATTAAAATACTTAGATCAACATTTTTTATAAATAAAATAAGGTATTTCAAGGTGTACTGACATGAAGTTCTCAGAGATAGCAACGTAAGTTTAAAAAATATGTTCTAGAACAGAGTGCATGGTATTTGGTAATCATTATACATTATAATGTATAATGTACATTATAAGCACTAGAAATTCCAGCCAGATATTCCTGTTCTCCTTTGCTGGGCACATGGGAGAATTACATTTCTTGGTTCCTTTGCTTAGGTGGGCCTGTGAATGAATGGCAAGTGGAATTTTCAGGAAAGAGCATTTAACTGCTAGTGTGTAACATCTAAGATTCTTTTCCCTTTGTCACAGTGGGGTGTTTTAGACAGTGTTCTGGACAGTGGTTGTTCCTGTAGCGTGGGTCCTGGAACGAGGCTGATTCAAGAAGGGCTGGTAGCATGCGCAGAAAATCTCTGTTGTTTTAAGACCCAGAGATCAGGGGTTCGTGTTACTGCAGCATAACCCAGTCTATCCTGACTGATAAGTGGCATCATTTCGTTTGTGTAAGTGTACACAGAAAGAAATCGAGTAGGATTCAGCCCAAACTGGAAGGTAGTCTGGGGAGTGGACTGAGAGATGGAGGTACCTTTCATTTTTCACTATGTACACTTCTATATTGATTGATTTTATTTGTCCTTTTAAAATAGATCCTACATTACCTTTATAATGAGAAAGGCAGAGTCAAAACTTTCAGTAGATAGCAAATTAAGCACCTGCCTGGCAGGAACACTCACCTCATGGGGGAGACCTCATCTATGCGGTTCCCCAGCTGAGACTCATGGGACTTGCTCCGGGTGAGTGTGGGGAAACTGGGCAGCAGCTGGAAGACCTTGCGACTGGGTGGGGGCGGCGTCCGCGGTGGCTTCAGCTTGGTGTGCCGTCGCAGCTGGGGCGTGGTTGGGGGGGTGATGAAGCTATGCAGGGCACGGGGGGTCAGCCGGCCACTGGCATGCAGGGGGATATGGGTGTCTACAAGGCCCTCACTGGGGCCAGGGGCTGGGGAGTCCGAGGCAGGCAGAGCCGATATGGAGACAGAGCGTGGGCCCTGGGCGCCGCTGCCCAATCTGCCCAGCTGGGAGCCCCCCAGGGGCCAGGGCGGGTTGGCTGGCGAGACGGCGTCCACAGAAGGCCCTGAGCCACTTTCCTGCCGGGCATCCGAGGCGCTCCAGCCCGGGTCCTCTCTGTGCTCCCCTCCTGTGGGCCGACAGGTCGAGTCACAGGCGGCTGGGCCGGCAAGAATTTGCAGGGAAGGTGGCTAGGGCCCAGGGAGGTTGACACTTTGCATAAGGTTGCACAGTATCTTAGTAGAAGGCATCAACTACCAGCCTTTACCTGGTTTATAAGGCCTCTCAAGCACATACATTATCCACCCTGTTATCTAGCTGGACTGTGAGGGCACCAGCCAGATGTTACTGTCCCTGTGTTATAGAAGGACAATGAGGCCCAGAGAGGGAAAAGCTGGGAAACCCACCCCAGAAGTGAGCGAGGAAGAGGGAAGTGGTGGCTGATCTTTAAGCGTAAGGAAAGGGAAGCTGGGGGGTGTGAGGGGATAGCTCCATATCAAGAAAACCGAACCATTAGGAAAAGGGGCTGCATCAACCTTCCAATAGCAAATTGCCTTGGAAATTTGTGAGTGACTTTCAGCTGCCCACACAGTGACCTGGAGGCTCTGTGGGGCTCCAACTCAACAGTACAGTCTGCATTCATTCAAGCAAATGCTGGATGCTGAGTGTCAAGGCATAATAAAGGTGCCTCCACTGCACTTGAAGAGTCCAGTGAGGATGCAGACCCTCCACAGCCTGGGGGTCAGGGGGCTTCCCAGAGGAGATGGCACCTGGGCTAAGCCAGCTCGGGAAGAAGGCAGAACAGGTGTACCAGGCAAAGGGAACAGCACATGCAAAGGCAGAGAGCACACAGCACCTTCTGGTAACTACAAAGAGCTCTGTGTGCCTTGAGAGGCCAGGACAAGCCGGGGAGGAGCAAGAGATGAAGCTGGAGGGTGAACCCACCTGGGACCAGCTCAGAAGGGGCCTGGGACACCTTCCTAAGGACCTCATAGGAGATGGAGAGATACCAAAGAGCTGAGGGCAGGGAGAAAGTACCCCATCCACAGAGCCCCTGTTACGGGGAAGGAGACACTCCCACTCCTCATATTTATCAGTGAATAGAAAGCACAGGAAGGTAGTAGATTTTGACTCAAAACCAAACGAACTTTCATACTGGGATCCTTCAGTTTTGTGCTTTGTACCTCACCTCCCTTAACCCTCTCAGCAAGTGAGGTTGCTGAGATCAGACGCCTAAGCAAGTGGTGGGATGGGGACGGAGCCCTGGATCCCAAACACAGCACTAGGCCTCCTCCACAGGGCTATCAATCCTGCACAACCTACCGTGGCACAGCCTTGGGAGGCAATGAGCTCTCTGCCATCAGAGGTGGTCAAGCCTAGCCCACACAGCCATTTGTCAGGGCTGACGGAGAGAGAGTAGCCTTCACAATTCTTAGGGCTTCTTTGTATATTCCATCCCTCTTCAAATACCCTTCCTCCTACTTCACTGGTGACTTTTATTCATGATTCAACTCGGCAGAATGAGATACTCAGTCCGTGTGTTCCTGCGCTTGCTCCCTTAGAGCTGCAGCCATGACTTACAACTTTAATGGATACACTGGCGGACAGGAGGCACTGACATGTTTGGCATTGAGGGGATGAGCGAATGAGTTTCATGAACCCAAGTCTGCCACCAAAGGAAGCAAGAACCAGATTCTTCAAATTGCCAATTTAATCACCACTGCTTTGAGCAGGCTCAGAGATGGCAAATGGGTCTTGACATGCAAGCCAACACCAGTCAATTGGCAGTGGCTCTTGAGAATGACCCGGGAGTCAGTAGGACGAGTCTGGGAATTGAAATTAGCGAACTTGCGATGTCTGCTGTGTACAAGGGAGGAGGAGCGTCAGCAGGCATGATCTGCCCTAAATGATCTTCACCAGAAACTGGGGCAGAGAACCATCCTTCACTCCCTTTTCTCAAGACCAGAGACCACAAGGGAGATGACTTCAACATTTCCCATCACCCCATAAGCTGGATACTGAAAAAAGCACCTAATATGTGCCAGGCTCTGGTCTTAGCACTTGGCCTTAACTCACTTCAGCCTCAGAGCAACCCTACGAGAGTGTTGTTATTACCTTTATTTTACACATGAGGAACCGAGGCGTAGTGAGGTTAAGTGACTGACCAAGGTCCCACGGGTTCCAAGTAGCCAGAATGATGGGCCCGGGCAGTCTGATTCCACAGTCCATCTGTACTGCAACTAGGCTGCTCCCATCAGTCAGTGCAATGGCGCCTCTCTATCCACATGATGTGAGAGACAGGGCGATCACTGGTACCCATCCAGCCCTCAGCAGGTGCCCTGTCAGTGTGGTCGCCGCTGGGCAGACCTATTTGGGGGAGGTGTGGCCAGGACCCTCTTGGGAATGTGGGGGAACCACAAACTGAGATGGAATGAGAGAGAAGGGCCTGAAAAAGACCTCTCCCTAGGGGTCTCTTGTAGGGCACAGTGGAAAAACACCCTCTTAGGAAGAAACCTGAGTTCAAAGCCCAGCTCTGTCACATGTTAGGTGTGGGACCCCAGACAACTTGCCCAAAGCCTCTGATCCTCTAGTTAAAAAGGAAGCTGGCTGCCACCTCACAGAAGGCTGTTGCCACATGTGTGCCACGTGCCTGGCTCAACAAATTAGTGCTTGTTTGTGATCTCCCTATCCTGGCATCCAGGACAAGCCGACGGCAGCTTTCCCACACTGATGGGTCACCATCATTTGAAAGTTGGCTCCCCCACAATTCTTTATGATTCCAGCATAAGGAGGAAGGGCTGACAAGGTACTCCAAGATCGCAGCTTGGATGGCAAGTACTTTTAAACTTGTACAACGTGAAAACAACCCGACCGCCATCAAAGACCAAGGCTGCAATCCCAGCTTTGCCATCGACTGCTGTGTGTCCTTGGCTAAACCCCTTCCCCTCTCTGGGCTCAGTCTCCTCCTCTACAAAATGTAGGGATGAGAATGTTGACCAGTCATGTTTATTCCCTGGCACCTGCCAGGAGGCCTGGCTTGTAGAGATTTCTTCAACTAAGGGAAGCTCTCCACACTGGGCTCTGTGTTCAGAGAAGGACTAGATACCACGGGCCCAATCCTCTCTGGGGGAAAAAAAATTAAGCAGAACATAAACCTCAGTGCCTTCCTAAGCCTCAGGGAGCAGGATGTAAGACATGTGGCTCAGATAATTTTTAAATGTCGCTGATTCCATTCATTATGCTCATATAAAACCTTATCTGTGTGGCAGTGGGCGTGTTAAGTCAGGGCATCTGAAGCTGCTTCCAAGGCAAGATTTAGAAAGCCTGCCAACTATTCCTGAGGAGTCCATCAGAACACCAGGATCACACACTTTGC
Source organism: Smutsia gigantea (assembly GCA_032199065.1). Taxonomy (NCBI): domain Eukaryota; kingdom Metazoa; phylum Chordata; class Mammalia; order Pholidota; family Manidae; genus Smutsia; species Smutsia gigantea. The sequence continues at coordinate 29,106 of JAVSCE010003846.1, forward strand.
CTGGGGCAGCCATGTGCACACTCAAGCTGAAACATCAGGCTAAGCCCACATTAGCCTGTGTTTTCTGAGCATGTAGCCCTGCCAGCCCATGGGGAAGGAGGGGACAGGGATGGGGGTGAACTGGAGTGAGGAGGCGGCTGGAAGGCTAAGAGCTGCTGGAGGAGTCACAGAGCCCAACAAATGTGCTCAAAAGAGGGGAACTCATGCAGGCCCCGCCTAGCGGACCACATTGGGGTTCCTAACAATGACTAAAGCCTCCTGGGTTTGTACTGGCAGGGAGCAGTTGAGATCCAAGCCTCTGTCTTGAGTCAGGCCCATCACATACTTTCTGAGCGCCTACCCTGGCCTTCAGGCTGCCCCAGAGACCCTGAGCCTTACTTGCCCCACCCCATCATACCTCAGCCTTACTTGCCCCACCCCCAGGGAACCAGGCCAGGCCTGGACAGAAGGCTGGTGTCAGGCGAGGCGGAGGGAGAGGGTGCCCATGGGGCTGGACTTGGCACGGGGAGGCAGGCTCTACCTACCCAGGCCTGTCACCTTCCGCAGGCAGGCGAGGGCGGACTGCAGGCGGCCACACTCCTCGGCGCTGGCCCCGCAGTGCCGCAGCGTCTCCTTCACCTTGGCCTCGCTCATGTCCAGCAGAGCATCCAGTGTGAGCTCGTGGAGGATCTCCTGAGGAAGCAAGGGACGGGCAGAGAGCTGGGTGAGCAGCCGGGCGGCCCCAGCGCCCCCTTCATCCTCCTCCTGTTCAGGGCCGGTCTCCCGGATGAGTGGCAGGGGCCAGCTGCTGGCGGGCCGCCTCGGACCAGAAGTCGGCACGTGTCTGAGTGGCAGCCGGCTCCAGCCCCCGCCCCCAGCGCTCCCAGAGGCGGCAGCTGAAGCAGAGGCGGCAAAGCTTGAGGGGTGGGGGCTGCGGGAGGAAGGGAAGACACCGGAAAGTTTTGACAGGGCACGTTGCCCTTCTTGTTTCTTTTTATTCCTCTGCATTAAAAAATGAAGTGTGACAACTTTTTAGAATGAAAAGTGCTTGAGATAAAGACAGCCCTTCACAATTTTGCTGTATCTGAATAAAACAGATTTCAAATAAAATTGGCTTAACTAGAAAGATTAAAAATAACCCTCCCTGAGCTCTGTATAGGCACTTACTACCTTGCCTTATTTCTCAGTCAAAGTTTTACAAGGGTTCGTGGTAACTGAGAGGAAGGGGGAAGCTTGAAGCAGGAAAAGGACTATAGACTTTGAAGATGGAGGAGCCATATGAGGAGGACTGTGGGTGGCCTCTGGGAGAGCGAGTGGCCCCTGGCTGACCCGTAAGGAAAAGGGTGTCTCAGACCTACAGCCATAAGGATCTGGATTCCGCCAACAACCTGAATGCACTTGGATGTGGCTTCTTCCCAAAGCTTCCAAGTGAGAGTCCAGCCTGGCTGACACCTTAACTTCAGCCTGGCAAGATCCTAAGCAGGGAAGCTAGCCGACCCCACCTGGACTCCTCTATCCAGTCTTCCTCCTATGGAACTGGGAGCTAGTAAGTGGGGGATGTTTTAGGCCACCTAGTGCATGGCAATTTGTTATGCAGGAACAGAGAACTAATACAAAGAGTGAATATTTAAATCAAGGCCCACAGACTTCAAAGCTTCTGCTCTTGTCTCTCACCAAGCTGCGAGGAAATGCCTCTGGCTCTGTACTGTTGAGCCACAGGTGATGCCAAGCCTGGAACAGACACACAGAACAATGGGACACCTTGCTGGCTTCAAGTGGCTTGCAGGGTGGCTGACATGTGGACAAGTCGCTGCAATGCAGTAAGGGATGGCCTTGCCTAGGAGAGCTATGGGACCAGTGATAAGACTGGTTTTCTTCTTCTTTGGCCCCATTCTATATTTCCAGATTTTCCATAACAGGGAAGGCCAGACATCCTACATCAAATGATTCATATAAAGCTCACAGCTCTTGAGACTCTAAACTGATTGTCACTAATCTTAGCCAGCTATGCCTAATTTTATTTTAAAAGAGTAAGGTTTTTATCAGTTAATCCACACTGTTGTAAATCTTAGACTCAACTGTTGAGCTGGGCCTGAGGAAGATACTGGCTGTGCGTCAGTAGGGCAGTGGTTTGGGGGCTCTGCGATGCCTGGGGGTGGGGCCCCTGGAGGCCGGCCATGTCCCTCCCTCCCCACCTTTGCAGCCCGTGTCTTCAGGCTCCAGGTTGTAGACAAGAATCTCTTACCTATTTAGAAATGTTCCTGCTCAAAATTAGAAATAAACAGGCATGTAGAAATGCGAAGCAGCTCGTCAGCAGCTGAACAAACCCTAGGCTGTCAGATGCCCTCCCAGGTGACGAAAGAAGTCATCGCAGGAAACCGTCGACAGACAGCAGGGAGGAGGCTGAGGCAATGGTCCCAGGGCAGAAATTTCTCGTATATCAATGTCTTCCTTTATTGCCATCAGGAACACTCTTCACGGAAACCTTTTTCCCTCATTTTTACATTCCCCTCATTTTACAATGAAAAGCCACTTGGCAATATTGTCAAGAGCAAATGGAAGTGAGGCTGACCTTGCCACAACTGCACAAACAATCCTCTGCTTTTCCCTGGAGAGTCCTCAGGTCTCACCCACACGGGCAGTGTCTCAAAGAGTGAGCCCTGTATCTGATGTGGGGGGCACAGCGGTAAGGGGCAGGGCTGGGGAATTGACAGCCTAGACACCCAATTCCCAATCTAATGTAAAATAGGATTATTTTCTTCCTTTATAAAATTCCTCTCCTTCCGACCCACACTAAGTTTCAGTTTCTCAAACCGAGTAACTATTATTACAAACAATTTGCCAGGACGATATGCTTGTGTGCTTCATATGTTGTCTCCATGTAAAACAATTCAGCAGCGAGATGCTGTGAAGCCAGTGAAGGCTCCGATAACTCACACGCCAGGCAACTTAATAAATGCTCGGGCCAGAACTGAAACCCAGGCATGCCGGGTCCCAGAGCTCCTTCAGATTACGCCCTGCTGTCACTCGCTAACCTGGCAAAGCAATGGGAGGCAGCAGCTGCCTTTTGGGGGAAATGATTTCTTTCCAAGTAAATTAAAAGAATTAATTTCTATCTGCTTTCTGGAAAAAAATGCAAACTATATGGTAAAATGGAAATTCTTTGTTCTTTAGCAAGTGAAGTAACTCCCTAAAAAAGACAATATGTTCAAATCCATTCCTTTAAAAAAAAAGAATGAAAAAAAGGTACTCTCTTATAGCTTCAAATTAGCTGGGAAGTTTCTCTCACTCCCCTGAGGCCAAGATCTGCCCATTCCCAGATCCCACCCTGGGAAGTGGGCAGTGGGGACTGCTTCCCCTTCCCTCCTTTGCCTCCTCATTATGCTCCAATTCAAATCAGGGGTTGGCAACACAAAACTGGGGGGCAGGTGGGAGTACTGGGACAGAAGAGCCAATCCAGGGTCCCATTACCTGGAGCTGCCCCCACCTCTCCCAGGACAAGCATGGCACCCTGGGGTATGACCTGTGCAAGGAAATGGGTAGAAGGAGAGAGTTTAGCGCACGTCACTGCTATTATTTCTGACTGTCCCTTCCATTTTCAAATTCCTCCTGCCTGTGGGATTGGATCATTGCCCTGCGGGCAGAGCATTCTACCTAAAAGCTGCCCGCAGTCAGTGAAGCTATCCACTGGTCAGCAGGTTCCCTGGTAGAGTAAGGGGCTCAAACACACAACCTCAGGGCCAGGCCTTGGGAAGAAACGAGACAAGTAGGAATGTGGTCCCTTGATCTATTTTTTGAAGGAGATACATGTACTAGGAACACTTCTGTTGCTTCTTTACTGGACAAGAAGTTCAACGGCAGCAGTGGCAATGCTGATCAGAAACTCACCCTCTGCCTTCACTCAGCGCTGGGGTAAGTGGGGAAGCTTTGGGTGGGGAGCCAGATCTTACTATAAACACACCTGATTTTTTATTTTAAAATGGCTGGTTTCTACATGGTGGCAACTAATGCAAATCTGTGCAGACCAAACAATCACATCCATGCGTCACACGGAGCCGCCAGACCCCAGCACAGACACACTGTATGAAGAATCTGACACCTTCCAAAGGTCTGTCTGATCAGTGACTGCTGAAGCGTCATTTCTGTAGGCAAATGGGAAGAGCCCTAAGCAACATACGATGGGGTGGCCAGGCCTTCTCAGTGAGGTGCCCACCCTGGCTCTGGAACCCCACCATAGGAACAAAGTGCCCTAGCCTTCCAGCTCCTCCTGGTGATTTCAGACCCAAAATTACCTCAGTCGAGAGGAAAAAGTACTCGAGGCAGGCATGCTGGAACCAGTATATGAAGAAAATGCACCTCCAGCTCTCAACTAGGCCTCTAGATAGACAAGAGTGAGGCCGGGCTAGCGGCTGCGCAGGCCCCGGGGTGGCCGATTTCTCCTCCTATCATGACTTCAGCAGTGCCCCCAAGCAACTCAGCACCCCCAGACCTCACACACGGATGTGATCTGCCCCCCACACACAGACAGGCACAGCCAGGGCGGAGTTAGGAAGTTTTTTCAGGCCAGAGTAATTCACATGCAGCTTTCCTGGATAACCCTTAAGCTGAAAGCAAAGCAGGGAGTCAGTTCCAACACCTGTGGAGGGTGACCTCAGGCCTGTCAACAACCTGGAAAGTGAAGCTGCTCTGAAACCCTCTTGTCTGAGAGGCACCAAGGCCCTCCTGCCTGGAGGCACACAGAAGAGGCCAAGTGGTTTCAAAGCCAAAGGCCCATCATACCCCGGAAATCTGCAGAAGGGATGAAGGCTGAGAGTCATACTGCTTCAAGGACAATCACTGCCCACCCCAGCTTCTGTCTAAGGAAGAGAATATGAACTAGAAACCAAGAGGGGAAGACATGGCCACCCAGCCCACTGCAGGAGACAGAAAGCCCTCATTCCTGGGAGCCTCGGGTCAGCACATGAGCACGGACATGGGCAGTGAGAACACGGCTCCCTGCCTCTGCCCATTTCCTCGAGCCACAGTTTATGCTCTCCAGTAGGTGACATTAAGTTACTCTTTCTGACAATAATTATAGAGCAGAGAGGGCTGGTCAAGCACTGAGTCCCTTCCCTCCCAGTATGTTCTCTACAGCAGAAGGAGGAATGGGCTGGGCCAAACACAGCTGCCCCTCCCCTCAGCAGCTGGCAGCAGCTAGTGTTAGAGGCCAGGCTGGGTATCAGATGGAGTCCTGGGACTTCCCAGCAGCCATGGGAAGCAGTGCCATGGGTCTATACTTAGAAACCTGTACTGGCTGACACTGAGAGCCATCCATGCTCACCGTGGTCAGTCAGGTGGTCTGTGGAAAGGCCAGAGGCTTCAGCCATGTGTGAGTCACGTCCAAGAACCTGGGTGAAGACCCGGGTTGAAGGCAGCAACAAGGCACAGACCCACACCTACCCCTGTCTGGCTTCCTAGGCCTCGAGCTCAGGATGGGTCGGTCAGTAACGGCCTCATCAGTTCTGCTCCCACTTCAGGCCCACTTGTGGAACTGGGATTGCTGGCATGCGTGGGCAGCGGTGTCCCCTACCTCGGGGTTAATGAAGCGGCTAGGGTCCTTCACTGCAGACACTTCCTTGGGACTGGTCACACCAGAGAGACCAGAGGTGGACCCCTGAATCCTGTGGATGGTGGCATGGGACCTTGCACACCCCTCTGAGGCCAGGGCCCAGAGGAGGCTGCAGAAGGAGAGGGAAAAGGGCAGGGTTTCACAGGCAGCCCGCTTGCAAGGGTGTACCAGACAGATGTTCCTTCCAGCCCTCCCCACACTGCTGGGGCTGAGGGAGTGGGGGAGAGACTTGGGAAATAGTAGGATATTCGGGGAGGCACAAGAAGGACTGAGGAGGTGAGGGCCTGGGCCAGGCAGTCTCCTGGGTTTCCATGAAGATTAGCAGTTTAGGTCACTATCCCAGCCCTGGGAAACAAGAAAAAGCCCCTCCTGGGAGAAGTCAGCCGCTTGCTAGAAGGCAAACCCCAGCTTCTCTTCCCCACCTCCCAGCCGGCCAACACAGTGAAGGAAAGGCCAGACCTGGACCTTGGGCCAGTCCCTGCCTCTCTCTCCGGGCTTTGGTTTCATAATTTATAAAATGTTTGGGTTTGGCTAGATCAGATCAGTGGCTCTCAACCCTGGTTGCACCCTGGAATTACCCGGAAGGCTTTAAAAAAGGATCCTGATGCCAGACCCACCTCAGAGCAATCGAATCAGAATTTCTATGGGTGGGCATTGTGTGGGCAGATAGGCTGCAGGGCCTTAGTCCAGTCAAAGTAGCCCAGGACAGAAAGGGTCTGAGAATGCCCAGTTCAGTAGACAGGTTTGCCTGGCAGGCTAGGCTGCACCCTGGGGCTTGACCTTCTGCCTGTTCTCTCTCGAGGCTCACATGCCTTCAACTCAATCCCAGCCCAGCCCAAGATGGCCCAGGAGATGTTCCCTCCCACACACTGGTGCCCCCCTCACTAGCACGAGGCAGGGTTGAGGTTCACGGAGTGGGGAGCCAGCTGGAATCTTCAGGGATCAGCTGTCTCTGTCCTATGCACTGGTATGTCTGTGCTTGCAAGTCTCAGAGAGATGGTGCAGGGGTGGGGTGGGTGTGGAAGTGGACGGACGCAGGTCAAAGGAGGAGGGGGCTGCGAAAGGGCAAGTCATGAGCATGTATTACCATCTCCTGGGTACCCAGCACTCTGCTAGATGAACTATGGAGGTCAGTGCAGGCAATCCTCACAACATCCTGAGATGGGTGGTAAGGCTCAGAGATGGCAGAACATTTGGTGAAGTCCACACAGCCTGCCTGGTGAGACAGAGGCATGGCCATCTCCACCTATTCCCAGCCAGCTGGCCCTGCCTGGGCTGGTGCTCCCTTCTCTGCTCTGTAAAATGGGCTCTTTATCCCAGAGCAGAGTTTACCTGGCATTCCAAGCCACCTCTGGCTTCCCTGGCTGTACACCCTGCCCTAGCCCCACCCCCAGTGGGGCGGGCTCCAGCTGTGGAGGTACAGGCAGCTGCAGCAGGCCCCGGGCAGTCTTCTCTCCACATTCCTTTTCCATTCCCCTCAGTTCCCCTCTCCGCTTTGGAGGAGGCAAGTGCTGTCCACCTCTGCCTGGGACCAGATCTCCAGGTCTTGTGGCATCTGCTTTCACCATGGCCCCCACCAGCCCCCCAGGGGGCTACCTCCCTGTCCCCATTCTTCCTCCTGTAAACCCTGAGATACCTAGTGCAGGAAATTAAAATGCTTTAAAAATGTGAAAACCATTCTTAGTTTGCAAGGCTGTACAAAAACCAGTGGTGGGGTGGATTTTTCCTCCATGGGCCATAGTTTGGCAACCCCTGGTCTAGTGGGTCATTTAGCCACTCAACAAACACCCACCAACTATGTCGGCTCCATCTCCTTGTAGCCCTGGGCCTCAGTGCATCCTCCTTCCTGCCTCCCCCTGTGCTGACATGTCTTCTCCCCATGTACCCCCCAACACAATCAGAAGAGGACACAGAGAATATGTTCCAAGGCAGGCCCACATCTTCCACCTCAATGTCTCCTGGACAGCTGCATTTTGTCACCTTTCTCTGTGTCATCAACCCCCATCTCCGAAACTGCTCCTTTTGGCTGCGGTTTGAAAATGACCAGACACATCCAGCATTAGAGAAACACACACACACAGCTTAGGGGCCGTGTGCTTCCCCCTAGTACAAGCTGCTCCCAAAATGGTAGGGGAGCAGGTAGGCTTCTACAAGGGGTTCTCTGCATCCAGGATGCTTGCTGATTGTGGGGAAAAACCTCACTATTGTCTACCAGACTCCACAGCAGAACTCAAGTCAAAATGGGATACCCTAAAACAAACAAACAAACAAGAGAACATTCAAAAGTTAAGAGTGTGGTTCAGGGGGACAGGGAGTGGGTTTGTCAGTAGCCAAAGAGCTACACTAACCCTTGGGGGCTGCTTGGCTTCTGGGGAAGGGGCCAGTGGGAAAGCCCATCCTGCACAAGCTGGGCAGCGTGGAGGGGCCCGAGGCCTTACTCCAGGGTAGCAGATTCCTCAGACCTGCAGGCCTTTCCTGGGGTCCCTGGCTGACACAGTGGGTGAGGAGATGGTGAGCAGGGTGGCAATATGGACGGAGGTCAGGCTGGCAACCGGATGAAGAGGAGGGGCTCCAGAGGGAGGGCAGCTGTGTGATGCACCATCCCCACAGGGACACCTCTGAGAGGGAAGGGGGAGCTGTGAGTACCTGCTACCTCCCCTGCCCCCCTAAACTGGGACTGTCCCCAGCAAACTGGCATGCCTGCTAATTCTATACAGAGGTGCTGGGAGCAGGGTCTGGTTTGAACTGGGCCTCCCCAAGAGGAACCCAGCTCTCCCAAGGGTAGAGGCACTGACAGAAATAAATGGGCTCTTGGGTGTGGCCACATCTGCGGCTGTCTTTATTCTTGCTGGTCTCCAACTTCTTCCCCTTCAATTCTCCCCTGTTCAAACACACCATTAAAGAGGATTCCTAGACACGTCTACTCCATCTCCTACTTCTGCCTCCTCCACATCTGCAGGGTGAGAGCTCTGACTTCAGCCAGTATGGCCCACCCAGCCAGAGCACACCTGCACAGGCACATGGGCCTCAGGCAGAGCGACCTCACTTAGGGCCCTGGCCTCAGGGGCCCCTCACCAGAGCGACACATCCCAGTGTTTGGCGTGGGGTCTGTCCTTTGGGGTTGTCTGTCTGGGTGGGGGATGAAGCAGGCCACAGGTAGCGTTCCCAGAGCTGGAGACCTGAGAACCAGGCTACTCTGCCTGAAGACAGGGGCTGCATTGTTTCAGAGCTGCCCCAGGAGACTGAGATCTCTCAGGAGATCCTGGAGATAGGCAGCCCTTCTCTGTAGTTTTCCAGACACCCTGTAAGTAACTCTGGCCCCACAGCAGCAATGGGCCTCCAAGTATGGGAGCCCAGTGGCAAGCCTGAGTGGGTGGCCAAGACTCAAACCCAGGGAGCCATTGGCAGTGTTACTAGGGTTCTGAGGGCATGAGAGGGGCCAACAGATATTCATGAGGTTGAGAAGAGAGGAGAGGATAAATCCTCCCTCTGCTAAGGCCAAGGGGCAGAGTTTGAAGGGATCTTAGAGACAATCTAGTCCAACACTCTTTTTCTGAAGGAGGAACCCGAGGCCCAGAGAGGGAAGGGGACCAGAAAGTCACCCAGGAGAACAGCACCAGGACAGGGTCCAGGCTACATGACACTCGTGCCCATGAGAGGATATAGCACGCCCCTGGGGGAGCTCGCCATCTTCCATGGTGGGCATTCCTTACCTAGATGTAAAGGCTTTATTCCTGCCAATTTTAAGATCTGCTCAAAGAGGTGGGCCAAGGGGAAGACTCCCCTGAGCTTTGCCCTGAGAATCACCTCCAGGGGCACGAGGCCTAAGCGATACAACCCGTGTGCTTGCCTGGTGGGTGGGCAGAAACCCTCAATTCCATGTTTTGCCTACCTCTACCCACATCCACTATGGCAACAATGCACACTTTTCTTCTTTTTGAAAAGCAGCAGCATATCCCATATCACCAGCTACACCCAAACACCCAGGTTCTGAGTGCGGCCTGGGCGCACCCAGGGCCGGGGCACACTGACTGTCATTCCGCCTCTTCGTGTGCTTCCTCTTTCCACGACCAGCCAGACCGTACACATCACAGCTAGTGCTATGACTGCCACTCATGAAGCAGCTTGGGCACAGCTGCTTGGCAGCTAAGAACACTGAAGCTCAGAGGGATTAAGGTACTCATTCAAGATGCAGCAAGTGAGCGAGGAAGCCTGGATTGGGCCCTGTCCATGTGACTCCAAAGCGAGTGCTCGTAGCCTCTGCTCGGTTTGGACTCCCTGGCCTGGTTGACCAGAAGCCCTGAGACACAGGGCTGCATCTGCCTGTTTGGCTCCAGTTTCTTAAGCTCACTGCAGAGGCTGCCGGCTCAAAACAAGTGTGTGTCCTGTTCAAACCAAAAACATAAACAGGCAAAAAAACATTCACTAGAAGGATGGGGAAGATCTACTGTAGAAAGATTCTGACAGTTACCCAGTCACTAACACAATAAAGACAGGGAATGAAATAATGAAATGGAAATCACATTCTACCCCAACATGCAGATTTCTCCAGACGTGATCTGTAGACAGTTGGACAAGCAAGGACTGAGAGCCCAGCTAAATGTACCCATCCCAAGACTCATGGAAGGCCGCCTGATCCCAGGCCCCAGTGCCTACCTCACAACCCTGTGGCCAGGGCTGGTCCAGGCCTTGTGCTTTCCGCAGCACCACGGGTGGAGGGGCCTCTGTGCTCCTTGCCGCCTTGGCCGTGACCCAGGTCCAGAGGCAGTGCATGGTAAGGGGACCAAGCCCAGGGTCTCCGGCAGCCCTGGCCCCTGGTGTGGTGTCCCAGGGAAGGACGAGGCAGGGAGAGGAGTTTCTGTTTTCATGACTACAGTGAACCGTCACTACAGCCAAAAATAGTTTGTGCCTGGGAGCTGCGGAGTCAGCACATACCTCCCAGAGCAGGTGCTGGGCTTGAGACATGCAGGCTGCAGTGGGCCTCACTGCAGGGGCCCTGGGACCCAGCACCCAGGATACCCGGCCACAGACAGAGAGGGTCACCCTACCCACCTCCAAAAAGTCTGAATGAGTCAGTAAGAGCACATCATCTCCCTCCCCACAGTGAATCATCCGGGGAACCCCCACCCCTACACGGAACTCCGGCTGCCCCCAACCCCTGCAGCTCTCACACATTTGGGGCTGGGTGGTTCGGACACCCACAGAAGACCCATATGAACTACGGTGAATGCTCTGGATGACACATAAGACAGTCATTAAAAGTGAAGCTCAGCTGTCAAAATTCATAGAACTGTACACCCAAAACAGTGAACTTTGCCATAAGTAAATGGAAAAGATGGTGAAAAATATTAAGGAGTTGGCTATCAGTGGTTGGTGGACTTATGGGACAATTTTATTTTGAGCTTTTCTCTATTTTCAGATTTTCCTACTATGAACATCTGTAATTCAATTTAGAAAATGTTACTTTGAAAAAAATTTTTTAAAAAGGAAAGATGCTCTGGCATCACAGAGGGATTGTACAACCTCGTTCAACAGGTGAGAATTTAAACTGTGTGTGTGTGTGTCTGTGTGTGTGTGGTTTGTGACCCCTGCTTTGACGCCAGACTTCCTGGATATGAATCCTCACTCTACCGCTTACCATTTAGGTGACCGCTGCTAAGTATCACTGTCACTTAGTCTCTCTATCTCCGTTGTATACTGGAAATAAAAGCATTGCCTCCTGTTGTAGAATAAATATTTGTATCTCTCCAAAATTCACACGTTGAAACCTAATCCACAATGTGATAGTATTAGCAGGTGGGGACTTTGGGAGGTGATTAGGTCATGAGGATGGAGCTCCCATGAATGGGATTAGTGCCCTTATAAGAGAGACCCAGACCCACCATGAGAGGACAGAGCAGAAAGACTGCTGTCTATGAACCGGGAAGCAGGTTCTCACCAGACACTGAATCTGCTGCACCTTGACCTTGAACTTCTCAGCCTCCAGAGTCGTGAGAAATAAATTTCTGTTGTTTATAAGCCACCCAGTCTGCAGTATTTTTGTTACAGCAGCGCAAATGGACTGAGACACCTCCTAAGTTTACTTGGAAGAATGAATGACACTCCAAGTGAAACTCATAGCTCAGTCCCAAGCACACTGGGACACTCACTAAGGAATTATAACATAAATCACAAACTACATAAAAGAAGACAAAGAACCAACAAACAAAAAGGCTGACTGGAAGGAAATACATCAAAATATTTACAGCATTTCCTCTGAGTAGTAAGATTATGGGTAAACCACCAATAACCAGAGGTATAACTGTTTTCTTTAATTTCCTTATTTTTTCCATTCTAGATATTAAGAAAAAAAGCAAACCTAAAAGGCCAGGGAGCCGCTATTATCTCTGTGTAGGATTAGAGATGATTTATTTTACTTGCTTTTCTGTATTTTCTAAAATAAATAACTTTCATAGTAGAGAAAATGAGAAACGTTATTAAAAACAAAAACTGAGGGCTAGGTTCACCTATTATATTCTAGAAACAAGATCTCTGCAGAACAACCCCACCCCAGGGTCTAGGCCTTATGCAGCATCTCTGAGCCTGAGGCCCTCTGCCTCTGACACAGACCAAAGAGTTCTGTTCTCTGAAGGAAAATGGGGCACAATGGTCGCCCCTGAGACTCCCAGAAGAAAGACAGGTGATTCGTCCACATGGTGAGCCCTTGGTGAGGGTGGGGGTGGGGTGCCTCAGTAGCTACAGTAGCAACTGTTATTGCTATTTGGGGAGTGAAGGTGTTTGCGCATGCCTCTTCTTCTGCCAGCAGGGCTATTCTTCCTCCAGGAACCCATTTGCCGAGTGCAGGTATCCCCGACCCTTCAGACCCTCCACCATGAGGCTAAAGGGCTGAGCCCATGACCCAGTTTGGGTCCTAGTCCTGTGATTGGTTCTGGGATGAGCACATGACAAAAGCCAAGCCAATTAGAGCCTTCCCTGGGACTTTTTCAGCTGCAGTTCTAGGGGAAGAAACTCTCCGTAGGCAAGCACTACTACTATGTTAGAAAGAAAAGAGGCTTATTTAGCTGCTTGTGCCTTCATGCCTGCCACACAGAATAGGCCTAAGAGGTGTGGCCTGATAGCATCAACTGGGTCCCTGCCCCCAGACTTGTATTACCTAAGCTGATAAAAGTCTCTGCTTTGTTTAAGCCAGTTAGTATTGGAATTTGCTATGGAAAAGTTCTAACTAGTAGTAGGAGAATATAATAGCTTGAATTTAGTAAGTACTTACTATGTGCCTCGGTACCATGTGATTCCTCCACACTTCTCCACCCATCTATCCAATCAACAGACAGCTACTGAATACCAAGAGTGTGCCAGGCACTTTGTTCAGCACTGGGACTAGAACAGCAAATAAAATAGTTTTTTTCCTTAGGGAGCTTACATTCTGATAGGGAACATGATGTAATTGAAATCACTTGTGAATAAGTGAGTAAAAGGAAACAGCGTGCTGAGATAAAGTGATGGGTGGGGGACATCTAATTTTAGACAGGGGGGCCTCTCTGAAGAGCAGACTTCTAAGCTCCTGTCAGAGGATAAGAAGGCACTAGCCATGAAGAAACTTCCAGGCAGAGGAAACAGAACATACAAAGGCCCTGGGCTGTGACAGGAAACAATCTGATGTGTTCTAACATGAGGGGAAGAGTTGGGGAAGAGGAGGGGAAGGAGACAATGTGGAAGGAGGCAGCTGACACAGAATACTTGAGGCCCTTGAAGATCAAGGTGAAGGGTTTGGATTTTATGCTGAGTGACCACTGAACAACTACACTCAGAAGAGTGAGATGATCAGATTTGCATTTTAGGAAAAATCACTCTTGGCTCATGAAGAATGAAATTAGGGAGAACAGGACAAGATTGCATACAGAGAGCAATATAGGTGTGACTGCACAAGTCCATGCAGTAGCTAGGCCTAGGGAGCTGGCAGTCGTGAAAAAGAGACATAGATGGGTGAGAAGAATATTTGGAAATAAAGCCAGCAGGATTTGCTAGTCAATTAAACGTGGAAGTTGAGGAAGCAGGAGGAATCAGATACGACTTCTCAGTTTCAAAAGCTAGAGAACTGACAGGTGAGTAAACAGGCTCAAAGAGACAAGGGACTTGTCTAAGGTCACACTGACAAGTGGCAAAGTCAAGATTTTGCCACCCAACACCAGGTTCTTGGCCATCTATTTCCAATCTTGCTTGCTACCTGCCCAAAAAACATATAGAGGGGAGCAAGGGCCACCGAAATTGATATGTTCATTGTTTTTAAAAGAAAGGTTAATAAGAGGGAACTTTTGCTTTATAATAATTAAAACTGGTATTTTTTTAAAGTATAGCTGATATATAATGTATTGGTTTCAGGGGTATGACAGTGATTCAACAATCATATACATTATGAAATGCTTACCACAGTAAGTGCAGTTACCAACTGTCACCATACAAACTTACTACAGTATGATTGACCATACTGCCTATGCTGTACTTTTCATCCCTGTGACTTACTTATTTCATAATTAGCAGTTTGTACCTCTTTGTCCCCTTCACCTATTTTGCTCCCCACCCTCAACAGTAACCTCAGATAAAACTATGGTATTGATGTAAGAATTTCCCAGTAACATTCGGTTGTGCTAGATCTGTTCTTGATCTGTTTTGGAGCACTCTTGCCTTTGAGAGGCAGTCCCCAGAGGAGGAGAGACCTAATACAAGCCGACAGCCCAGGAGCCAGGGGGCCCCAGAGGGGGCCCACGCACACACTAAGCCAAAGCCATCTTGCAAAGCAGCTGCAAGCACACAGCCTTGTCAAGTCCAGCCAGTCACCAACTGAAACCAGAGGCAGCTCAGGAACCCCAGGCCTCAGCAGGCCACTGGCAGCCCCCACAGCCCCGGCAATTCAGCCTTAGCTACCCCAGACGAGAGTGCTCGTTAGGACCTCAGCCAAGGGTCCAAAATTCTTTGCATAATCTTCTTTGAATTGTTGTCCAGTATGAGCAACTACTGCATGCCAGGCACTGGAGACAGAGCAGCGAACCAAACAGCCAGGTCCCCGCTCACACGACTCTTCCAGGGTACTCAGTTTTCACTAGAGCTGGCCACTGAGACATTCAGAGGATCAAGGAGGTGGGCTTACCATTCAAAAGTGCCAGCCAGGGCAGGGCTAAACAGAACAGTCATGCTCATGATTTTTCAGATTTCTAGAAACCAGGGGCACCCCCACACTCAACGCTTAAAGGAGGGCACTTTGGCTTAGCACCAGAAAAATCAATCACTTTGTCAGTTGGTGAGAGTGATGTGTGCAAGTAAGGACAGGACCTAGAACAGGACGTGGCGCACAACAGGGCAGACTCTATTTTGTTCATCGATTAACCCCTGTGATCATTAATCTGGGTAAGTGATCAGTGGATGTAGAATGAGTGGGACGAAGGAAAGAAGGGAAGAGGGGAGTGAGAGAAGGAGGAAGGTGGGTGGGAAAGGGAGAAAGATCAATTCAATTACACAACTACATACAGTAGCCCTAGGCTGGGCTGTTCTGGTAAGACATCAGATGACCAAATTGAGTTGGGGGAGGAAGCCTGGATTTGGAGTCACAAGGACCTAAGTTTAAATCCTGGCCCAGCTATCTGCTCAATGTGCGATGCTAACATGTCACTCAACTCTGAACCTCAGTTTGCTCAGCTATAAAATGAGGATCATAGTGTCTCCCCCTTTCCCAACATCAAACAGGCATGAACGAATGAATGAATGAATGAACGAACTCCATCCCATCTTCAGCTCTTCCCCTGCCTGGCTGGGTGACATAGGCATGCCAGATCACCACCCAGACCTCCATCTCCCTGTCCTAAGTGGGGAAAGCTCTGTGGCCCCGCCACACCGGACCGGTACTGAGACCCAGGGCTTGAGATCTCAAGCCTCAGTATGAAGGCAGCCCTGGGCCACTGGGGCTGACACGCCAGTACACTCCCTCCATGCAGCCGGGTGAGGGTGTGTGCTGCATTCTGAGGGGGCTCTCAGCTGCTAAAGATGGAGGCTGTCAGAACAGCAGGGCCTCTGGCTCCCAAAGGGAGAGGGTGGGGACAGCAGGAGGAGGAATGGGAGGACGGGCTCGAGCGAGGCCAGCAGGATTCATGCTGTTTAAAGCTGAATGAACTCAGGAGCCAAGTCCCAGCTCACTTTTCTGCTTCAAACTTATACATCCTCCCGCTTCATACAGCCTACATCCCAGGGCCCACACAGAGCCCCAGGCACTCCCAGCCAATGGGAAACCAAGATGGTGGCCTAGCAAGCGGTGCTCGTCCCCCAAAGGCAGCCTGATCCTAAACATGGGAATACAAGGACATAGGACAGGGGACCAAGAAACTCACTCAGCCAGGGCCACAGCAAAAATCCCTTACCGGAACTGCCGCATCTTCAGTTCAAAAACCACCTCTAACAAGAGCTTATCCAGGGAGCCCATGGCGCGTGGCTGGGCCCTGCAATCCCAGCTCTGCAGCACCCACGTCTCTCTGCTAGGACTGATCCCAGCCAGCGCCTGCCAATTCCTTTAACAACTTCCAACAGGGAAACTGCTGAAGAAAATAATGGCTCCCTGCCAGCAGGCTCTGAAATCATTTCCCCGCAGCTGCAGCCATAACATGAAGCTGCAATTCTCAGGGTTTAACCTGCGGAAAGTGGGGGCAGGGCGGTGGTGGAAATAGTCACAGCAAGTGACTCTCAGTGTCCAGGGAGGTGGAAGGGGCCTTACCTCCAAACCCACTCCCCTGCTCGCTCCCTAATCCCCGAGAGCCCCAGGCCTGGCCTCATTCCCACACCAGCCAGGAGCACAGTCTCACCTCTCCCCCATCCCTGTGAGGAATGGAGTCTTCTCCGTGGTAGGAGTTTTATTTTCCTTAAAACAATTCTAATGTTCTTTCTCTCTCATACACACATACTTCAATGCTCTCCCAGATAAAACTCCAACCCCCACACCCCACACCTGGAGATACCCATGGCCCAACCCAGTTTCCTCCCAGGCCAGGCCCTTCTCACGCACTCCCCGTGAGGACCAACACCGCCAGCTCTCTCAGACCTCAGGGTCTTTGCAGGCACTGTTCCCTCCATCTTGTGTGCTCTTCCCCTTCCTGCCTGCTAGCTCCTGGCTCTCAGGGAAGCCCTCCTGGTGTTGGTCCTCCCCTGTCCTCCCAGGGTGAGTGTCTGCTTGCTCCCACAGACCCCAGGTGGGCTTCGGTCAGGGCACCCGGAGCCAGCCCTCAACCTGTACGTCTCACCACCGCCTGTGAGCCCCTGGGGCTGGGGTGAGTGTCTTCAGCAACCCTTGCTCTCAGGGCAGGGTTCCTCCAGAGCAGGTGCCAGACCTGCTGTGCTCAATACAGCAATACCCATGTGTCTGTTTAAATTAAAATTCATTACAGTAAAATAAAATTTAAATTTCAGTTTCTCACTTGCCCTATACATGTTTTGAGTGCCCCACACATGGCAGGTGGCTGCCACACTGGAAGGGCAGCGCAGAATGTTTCTGTCATCGCAGAAAGATCTACTGGACAGCGTCACTTTAGATGAAGGTCTGACGAGTGGGTACACACATCTGAAGGCATTGCCCAAGCTGTGTGTCCCCAACATCCGTGGAGGGGAAATCCGAGGTCACACATGCTGGGTGCACCCACAGCAGGCTCTGGGGCTGCAGGGGGCTGAGATCCGACTGCAGCAGGAAGGGAAGGAAGAGTGCAGTCCCTTCATCCTCACTGGACACTACAAAGTGTGCCTCCTGCTCTGTGGCCACATCCATGTCTGTCCCCTTTCTTCATGCAACAGAGAGGCGTTAATTCCTAGAATCTTTATAACCACAAACTAGTGACCACAATCTAAGGATAAAAGCTGAAATGATACTTATATAGCCCTAAAGGGACGGACCCCAGGATGGCAATTCTGAAAAGAAAGGAGAGTACGCACACACACACACACATGGCTACACATGTGTGATGTATGTCCCCTCCTGAGGGAAAACCAGGGCCCCACTCACGAATCCATGAAGGGTCAAGATCAGCAGAGAATTCAAAGAGGCCAAAGGGACAAGTCCCAGCACACAAAGACCACCCCCAGAAGCCTCCAGAGCGGCTCCGGGGCAAATCCTCTTCAGGTACAGGCTGTACCAGTGCTGGGCCCCTCAGCACCGACCACTTAACAAAAGGAAATTGCCAAACTTCATGGATTTGGATCCCTTCCTCCCACACCAACCAGCCAATCAAATGAGCACAGCCAGAGACCCTGCTTTACAGCCTGGCATCTCTAGCCTCCCCACTGTGACTTTCATTCATTCCTCATTCTACCTGGCAAATACTTGCCAAGGGCTTCCCAGAGGCCAGGCGCCATGCTGCCAGGCACATGGCCTCTTCTGGGCATGAGCTCTCAGGCTTGCTCAGGCGCTGAGCCACTGGCACCATCCACATCCCTTCTGTGTGTGCCCCTCTGTGCACAGGTGGGCACCCCTCAAACACAGTCCTTCCTCAGACAGCCTGGAGAAATAATACTATTTTGTTAAAGAATAATGATTTATATGGATTAACACAGATGAGATCAAGACTAAAAACCTGCAAAATGATACATATAGTATGATCCCATTTTGGCAACTATTTAAAAAAGAGAAAGGAAACAAATTTGTATGTAAATAAAAAACCATGCGTCACCCTGGATTGGACCCTATAACGACAGAAAGAGGACATTAATGAAAAAACTGGTGAAATCCAAATAGCCTGGAGTTTTGCTGATAGTAACATAGCAACCTTGTTTTCTTAGTTTTGACAAATGTACCATGGTAATGTCTGATGTTAACCGTGGGGGAAACCGGGGGTAAGAAAATAAACAACGGTTGAGATGACATTGGGGGAAACCGGGGGTAAGAAAATAAGCAATGTTGAGATGACATTCAGAAGCCAAAGGATTCTATTTCTGAAGTCAACTTTGGAGAGGCTTGGGTACCTGCTCCGCAGGGGTGTTGGGACAACAGGATGAAACAAGGCATGCCGAGCACTGAGCGCCCCACAGCAGCCATGCTCTAAACATGTTAGCTTTGAGACAACATGAACATGAGGCTCAGAGGGGGCCATGGAGCCCACTACCGTCATGGTGCAGCCCAGTGACCAGCCGGGGGCTGGCTGGGCTCCTGGAAGCACACCCCTCAATGAATGACAGGGTGCTGACGTGGTCAGAAAGGGAGTGCCAAAGCGGCCCAGGGACTCCCCATGGTGCTGGCCTGCAGAGCCTCTCTGGAGAAGGCCCTCTCCCCTGAGGGCATCAACTCTCCCTGCGCTCTTTCTAGAGGCGGACTCCCTGGGCAGCTGGGCATGGCTGGGAACATAGATTTGGGGGACTATGGTCTCAGTTCTGCAGGACTTGACAAGCCAGGCTGAGGGGTAACCTGTGTCACTACCCATTCAGGACAAAACACTTGATTCCCGGGGACCCATGTCACGATGACATTCACCCTTCCTTCCTCTCAAACAAGCAGTGGTCACAACCAGGGGTTTTGTGGCAAACAACCCAGAGAAGGTAGGTCTCTGTCTCACAAAGCCTGTGTTCTAGCGGGAGAGTAGGCAGATCATATACAACAAGTAAGTTAGATAAACTCCAGAAAGTGGTCAGCGTCATTGTGAAAATCAGCCAAGGTGCACTGATAGAGAATAAAGGGTAGGAGCTATCTTTAGATCTGATCATTAGGAAGACTGCTCGGAGGAGGTGATGATGGACCTGACACTACAGTGACTGTTCCATGAGCCAAGGAAACACATTCCAGGGAGGGGAAAAGCAAGTGCAAAGGTCAGACCAGAGAAAGCAAAGGGGAGGGTGAGTGAAACGAGGGCAGAGGGAGCAGGCAGAGGCCAAAACGTGTGAGGCATCTCATGTTTATGCGGAAAGAAACAGGAAGCACTGGAAAAAGACATGATCTGATTTATGTTTCTCAGCGGGCACTCCAGCTGCCACATGGAAAATGTCCTGAAGGGTGAAATGATAAAGTAGGGAGTTCAGGGGCTGCTGCAGGAGTCTGGGCAAGAGAGGATGGTGGTTTGGACCACGGGGCTGGAGATGGACATGGACACAGGTGGCAGGTCTGCACTGGGCTCGTGAAGGGATTGCACATGAATGAGAGCAGCAGAGGACTCAGGGGTGGCCTCTTGGGTTTGTGGCCTGAGCAATTGGGTGGATAATGCCACCATGTTCTGAGATGGGAAGAAAAATATGTCTACAAGTATGGGAGGGAAGAACAAGAGCTCTGCTTGAAACTTTGGTGTATGAGCCACCTCATGACCTCCACGTGACTGGAAGTTCACTGGGCGGCTGGAGACCTTCCTGCTGTCTCACCCTGACCCCTCCCTTTCCACAGAGTACTCTGTTCGCACTCTGCCCCAGGTCCACCCAACCCCTCTCCACGGCCGCCAGGTAGCACCCTGGTTCTCAAATCACATCTGGCTTTCGGGCTCTCCCACCTGCCTGAGCCCTGCATACAAATGAGCTCGCCCCTCATTTACCACCCAGATGTGGCATATCACTCATGACTTTGTGATTCAAACAGCAACTGACTCAGTATTCCACCTACGCCTCTGAGCCCAGCTGGAAGACCCCGTCCCAGCTGCCACCACAGGGTGCTCTAGGGGCCAAAAAGCCCCTGGCAGCCAGCTTCCACGGTACAGGCTCCCCCTCTCAATGACACACATGGGCGGAGCTGGGCCTCCTGCCCACTTTCAGATCTCCAGAGAGGAGCTAAGCCCTCTGCTAACGATGTGTTAGGCCTGAGGAAGAAAGTCAGAAGGCACAATCTGGAGTCCTAGCAGACCTGGGTCTGAACCTCGAGTCTGTCCCCATGACTAGCTCGGGGACTCTCATCGAGTCCCTTGGCCCCTCTGAACCCGACGGTCCTCCTCTATTAAGTCGGGATGACACTGATGAGATGCTGGTCAAGTCACTGCCCTTGTGGGGCCCTGGTGTCCTCAACTCTAAGCGACAGGCCTGAGGAGAAGCTGCCCTCCATCTCTCAGGTCTTAGGGAGGAGAGAGGTAAAGGCTGGGGTTGGCCTGGGGAGCTGGAGGGACCACCCAAACCTTCATAGTCTCCAAGTCCATGATTTTAAATCTGTCACCATGGATTGACCACTACATTTAAATCTGCCTCCTGCATGGCAGAACACTTTGGCAGGCAGTTGTTGGGGAGATGTAGCTCACTGTACATGCTACATATGTGTGTGCCTACAGCTGTTAATAATGCTCAAAGAACCTCCATGTCACACAGCCGTCTCTCTCCACCTTCACTTTGGCCAACTCTTTCCTGCCAGCTTCTGAGAAGGCGATGCACACAAGGAACATAAGGCCAGCTGGGGCCGGAGCATGTAAGGCACTGAGAGCTCCCCCGTGTGTGTCCCCTCCCACCGCCCCACCGCCGCCCCTCATGACAGGAACCTTTTATGTCCATGGACTTCCTGTCCAGCAGTCTTTCCTAAGAAAAATTCCTAAATATTCAAATAGCTTCATAAATAATATTAACCATGATGTTATATATAATAGCCGACTGGAATTAATCTCCGCCTGGGAAACTACAGCACATATACTCAATCAGACACTGTGGAGCCACTTAAAAAAGAAAAAAAAAAGGCTTTACTAAGTGTGCAAATATAGGGAGAACAGGCTGGTCAGCACAGGAAATGAGAAAATATAAAATTGTTTACTCAGGGTGGTATAAGTCAGTGTTGCCCATAAGAAATAAAATGCAAGCCATATACTTAAATTTTAATTTTGGAGTAGTCACATTTTTAAAAGTAAGCATATATCAAATTAATTTAAATAACATGTTATTTCACTGAATATATCCAAAGTAGTGTTATCTCAACATATGCTAAACATAAAAGTTATTATTATTTTACTTTGTTTTTTTTGTACCAAGTCTTCAGAATTCAGCACATGTTTGAATCTGTACCTTTGAAACTATAGCATATCTCAATATGGCCTTGCCATGTTCCAAGTACCTAACAGCCAGCCATATTGACTAGTAACTACCTTACTAGATGGCATAGGTCTAACCTATTAGAAATTTTAAAGAAGACTTAAGTATTAGATAAAAAGAAAGACTTGAAGGAAATATCAAAATCTTAATGACCATAGATTTTCTCTGAGTGGTGGGAATATGTATGTGATTTTTTTTTTCCTCCTCTGCTTTCCAAAAATCTCTCTCTATGTATATACATATAGATAGATAGATATAGATAGATAAATATATAGTGAATTCATGCTACTTCCAAAACAATAGCAAGAGTCCCTCTTTTTAATATTAGAATAGAAGGGATTTAAGAGATGTGACTAGGTGAACCACACCTGTGTCACACTGATTTATGCCCCACGAGGGCAGTCCTGACCCCAACACCCGAACAGGGTGCACACTCGGTGATGCTAGTTAGTTGGTGGGTAGGCTGGATGGGTGGAAAGAGGGAAAAAAGGAGGGGAAAAGTATATAATATCATAGCAGTTACAAGAGAAAACTAAGCTCAGACCCTTATTCCTAAATCCCAAAGCTATCACTAGCTGTATGACTGTAAACAAGTTATTTAACCACTCTGTGCTTCAATTTCCTCAAGTACGAAAAGGCAATAATAAGAGTAACTCCTTCCCAGGGTTTGGTGAGAACTCAAGTACTTATCACAGTGTCAGCTGCACAGCCAGTGTTTCCAGAAATGTTGGCTGTTGTCTTCAGGATAAGCCAATGAACGACTATTGTGCCCAGGCTGCCTGGCTCATAAGGCAGTGGGACCAGGACACACTAAAGCCACCTTGGCCCTGGATCCCTCCTGTGGCCATTGCCCCACATCACCCCTCAGTCGTCCACAGTGGAGCTGGGGTCTTTATGTGGTCCCTTTCCTTGACCCCCACAACTTGGCGCCCCCGCAGCCTGTGTACCTGCACCACCTCCGGCCTCACATTGAAGGTGTACAGCCAGTCGCTGAAGCGAGGGTAGCTGTTTAGCTCTGCAGTCCTCTCTCCAGGAGCCACGCTCAGCTTGCACTGCCGCTGCTTGCAAATATACCGGACCAGCTTCGCCTGTGGGGAGCCCAGAAAAGACTTGTTCATTTGGGCCACGTGCACATGGCAGCCGCAAGCACAGTGAATACAGAGGAGCTCCGGCAAACGTGAGCAATCTGATAAGGACAGAAGCCTGCCAGATTCCCCTTTGCTTCAAACAGCAGTGAGGCAGGAAATGGGAGGGAGGAGGAGAGAAGGGTCTGGGAAAGTCAGCGGGAAACCTGGAGAACCACACATACCCACTACCTCATCCTCGGGTCATGATCCTCAGAGGCTAACATACGAAGGGCTTTCTGCTGGGATCAGGTTGGGGGTGGGTGGTCAGTAAATGATGACATAGGAGACTAGGGGTTTGGGGTAGATGAGTAATCTTCCACTGAGGATGTTTTCAGTCTAGAATCAAACTGCCTGGGCCTGTGACCTTGGACACACCTTCTCTGTGACCTTGGACAAGTTACTTAACCTCCCCTGCCCCAGAAAAGCCTCAGTTTCCTCCTCTAGAGAGTGGGGAGAATAACAGAACCTCCCCCTTGGTGATGCTGAGGAGAAATGAAGCACTCAGTGTGTGCCTGGCACACAGTAGGTGCCCAGAGTACCACCCATGCCTCTTGGGCTGTGTAGTATGACTAGCAAGGGGCCAGGACTTGGGTCCACCAACAGGCTTTCAGGACCCACACCCTGAAATGCATGCACATTTCAGACTTGCGTGTCTGTGCATTTTCCAGGGGAAGAGTGTCCACAGCTTTCAAAAGACTTTCAAAAGGCTACGATTTCAAATAAAGTAAGTTTAAGTAAGGACAGCCTGGCTTAGGCTAGCTAGGTGTTCTCTTTGACAAACACTGGGCTCTGGCCAGGTGTCCTGCACAGTACTGAGGAATATGGGGGACAAGGTGTGAAGGGAGGGCACAGTCTGGGGCTCATTAAAGAGAAGGGGGAGCTGACCCAAACAAATGGAAATGAGCACAGATCCTGAAGAGGACCAGGGAGCTGCCTGGCTTGGCTGTCACCCAATGACCCAGGGACCCTGTGAGAGCCGCCTGAACACTGGTGAGACTCTCGTGGCCTCTTGCTGGTGAGCTTGCCCAGAAGGCGAGCACCACCTTCCAAGTCTTGCACAGGAACCCTGCCATTTGGAGTCATTTCTACGCTACTTGGCTAGAGTTTTTGTTGTTGGTAATTCATTCCTTTATCTTTCAGCTGTAAATATCTTGGTGTATTTCTCTAAAAGGTAAAGACTCTTTTTGTTAGCACAGTCACATTACTAAAAAATAATAATTCATAATTTATATTTTCAACTATCTAGATAGGCTGCCGATTTCCAAACAGGAGCTCTTGACCATTTTTGGACCATGGACCTCCTCCTGCAGTTGTGGAGGTCCATGATCCCTTTCTAAAAATAATGCTTTTAAAATGCATTTAACAAAACACTTAGGATTACAATTATATCTAAAACAATTACATTTAAATATAATTATCAAAATATTACTAAAACTGTGATCAAGTACTAAAAGCTTCTTTAGTAAGCTTTAATAACTAACAGTGGGTCTCATAACTATAACTTTGAAGTTGTGATAAGTATAAAGTTATTTTTCAGAGATCGCCAGAACTGTAACATGATATGAAAACAGCTGAGATTTCTACTAGTGACTGAGTCACACATATTTGCTAAGATGACTATCTTGTTGACTACATCCAAATTGGAAAACATACTAGACTTCAGTTAAGGTTAATGAAAATAAAGGTACAATTATTTTTCCAATTCAAGGACCCCCAGAATACAGACCCCAGGTAAAGAACCCTTGTGGCTAGAGGGATGTGAGGCATGAAATGAGCCCATGATCACAAAAAAACCATTGCTTCCGTGTGAGCCTTTCTGAAATTTTCCCCAGAAACTTTGTGTCCCAGGCTCAAAATCTGCTAGACTCAGGGGCACTGGCCCTCTCCTGTGGCCCTGAATTCTGTTAAGTCCTGCTATCTTCAGAGGGCTTGGTGGCAAGTAGGGACAATTGTTAGAGAGGGAATGCTCAGTTGGAATAAAAGTAATTCCACTCAGTTGTATGGTTTTGAGGTTTAGTGAAACCTAGACAGAGGCAAACCCATGGCATTCCTGCACCACATGCCCCTCGGATACCCAGGGTAGACATTGCTAATCAAACATTCTCTGCTGAGGCTTTACACCTCTGAGCAGACATTGCTATGGAACACTTTGCTGAGGCTTGCAACTCTGTGTTGCTACACAAGAAGCATATTTGCTGTCCCACTATGGAACCTAACTCATCCCTGGGAACACCTTCAGAGTATGAAGCTAACAAATGTGAAGACACGAGTGCTGCTTTTACCCTACAGGGCTAAGCAGAGGCACTCATGTCCTATGCTGATCCATCCCTCCCAGTGTGACCAGAGGGCAATTCCAAACTCAGGGCCCCAACCTTCTTTCCCAGACCCATCTCCACCCCATTCCACCTGTGGCCCACTCTGCCCTCCAGGTGCACACTCACCTAGGAGCTATTTCTCAAATGCTTCCAGTACTTTCTGACCTCTTGGGCCTCTACTCAAATTGTATGCTCTGACCAGAAATCCCTCCCTCCTCCAGCCACAGTGTCCTTGACATGGCAAGACTTCCCAGGCCTAATTAGAATTCCCCATCTGCCCTTCAGAGTGTGCTATCTACACCTCTATGGTAGCCCCTATCACAGTGGGCCTCCTTGAACAGAATCTGGGTTCAAATCTAGGTTCTGCCATTTAACAGTTGTGTGACTTTGGGGAAGTTTGCTCATTTTTTCTGAGTCTTGGTTCTCTCATCTGTACAACAGGAATGATGCTATCTAGCTCGTGGTCTGTTGAGAGGACTGAACTACATAGTATGGAAACCCCCACAAAGGCTAGGTTACTCCTTCCATCATTATATATCAGGCATTATATATCAGACTGTCCACCTCACTCATGTCTGTCCCCACACGCCTATGACTGTACCTGGCACATTCGCATGTGTTCAAAAAATGACTGAGGAAGGAAAGAGGCAAGGAAACACATGGGCCTTATCCCAACATTAAAACGTTCCTCACAACCAGGCCTTCCCTCCACTCCAAATTGCTTTCAGACTGCAGCTTCAAAGAGCAGACCAAAGACATTAGTGTAAATCAAGGAACTGTGCAAAGTCAAGACCATTCATTTCCACATGAAGCAAAGAGGTCGGGGCAGCTGGCAAACAGCAGCCTCAGTGAACCACCCATCTCCGGCACGAGGGCCAGACCTCTGGGAGGCGATTAACAAGGTCCCTTCTCCATAGGACTTTCTCTAGCTCACCGCCTCCAAGTCCGGCCCTTTTCAGCCTCCATGCCCTCAGCCCTCTGCCAAGAAGGCTCTTGCCAGCGACCCCTCAAGCCTCCACAGCTCAGCTTAGAAAGCTTCAGGAAGCTTCCCCCAAGCCTGTTCCTTAGCCCCTGCCCTTCCCCTCCTGCAGAACACCCATTGTGGTTCTGGTTTTTCCTTGTCTGCTTCCAGCTTTAGGCTGCAAACTCTGTGAAGCCAGGTCTGCGTCTGGCCACCGCTAGATGCCTAGGAACCAGGAGCGCCTGGTACATCGCCTGCTACTGTAAAACCTTAATTGAATGAGTGAACAAATGAACAAGATACATTTTAGCCCTGATGGCACACACTTACCAAAATGACAGTGGAAAACAAATGCCAGTTAGGCAAGTGATAACTCAGAGCCCTAGGATCTCAAAAACCAAGGAAAGGTCCCCAGAAGAGGAGTGAATAGGTTCTTTTTTTAAAGGCTGTCAGAGACCCCTGCTAGGCAGCACAAAGCCGGCCCATGGGTAGGACTGTGCAGAACTTGAAGTGATTGCTCACTTGCCCAGGTAACGAGCCATAAGCCTGGCAGCTGAGCCAGGACAGGCAAAGAGGAAGACATGCAGCACGCTGTGACCCAGTTGCCAGCAGGTCGGGTGTCCTATCTCCCGGAGCTCTTAAAGAAGAAATGATACCTGCAGATTCAGGTTTTGCAAACCCATCCAAGCAAACTTCTCACTTTTCTGAAAGTTGGTCACAGTCACAGATGCACCCAAGGGCTACTTTCCCAGACAAACCACAGCGGGACCTGCCAGCCCAGCCCCAGGGGCCTACAAGGGGGCCTTTCATGAGTAGTATTATTTTTTCTTAACCACAAAACCGCAAGATATAAATTTTCCGGAATTGAAAAGCACCTGGGGGTTCACTTTTCACCTGGCCCAACAGCAGGAGGGAAAGAATCATTAGTGTTTTGGCCGCAGGGGAGGACCCCAGGGTGAAACGAAGTCTCAGCACCCACCCCAGTATTCTTCTGCTCCATGAATATGTGCCCCACCCCAACCCTCATGCTCAGCCTGCTTTATAGAAAACATCCAGTCAGCCCACAGATATTGGTGGTTATCACAGATACATGGTACACAGCAGGTGCTCCCTAAGTGTCCTAGGCCAAAAGATCTAGGCTTTGGTCCCAGCTTTGACATTTAAGATCAAGGATCTCGGTGAAATTCCCCTTAGTTCAGCTTTAAGCTCACCATAAAAAGGGTATCATTTTATGGAAGTTGGGGCCACTATCTGCAAAACTGCTTGAAACAGGGGAAAATATATAGGTCCTACCAGGTTACTGTTGGTTACTCCAGCCACATCCAGGAGGCAGCATGGCTCTGTGGGGAAGTCTGGCTCTCAAGACAGTGGACCTGGCCTCAAAGCCCCTCATCACCACACTGCCTCAGTGGGTGAATGCAGATTTAACCTGTTGGCCTCAGTTTCCCCACCTGTAAAATGGGGTTGATCTACCTAAAAGGACTATTGTGAAGATTTACATGAGAACATACGGATGTAAACTTTTCAGCAAAATGCCTGGAACAGGGGAAACAACATGTCCAGTGGTAGCTGTAGCGGGGGGTGTCCTTGCCCAGCTAAGTCTTCAGGTTTTGTGACAATCTCCTTGGGCAACAGGGAAGATGTGGGTAAGATCAGGTCCATTTCAGAGCTGGGCTACAGAGGACCCCCAAAGCTGGTGTCGGCCTTCAGGAAAATGCTGGTGGAACTCACAGTCAGGCACGTTTATTTTAAAGACATGAGGGCCTAGGACCAGCTCACAGGTTGCCTCTGGGGAGCCTGAGTCCTCCGTGTCCTCAGAGGGCTCACGCCCCACCGTCAGCAACTGAGGACATGGCTGGAGTACATCTGCACCCCTAACCTGGCACCCCAATTAACCTCGTGTAACCTGCCACCTTAGCTGCTCCAGTGGGACTGACACAGTCCTCCCAGGCTGCCCTGGGCATCACTTCTATGGAGGCCTGTCAGACATCCCTGAAGAACAGACACCTGTCAGAGCTCTCAAAGTACATGCCGTTGAAAGAGAGAAACTTCCACAGGGAAAGGAAGCAGCTCCCAGAACTGCAAAGGGCACAGGACTCCAAGAGGTCTGCACCTCTGCTCTGCCAAAAGCTCCTAAGCGCTGGGACTGCAGCCTCCTGGGGAAGGCCCTTTCCATTGGGCCCAAACCTGCCTCCTTGTAGCTGGCACCCGCAGATCCCAGGTTCACCACTGAGTGAATCACATTGTCACAGGCAACCCACAGGTCAGGCTGATCTGGGACACTAGCTTCTTGGAGGCTATAGAAACCTCGGAGGATATAGATATCTCTTGGAGGCAGCCACAGTGGTACTGGAGCTGGAGCTGCCTTGCCTCTGAGAGAGGGAGAGGAGGAGGGAGAGGAGGAGGGAGAGGAGAGGGAGAGGGGGAGGGGGAAGAGGAGAGGGAAAGGGGAGGGGGAAGAGGAGAGGGAAAGGGGCAGGGGGAAGAGGAGAGGGAAAGGGGAGGGGGAAGAGGAGAGGGAAAGGGGGAGGAGGAGGGAAGAGGGAGGAGAGAGGGGAGAGGAGGAGGGGTGGACATGCAGGCTGAAACAGTTGCCCTAGGTTCCACAGAGCAGCCTCCAGCCATTGTGCTGGACAGGGCAGGTGGCATCCCACCCAGCACCTGCTCCAACGGGTCGGGGTCCGTGCCTACCACTCGTCACCCATTTCATCACCGCCAGCCGGAGCAAGGGCTTCATAGCCAGGCACTCCTGCTCAGCCTGTAAGCCCGATCTTGAGGAGGAAGAACATAAAGACTTTTGGCTGGTACCACTTGGATCACTCCTTACCCAGGCTTTTGCACCTTTGTAAATACATCTTTCTGGAAAACTGACTTTGCCAACATCAGCTGTACCCTAGAACTGCAGTGCCTGTCGGGAGAAGCCCCTTCTGTGGGAGGCCCCCAGATGCAGGCTGTGGAAGTGGCCGGATGCCAAGACGTTTGTCGCCCTAAGTCTGATCGGATGTTGGCACTGCAGGACCCTGAGCAGAACACTGCCCCTATCCCTATCACAGGTGTTCACATCTCAAGCAGGGCAGGCAGTTCTGTCTATGGGGCAGATGTCACAAATGTTGAAATATAAAGACAGTTAATCTCAGGTACAGGTAGAGGTGGATACCAGATTTCCATGACATAGTACCTTATCATCTTCTCTCCCTGGATTCTCAATGAAAATCCAGGAGAAAGGAATTGCAGAAGATCCCTGGCAGCACAAGAGTGATGTCCCAATCTTCACACAACCCCAAAGCTGGCCAGGTCCCTAAGCATATCATTCTTCCCACAAAATACAGTTGTGTACAACTGCAAATGTCACAGTTCCTCCCAGACTCTTGACGGGAAGTACTGTGCACTCAACAGCAAGTGGAGAAAAATGGAGCTGTGTTGAGATACAGGTGCTCAGCGACCTGCCTGGCTCAGTCCCTGGCTAAGGGCACCCACCCACCCACCCACCCGACAGCCACGTGCAATTCTGAGTCAGGCCCAAGCACAGTGACAAGTAAGGCTCACCACTCAGGGTCACGCACAAATAGTCAAATCCCATGGGCTAAGCCATGACACTTAAAGTGTATTTATTATTCCCATTTTACAAGTGAGGAAATTGAGGCACCGAGAACCTTGTAACTTTCTCAGATCTTGAAAGGACTCAGACCTTAACCCAGTGCTCTGTTTTTATGTACCATACCACCCCAAACAATGACTCCTGCTATCCACCCCCGGAGCCCATCTACGCTATCCTGACTGACACAAGCAGAGTGGCAGCGAGCAGGGTTTACCTCTCTTGCAGCTTGAGGCTGAAAATCCAGCAGTGCCCAGACTGTTCCAGGCAGCAAATGCTCTGAATAAAAGCCACAGGCTGCCCCACACTCTCCAAATGTGTCCAGTCACACAATGGGCCACTGCCTCTGGTCCTGATTTGCTGTACCCTGTCCTCTGGGCTACACCCAACCCCTGGCTCCAAACCAGCTCTGGGTGCATTGAAACTAGCCACCACCCTGCCTGGTACCTGGGTCCACCACTTCCCAAGAGGCCCCAGAGTGCTTTGCAGAGTAAAGTGAGATGCCTGGGCAGCCACTCCACACACCTATTCTCCTCCCCTCGGCCCACTCAGTCCTCCAGACAGCAGACAGTTTGGGGACCTGCTTCCAGCTCTCCAACACCTAGGAGGCCCTGACTCCCACCTCCCAGCTAGGCAGCACTGTACTCTTAAGAGGACATCCACAGCAGGCATTGCTAGTGACAGGTCCCTATCTACCTCGCTCCAAACTTCAGGAAGTCACCAAAGCCCTCCCGACTTACTCTAGCCTTCCCCTGATGTCCCTGAGGCTGCGGCGTCTGGCCCAGCACCGCGGCGCTGCCCGGGAGTCAGGGCTGTCCCTGCCACTTCTCTTGCCTCCTCCCTAAAGCTGGAGTTCGCTTCTGGGGACCTCCTGCCAGTGCAGCCAGTGAAGCAGTCGGCTCTGGCTGCCATGGCCCGTGTGTTACAAAATGACTTCTGAGAATGTAAGGAGGCCACTGGAGGCTGTGATGCAGCTGACAGGCCCCCACACAGGCGCAAGCCAACCACAGCACTTGGCTCCAAGATGCCAGCCTCGGTCCCTGGCCCCAGCACTCTGCGCCTCGCAGAGCCAAGGGTACCCAGCGGAGCTGCCCTTAGAGGGCAAGGGGTAGACAAGCAACAGCGCCAGGGGAGACGAGGTGAGGAGAAGGGAAAGTGATCTCAATCCTCAGGCCAGGCATTTCTCAACCAGCCATCCTCTGCCGACTCTGCCCAGAGCCCGTGCTCTCCTGGGGAAACTGCCAGACGTGTGCATTTGTGCAGAGACCATCTCCCCGCCAAGCCTCCCACCAGCAACCCTGCCCTGACGTCAAACTCGGAGTCAGGGAACTTCAAACACAAACAAACAAGTCTGCCCTGACCGCAAATGGAGCCGTTCCCAAGGAGGCCAGGAGTAAGCGGCCAGGGCTGGGAACGCAGGGCTTCCCGCCCTTCCTTGGCTCCCCTGGGGCTGCGGGCTCAGGGCTATGACAACAGGCTGCAGAAGGGATGTTCAAACCTAGGCTGAGACAGAATGGGCTCAGTCTATGGCCTCGCAGATGCAGCCAGCACAGCAGTGCCCACAGGAGATCCTGCCCAGAGGCACTGACAAGTTAGTTAACTTCCTCTGTGCAATTAGCACGCCCATCAGATAACATCTCACATTCTAACTGTGCTAGTACTAAAGGGAAAGGAGAGGCTCATGTGGCTTAGAAGCACTTACAAAGCTTCCTGGGAAAGACAGAGCTTGAGCTGGGCCAGAATGGATGGCCAAGAACCCAGATTTTCTCAGCAACACCTGCTACCCTATCTCAGGCTCCACTGAGGCCATGAGACTCAACAGGAAAGATTTTCAAGAGGAAGGCATTTCCCTGACCTAAATATCCTTAGACAGCTCCCACCTGAGAAGCCCAGGGTGTGTCAAACAAAGATGCTCTTCTGGAAGCAATCTTTACCTTGAAAAGCTGGTGAATGAACTGTCTCATAGCTCCCCTTCTAGTGGTGCTTCATGCCTCAATTCAATTATGAGCCCGCAGTACTCTGTGTGTATTTTAGAACCAGCAGTTCTTGGGGGCTATGAGGATAAAGTGGACAAGGCACAGGGACGTGGCCATAAGCAACCCAGTCTGTAAGCTTGAGGAGCTCACAAAGTGCGGGCGACAGATGTGTCCCCACATGGACCCTACCAGGGGACTGTGGGAGGCAAAGAAAAGCAGTAGGGTATGCCCGCCCTCAGCATCCCGGACTCAGCCCCAGTGTTCAGGGTTTCTGCTGGGACATCGAGAGTACAGCAGATGTCAGGAGCCACAGGTGTAGTGTCATCCACAAACCAGACGTCCCAGTCAAACACTTACTCCGTGTGCCTGTCTGAAGTCTGCCAGGCCCAGGGAGCATAGCTTAGCCCCCAGTCCCTCAACCATAAGAGGTAATCCCAGAGAAGTCCTGACACTATGCATTAGAAGGGACCTGGGTGTGAATTACCATGCAGAAGCCTAGGAAAAAAGGCAGAGAGGGTGCGACCAACGGCCGAGGAGGACTCATGTCAATGGTCCCCTACCCTTTACTTACCTTGAAGACCTGGTCCCCTGGAAACCACTAGAAGGGAGGGATGGGGGAAGGTAAGGCACTGTGAACTCTGATCTGAAAGCATCTGCTATTAGTAGGAGATTGTGCCAAATGCTCAGGAGAGAAAAAGTCTTCCTTTCCAGGAACGTGGTGGTTTGCCCAGAAGCTCAGGCCATCACTGAAAGCGGAAAGAGCTGTGCAGGGGCACGGTCAAGGGCAGGTGAGTGCCTCGGGTACCAGGGTCAACTAATGTGATGACGAGCTTCCCCGGATGATCACGGGCACTGCATTTGGTGCTGCATTACCTACCTAATACCCATTCCTGACTTCTTCCTTGCTCACAGACCAATTTTGTTTTGGCCAGCACTGGTCTGGGTCAGAGGTTCCCTACCCCAATTTCACAGCACAGTAACACAAGCGCAGCTTCAGAGACTCCCAGATAACTGACCTGGGATAGGGTCCCAGCATGGTCCCCTTGATGGTCCAGTCCCCACTTCCAGCCTCACTTGAAGTTAGCTGTGTGTGGCAGTTCTGGCCAATGAGACACGAGGACACATCCACTGAACTGCTGGGAAAGTGTTTGCTTTCCTTACCGGTGGGACAGTCTTTGAGGCTGCCCACCACCCCTCTTCCCACTCTGAAGATCAGAACTTCCTAGAGCTGTCCAGAGAACCAGAGACACCAGCACTGTTTGGCTGCTGAACCAACACGTGAGCCGCCTAACTCTAAAATGCTCATGGTAGGAGAAACACGATGCACTATTTGCTGAAGTCACATTTTCTGTTACTTGCAGCCAAAAGCAGTCCTTTCTGCTGACATTTATTAAGCCCAATGCTACTGCAAACCTCTTTCTAAGGCTATCATTTCTAAGGCTAAGGCTTCCTATTGGCTTCCAGACAGCGGGCAAAAGGAAAAAGAAGGTATCCCTTTGTTCTTCTTGGGACCACATGCCTTCCAAAAGCATTCCTCTAAAAGTCTATCCAAATTTCAACGAGCCACTTTTTTATGAAATCCACTTTATCAATTTTTATTTTTTGGTTTGTTCTTTTTCTTTCCTAAGAAATGTTTGCCAAGCCTGCATTCCCAAAGATGTTCTCCTATGTTCTAGAAGTTTTATAGTCTTCTCTTAATTTTGTGTAGGTCGGTCATTTCACTTTGAAGCAATTTTTGTATTCCAGTACTATTTTTAACCACAACTGTACAGTGATTTTTTTTTTAACTGGATATTCCTATGTGTCAGGCATTGTGTTATGCATTTTTTTCTGTACTGTCTCATCTAATACCCACATTAATCCTGTGATTGGTACTATCATAAGGCCTTCTGGGCCATTCAGCCCAGGACAGCTGATGCCACATGAAGCATGCCACTTCAGTGGCACAACAGAGTTCTGTGTACTTGCTGTGGGATCCCAAGGAGACTAGGTCTAACCAGGTGGTGGGGTGGCTGAGACCCCAGGAAGGCATCAAAGAGGAGGTGACCCCTAAAATGAGCTCAACAAGTTGGGGTGGGACATGAGGTATGGTACATAGAGGGTAAGGGGCAGGGAGGGCACTCCTGGAAGTCATGGCACGAGCAAAGACCAGAGTCACAAACAAACTTTTTTTTTAAAGGATATAGCAAGTAGCTGGCAGCTAGAGGGGATGGGGAAAGGGTGGGAGAGCAAAGTCAGCCAGGGGGCAAGGCCAGCTCATGCAGGTCCCGGGAGGCCACACCAAAGCATTTGCACTCAATCTTGCAGGCGCAGGGAGGGAAGCAAAGGAAGAAACATGATCAGATGTGCATTTTTGACAATCATCACTCTGGAAACCATGTGGAGGACAGATTGAAGTGGGTGTGGAGAA
The DNA here is from genome assembly GCA_032199065.1 of Smutsia gigantea. Taxonomy (NCBI): domain Eukaryota; kingdom Metazoa; phylum Chordata; class Mammalia; order Pholidota; family Manidae; genus Smutsia; species Smutsia gigantea. The sequence goes on from JAVSCE010003846.1 coordinate 63,076, forward strand.
ACCAGAGACAGGAAAATCAATTAAGAAGCCACCGCAATTTAGCAAATGATGAGAACAAAAGGTAATTTAGTTAGTGGCAATGTGGGTGGAAAGGAAGGAGCAGAGTTTAGAGATGTTTCATCGGCATTCACACTATGAAGACAGGACTTCCCTGCTTGCTTGCCCAGGGAATTTCTGGTATCCCAGCACCCTGGAATGCAGGAAGCTGAAGGGCTGAGTTTCTCCTACAGATGAGCCAGCAGAGCAGGGAGCGCCATCTGTTTCATCTACTGTGACCCGGCACTTCACGGGGGACAGGGCCTGTACCTGGCAGAAGCTTTTGGCTGAAGGCCCGACTTGGCAAGGGTATTTCAGCCCACAAACAGCTCCCAGCCCAGGTGTCTCCCCACTCCTGAGCTCTGCCCTTTCCCCATCCTCCCAGACAGAGGGGAAACCTGCATTTACCAAGAACAGAAGTCCCAGCTCCCACTTTTCCTGGCATCCCCCAAAGGCAGGTCAGACAGGGGCTGGAGAGAGGCACATTTGCCAGAGTGCCCAGACCCTAGAGGTGACTTCTCCAGCCAGCCGGGGCTACTCGTTCTGTTCTCATATGTGCAGGCAGCATGCTACCCCATAAGGGAGAGTGGGCCCAGGGTTCCTGGTGAGAGAGAGAGGGCTCCCCCTATCTTAATCAGAAAGTTCATAGGGATTAGAGTCAGACTCAAGTTCAAACTGACCCCTACTTCCTCCCAGCTATGGGAATGTGGGCAATTGACAGAGCTTGTGGGCAATGTCTCTGAGCCTTTATTTCCTCTGTTGTAAATAAGGAGGGAAAGATCAGCCTCAAAAAGTCCCTCCAAAGGCAAAATGATACAATGCATGTCTCCTATCTCCCTTCTCTGCAGCCTTAATTGTGGAAATAGGCCAGGCTTTGACAGCTGATGGGGAGACTGGGGCAGCAGGTTGGGGAAGACCTCATAAGGCAAGTGCCCAAATGCAGGTGTCAATTATTAAGCTGTTGGTGCATCTGCGGGCTCCCTATAGAACAAGAATGAGCAGCTATAGAAACAAAGAGCTCTGAGCATGAGATGTTTTCCTCCTACCCCAACTCTGGAGCAGACAGCATGATTTAAGTTAGTAGCTCAAAACCAACCATTCCTAAAGCATTGAGTTCCATTAGGGTCACGCCTAGCCGGGGACCCCTTGATGCCTCTTAGGGAAAGGAGGGTGGGGGACAGCTTGATGAAGACATCCACACATCTTTTCATAAAGGATCTTGCAGGCCATTCAATTACCTCTGACCTTCTTCATTATAAAATCAAAGCTCTCTTCTTAAGGGATTATTTTATCTAGGCAGAGGAAGGTAAGGAAATAGGGGGTTTAAGATGGAATTGCAGTGGGGTGGAGGTGACATCAGCTCTGGGAGACAGAAGGAGTGGGACCATCCTAACAAACAATGGCCAAAGGCTACAGGATTTTTCCCCCAAAGTCCCATGTACCCCAGTTGACAGAGCTGTAATTGGGCTTACATCACCAACACTAACATCAGTGGAGAGTTAGAAAGGGCTCAGATAACAGAATATCTGTTGAGCTGTCCCAGGAATGCCGGCCAGAGGTATGGTGAGGGGTGGTCAGGTGCTTGGGCCTAGAGTCCGAAAGACCTAGGTTCAAATCCCAAGTGTACTGCTGTCCAGTCCCCTCAACTTGGGTTAAGTTAATCTCTCTCAGTTTCCTTACCTGTAAAGTGGGGGAATAATAATGCGTCCTTAATGGGAGGGAGACATAAGCACTTAGCACTAGGCCTGATAGATTATTAAACCTCATCGACAGCCATCTTTATCATGAGAATTTCAGTATCTTGCTATCTTTGAAAGCAGTTAAATTCTCATGTGCTTTTTCTTTTAAGATTCTTAACCATGTTCCTGAATGAGTCCATTTACATGGCAAATCCCAAGCTACTCTCGTGTGTTCCCTGAAAGGGGGCAAATGCAGATGAGGCCAGGGAAGGCTAGAGCACACTCATGGCAGAGGGCGGCCTTCCTGACCCCCGCTTTCATTACTGGGAGGTCAAGAGGGCAACACACAAGCCCGCCTGTGCTATGTGAACCCCTGCCTGTGGCCTGGGCAGAAGAGCCAGGCATGCTAGGACAGCTATTAAGACGCAGGCAAGCTGAGGAAGCAAGCGGAGGACAGCATGGGCCAGGCAGGCACGGCGGCCACCAGGCTGGGCACACGGGCTCTACTGTGACAGGAGCTGGGCTTTGACATAGCTCAAGGATACAAACAGGCAAGAATGCACACACCATGCATACCTGGCACCCTGGACAAGCTCCAGTGGAACAGAGAGAAGCCCCATTTTGAAATAAATGTAGCCAGTGGGCTGCCAACCTCCCAAGAAGTCAACTAACCACACCTTAATGTAGAAATTAGATAATAGAATAATTAGATAGTAACCCTGACAAGGCATTTTAGTACGTGCCAGGTATCACTTTAAGCGCTTTAATCCCCATAACAAACCTGCCCTAACACCAACCCCATTTTATAGAGAGGCAAACTGAGGCCAAGGAGCTGTCTCAAGGCACACAGCTAGTAAGTGGCAGAGCAAGGATTTAAACCCAGGCAGTTTAACTGTTGAGTCCACGCTCTAACCATAGGCTACATCACCTTCCTGACTGACTGTGATGTTTGGATCACTTACTGTGAGCCAGTTCAGTGCTGGGCATATTGGAATGAAAATTCTCCTTTATAAGGAAGGACCCAGAGGCTCAGGGAGCCAACCCAGCATGTGGTGCATGCTGGAGCCAACTTCAACACGGTAAGGCCTCATGTTCCGTGCTGCCCCTCCAACTCAAGGCACTGGGTTCGACCTTACAGTAGGCAACCCTGCCCCACACCCTTCCCACTGTGCTCCACCAGTGATGCAGATGCATCACTGACAGCACACGAATTCAGGGGAGGCTCTGCCATGTGGCTCAGAGGAGGCCAGGAGAGAACACAGCAGCCTTGACCCCTTCCTCCACCCACAGTCATCTCTTCCTGGGCCCGCCATCCACACTACCCCCTCCCATCTGTCTACAGGAACACCTAGAGCAAGAGCCCACTGCTGGGCCCCAATCGTAAGGGCTCTGCATATTTAGCCTTCTGAAGTAACAGCTCAAGGTAGAGACACACACACAGGCTCTTGCATAAGACCTGATTTCCTTCACACACAGACCTCAGGCAAGTGGTGACTCTGGAGGCCGGGGTACCCCGTGGCCAGACAGAGCAGAGGCGCTGGCGGCCACACCTCAGGCCTGCTCCACCGCCCAGGACGACACACGTGTCACATTGCTGAGGTGGCTGGTTCTCCCAGAGCCTGTTCCCAGGTGACACAGATACTTTACTCCACCCTCCAGGTACAGGAGAGCTCACCAATGCAGGGAAAAACCTGGGCAAATCCTAACAGGCGCTCGGTCTCCTGCCTACCAGTCTTTGCAGTCACCTGGACTGAGGACCAGGCCAACCAGGAAAGGCTGCTGGCAGGACTGGACACTTCTTGCAATATCTGAAGTACCTTTACACCACAAAATCCTCGAATGTTCTAAAATGAGGAGGGCCTTCAAGGTCATCTCACATATATAATAAATGACATGAGGAGACTGAGGCCCAGGGCAGGACAGTGACTTAGTCAAAGAAACACAGAAAGTCAAAATGCAGCACCAGGACAGAATCCCAGTCTCCTGGCTCCTGCCCAGTGCCCTTCCCCCCATGCTGGATGGCAGAAGGCCTGGTTCAACCTGCTGCAAGAGCAAGAAGCTTAGCTGGGCCTCTGGTTCCTTATTTTTATTTAGCAAATCATGGACTACTTAAAGAAGTTTATAAATGCTAACTCATTTCATTGGAGAAGGTAAATATTATTATAATACCCACGTAGGGGTGACAGTAAGACATAGAGATTAAGTAACTGTCAAGGGCAGGCTGTGAACCCAAGTGGTGTTCCTCCAAGTCCAGGCCCTGGACTGTTGGGCCATGCTGCCTGCGTAACTGCAGCACCTCAGGGGGACAGTTGGGTATACAAGCTCAGCAGCCATGCCCTGAGCAGCTCTTTAGAGGAGTGGGACTGAAAACAGCTCCAGGACCGCTCCCGTCCCCGCAGCCCCCATAGGGCTTGTTCAGGGAATGCAGGGAGCAGATCTGCCATGCAGGATCTGAGTCCGGACCCAGGTGCTCACTATAAACTCCTATGGGGACCTGGGAAGTGTGACGACAGCATACTGCTGGGGAGAAGAGCTTCGCCAGGTCCCTGACCTGTGGCCCCTCCAGAAGCTCTGCTTGCCTCCCCTGCAGGCTCTGCAGCTCTGGGCCTAAGAGAGGAGAGGAGGGGCCGGCTGTGCAGCGCCCAGGCCTTCACCCACAGGCATGATTCTGCACTCCAGTGTGGCTTCCTCGAGGCTCAGGCACTTGAGTTTTCATCCTGAAAAAGGAAGCCATTTCTCAATATGTTGCTACACACGGATACTGAGAAACCTAAACCAAGAGGCAAACGGGGCACCGGCCGCAGCGGGAGGAGGATGGAGGGGAGGGCTCATATGGGTCAGTTGATCTGGGTGTGCAGCTGAAGAAACGTCAAGGGGACACTGAGCATGACCGTGACCATCCTGGTTCACAAGAGTGACACAGTGGAAACAACCCACAGCCCAACAATAGGAGCAAGGCTGAGTGGGTTATGGTCAAACCATAAGTATTACAAAACCATGGAACGAGTTTACAAAAACATGGGAAATTTCTTGTGTTCTACTGAGTGACAAAGGCAGACAAAAGAACCATGCGATAAATGGCTACAACTATGTGGGGGAAAAAACTCAAAACACTTTTGCCTAGAGAATGCAAGAACAACAGAAACGTCAGCTGCAAGTGAACTGAGTTTGAGTGGGAAAGCTCTAGATAATCATTTTCTTCCTTATACTTTTCTGTTTTCCAAATGTTCTATAATTACCATGTATTGATTTTATAAGGCGATTAGTAATCATAATATATTTTAAGTTGTCAAAGGAGGAAAATGGAGCGTGGTTGTGATTCTCTTCCAGCAAGAGGAGAAAAGTCTGGGTAGGTAGCCAACGATCCATGTCCTATTTGAAGTGGTTTTCTTAGGGCCATCATGCCCAGCCTTCCCACAAAGGGTGGCATGGCCGGTTATTCCAACTGCCCTGATGGGTTTCAGATGGAGTAACCCTCTCTGATTCAGAAGGAAAAGAGGAGGAAAGGAAGAACACAACTTGATAAGCTGGCATGAGATTCATTTTGCCAAATTAAAAAAAAAAATTAAGAACAGTGTGTGTCTGTCTGTCTATCCATCCACCATCCATCCATCCAAGAATATCAAGTACGTAACTAGTTAACAGCACTGTGCTGGGCCATTTCTCACCTTAAAGACTAGATTCTAGCAGGGGCCAAAGATGCCAAGTTATAATGCAAAGGAGTATTTCACAAGTTGTTCTCCTATACAAGCTGCTATGAGAAGTCAGGGGTGAAAATAAAAATAACTTCCAGCCTCAGAGAAATGACAAGTAGCAGGAAAGGGACCAGGGAAAAAGTGGGCTTTGAACTGGGTCTTGAAGTACAACCATGAAAGGGTTAGGAAATAGGCCAGGGAAATCACACACACTTATCTCAGAGGAAAGTTACAGACACAAGCAATCAAAACAGACCTCTCCACCATAATAATACTCAAGGAAATGCAAAATGAAAACAAATGGGGTTTTGGTGGTGCTGGGAGAGCCAACCCACAAGGTCCCTAGTGTGGGCTGCTGTGAGAGCACCAGGAGCTGGGACAGCCTTCCTGGAGGGCCGTCGAGAAACAGCACAGTAGCGGAGACGAGGGGATATGCTTTGAGCCAGTCGTCATTCCACTTCTAGGAATTTATCCTACAGAAATAATCAAGCGTTGAGCATAAGGCTATTCACAGAAATGTAACTTAAAATAGACAATCATGGGGAAGTGGGTGACTACATTCTGGTGTGTTTCTATAGCAGAAAGCTATGCAGCAACCAAAAAATAATTCCCACTTGCAAAGACTATTTAATGACATGAGCAATGCCCTTGATACAGTAAGTTAACAACTCAATATAAGAAAACTACATATACAATATCATCCTAGTTTATCCTTCAAAAAATATTTAAAGCATTATTTTTCTTTCAGTTTTACTGAGGTCAATTTCTATTTATAGCAAACTACATATATTAAAATTGAAACACTAGAAATATAGGAACCTTATTTTGATGTTTTTACTTTTTTGTATTTTCTACAGAGAACACATGTTCTTTTTATAATCACAAAATATTATCATTCAAAATGAAAGAATTATAGGTGGGATTTCAATGGGAAGATAAGGGGGCATTGCAGACTTAGAAAACAGTGTTAAGTCAGAAGCAGAGAAGTATAGATCTGTCTGTGGAGGAGAGATGAACTTTAAAGTCAAAGCTGGGCTCAAATCCTGGATCCATTATTTTCTACCTATGTGACCTTAACAAATTACTGACCCACTCTCGAGCTTCAGTTTCCTTCAAAGACTAACTGCCTTAACTTCTACGGAGCACCTACTTGGTACATTGCCCCCCCCCCCAACTCTCTCTCAGAAGTTAACAAAGTTAGAGCCCTGTCTACTGACCAAGAAAACAAAATCCATTCTGCACGCACACCGGTGAGGTAGGAACACTCATTTATAAGATGCATCATCCATTTAAGAGAAACATTTGGTGCAAATTAAAACCACAATAAGATATCACCTCACACCAGTTAGGATGGCCAACATCCAGAACACAAGAAACAACAAATGCTGGGGAGGATGCGGTGAAAGGGGAACCCTCCTACACTGGTGGTGGGAATGTAAATTAGTTCAACCATTGTGGAAAGCAAAATGGAGGTTCCTCAAAAAACTAAAAATAGAAATACCATTTGACCCAGGAATTTCACTCCTTGCAATTTACCTGAAGAAAACAAGATCCCTGATTCAAAAAGACATATGCACCCCTGTTTACTGTAGCACTATTTACAATAGCCAAGATATGGAAGCAAACTAAGTGTCCATCAGTAGATGAATGGATAAAGAAGAGGTGGTACATATACACAATGGAATATTATTCAGCCATAAGAAGAAAACAAATCCTACATGCAACAACATGGATGGAGCTAGAGGGTATTATGCTCAGTGAAATAAGCCAGGCAGAGAAAGACAAATACCAAATAATTTCACTCATTTGTGGGGTATAACAACAAAGTAAAACTGAAGGAACAAAACAGCAGCAGACTTACAGACTCCAAGAAGGGACTAGCAGTTACCAAAGGGAAGGGGTTGGGGAGGGTGGGTGGGAAGGGAGGGAGAAGGGGATTAAGGGGCATTTTAATTGCACACACAATATAGATAGGTCATGGGGAAGGCGGTACAGCATGGAGAAGGTAAGTAATGACTCTATAGCATCTTACTACACTGATGGACAGTGACTGCAATGGGGTGGGTGAGGGGGACTTGATAATATGGGTGAATGTTGAAACCACAATGTTGCTCATGTGAAACCTTCATAAGATTGTATATCAATGATACCTTAATTAAAAAAAAAACCCAAAACTTAAAAAAGAAAAGCATTTGGGGAAAATAACTAAAAAGCTAGTATACAATGCATCCCAGTTTCAGAAATATTCAACTACGAAGATATCTGTCCTAAAAATCAATAAAATATGAAAATTTCTCTTCTAAAGACGGTGATTACCAGCAGGAAGCATTTGGTCATAGCCCAAGATACCAGTGCTGTTCTCTTGCTTCTTTTATGGTCTGATTTGTGTCCAAAATGAGGAAATAGACAAGAAATCAGGCTCAGTTCCTAAGCAGGCCTGATTGCCATAGGGGTAAGTCTCCACCCTCCTCAAACACAGCTCTGGATTGGAGAGCTCTGCTTTCAGCCTGCCTGGACCCGGCCTAATACTGCTCCAGTCTGACACTTCGGGAGAGAATTCAGGCAAAATTCTGAACCAAAGTCTCTCCAGCTCACCTGGGGTGTCCTTGGCCCCAACCAGCCCATCCTCTTTCAGATGAGGAAGGCATCATAAAAGCCTTAAGAGTAAGTGGCTGCACCTGGAAAAGCTTACTGTTGGGAAAGAGTCCTTTTCCCACCTTCTGTCTCCTGTTCAGGCCCAAAGGCTTGGGACATTCTCTCAGCTGTTCACTTCTTTACTTCTTCCCCCATCTGTCTCAGTCTCTCCGATTCATTCGAACTGCCCACGCAGGTGGCCCCAGCCTCGGTCATTGTACTTGTGTGCTCACCCTGCTGACCTCACTAGGGCATCTGGCACAGGGAGCCTCTCCTCCTCCCAGACATGCCTGCCCCTGGCTTCCCAGCTGTCTTACCTCTCTGACAGCTCAGCAGCCTTCCTCCCAGGTGGCACCACATATATACTGATGCCTCCCAAACCAGAAACTCACAAGTTCCAGTTCCCAAACAGACAGTCTGCCAGCATGACCCAGAGGCACCTCTAACTCCACAGGTCTGAGCCACCCTCATGCTCTCTTGCCTCTCATCATCTAGCTGCCTCCCACCTCCCATTCTCCATTCTTCCTAAAAAATGCTGATGTTTAGCTGGGCCATTCCCATCCTCCCTTGTAGCTAGCTGTAGCTGTATGAATAACATCTGGCCAACAACATGTAAATGCAAGCATCATGTGGTAATTTCAAAAAAGAATATTTAAAGAACACATCCTTCCCCTCCAGGCCTCCATTCATCCTACTGCCTGGAGTTGATGTGATAGCTGGAGCTCTAGTAGCTATCTTGGAACACGAGGACAAAGAATCACAAAGCAGTAAGCCAGAAGGCGTTTGCCTTCTTTATGAGTTTGTGGATTCACTATGCAAATGCCGAGCTACCTACCTCCAGACTTCTTTTATGTAAGAAAAAGTAACTTGTTTGAGTCACTTGTTTTACTTTGCTGATGTTGTGAATGAAGCTGAACTTAATTTTAACTAATACTCCACTGACAGCAGTCTCCTCTTGTGCTTCTTGTCTTGGTCAATAATAACAACATTCATATCTGGGGGCCCCTTTTCATTCTCCAGTTTTCCCCATTAGATTATAAGCAACTAAATGACAGGAACACGTACCTCATTTTTAAAAATAAAATACTTCAGACATCAAAAAAAAGAGAGAGTAGTATAACATTTGCCATCAGATTTAACAAATATTAAAATTATCACATTTGCTCCAGATATTTGTAATATGAAACATGATAAATAAGTTTAAAGTTCTGTTTAAACTCCTCCCAGAGCCTTCTACTTCCCCTCCCTCCCCACACGCAGCCACTATGGTGAAGCTGGTGGGTACCATTCCTGTCTAGGATTTTATACTTTTGCTACATTGCTTTGGTTGCTTTAATTTGCACAAATGGTTATCATTACTACACATATTCTGCAATGTTCCTACCATTCTTTTTCTTAAATGTAGTGGGGCTGCTTCATGTATGGTATATTTAACCTCTGAATAGTTCTACATTATGTAAATATACCACCACTTACTGATATATTTCCCTCTGAGAGGCAGTTAGGTTGCTCCCAGCTTTTCATAATAAAAAATGCTATAATGCATATCCCTGTCTATTTCTCTTTTGAGCACCTGCAGAGAAGCTTTTCTAGTAAAGACACCAGAAGTGAAATTTCTGGCTGTCGGGCTTTACCTCAATTTTACCACACAGAGTCAACTTCCTCTTGAGAGTAGCTCTATCAACTTACACTGCCCCCAAGTCCTGTGAGAGAGGGGCCTCTCCCCCTGCCATGCCATATTTATTTCTGAACCAGCAGTTCCTACCTGGCATGAAGGTGGCAGGAAACATTCCCATTCCCAGTACCTTATTCATTTCTCCCTCCTCCTTAATACTCTGAATTAGCCACAGCAGAAATACAGGAATACCCTCAGCCTGACAGCCTTCTCCCGGCTGTACTGAGGATGGGCCACCCTATAAAAAGCAATCTAGCTGGGCGGCCAACATTCACAGTGATGGCATGCGTTATTCTCCCTGTATCACATGCCCCTGCAAGACCGAGACAGACCTTTCCCCTCTTGTAGCATTTAAAGGAAAAAAAAAGTCCTTTGCATCTACCTCCTACCAAATTGTTTCCTATCAAGCCCACTCCCTCCAGCTCTCCCCAAATACCAATGTGAAGACAGAAGAGAATCATTTAGAATTACCTGAGCCACCTCAAGCCTCTTTGCTCCTGAGTTCTCCAGCTGCTGCAAAGAAGCACCTCATCTCAGGTGGTGGCTTGTGAGTGTCTCGTGGTAAAGTCCCAGCAGAGAAAGGGGCCAAGCTGTTTATTTCCAAACACAAACCAGAGTCCGGCTGTGACATGTCCACTGGATCTGCCTAATGCGAAAGGGAGCTGGGAGATAGGGCTGGGGGGAGGCGGAACCGGGGCTGCACAGGAGTTGTGGTTGTTTATTTTTGGTAAGCCAGACTTCCCGGGATCAAGTACACAGCCCCTTTCCAGTCTTGTTTTTCCTGACTCCCCGCCTGGCTGTGCATTTTTCATCTGGACTTGCCTCCAATGCAGAAAGGTAGTTCCCTTGACCCACTTAACCCAGGGGCTCAGAAGAGCAACAAAACCCTCCTGGACAGGTATTCACCCTCCCTCTCCACATTCACTGAACGCCTGCTCTGTCCAGGCACCGGCTTACATGGCTGGCTATAACCCAGAACCTGTGCCAGGAAGCTCACAGCCTAGAAAATAAATAATGATATACGTGAAAAGACTTGATGGTAAATAAAGTGCAAGATAAAGGGAGCACAAAGAATGGAAAAATTAAACACTAGCTGGGAGCTTCTGGCAAGCTCTCCTGGACGAGGTGACGCTAAGCTCGGTCTCCCTACCACACATCATCAACATCATAATCCCAACCAATGGCCTTCCTTTCCCATAACCACGAACACAAGAAGTGACAAGGCAGCAGTCCGTGTTTGGGGGAAACCTTGAGTTGCACCATGGGAGACCAGGCCCTAACCCGATCTACCCCTACCAGAGCAGCCTCAGCCAACTCACTGTCCTTCTGCAGGTACACCAAACAGTGGGACATGTGACTCGGAACAGTCCTCTGGGCGCTGACATTCTAACTGGCAATCTTCACCCCACACTCTAGGTTGGAGTCACTGGGAGGGAGTACAGGAACAGAGGTGCCCAGGACCCACTCCAGAGACAGCAAGTCAATAGGGCTAGGGCTGTGCACCCGACATCAGTATATTTTAAAAGCATCCTAAGTGATGTGAAGTGCAGTCAGGGTTAAGAACCACCGACATCAAGTGTTCAGGGTGGTGGCAGCCCCCAGTGCTTGAGGGCTGGAAATCCCATTTCACAGACTGACTCAGAACTTGCCCAAGTCAGGAAGCAGATGGAGGCCAAACAGCCCGAGCACCTCTTCTCTTCTCTTCTCTTCTCACAGGGATGTAATGATTTAAGGCCAAGTTCTCTAGCCCAGTTGGGAGGACAGGCATATGGGGAAACACACCATCTCCAAGCTCACCCTCCCTCCCTGCTCTCAGCCAGCTAGATGCCCCCTCTTAGGGCAGTTCTCGCTCTCTCCTCTTGCCATTTAGCAGAGGAGGTGAAGGTGGCATCTCCTCCTGTCCACTGAACAGGGGGCACCTCCCCCTCAGGGGAGCCTCCGGTGGAAACAGCAGGGGCTGGAGGCAGCGGGGGGCCTGAGAAATTTGGGCAGGCATGGCCTGGCCTCCTGCCCATGAGTGAGCCACGGAGAGGCCTCTTTCAGACAGAGGGGCAGTCGAACAAAGCTTCATTGTACATGCGCCGCACAGAACAGCCAGCTGGGACAAGGAGACTTCAGGGCCAACGGGGTGTTATTAGCATCTGACTTATTTATTTATTTGGGCTCCCTTTATCTAACACAGTTAGTGGGCACAGCCCTTAGTATATGCCAGGCACCATCCGAAGCCCTGCCAAGTATTAACTCACTTAGTTTCTGATCATGCTGTTCCAAAGTTAGTGTCCAGGGAGGGGAAAAATGTCATCCTCCCTCCTCTCCAGGCACAGGAACCATCATCTAAAGATGACGTTAACCTGCTGCATTCTGCTACTGCCTGGTCTGTAACATGATATCCACGCCACTTGGATGTAGGAATGCGCCCCCAGGGTGTGACCTAAACCCCTTGGCTACAATTTATGGAAGTCTGTCTTCGGGAGAATTGGAAATTTTGTCATGGCGAGGCAGAAAGAATTTGAGTGGAGCTCCACTTGCTATGTGAATGTGGGCAAGCTGCATCACTTCTCAGAACTTTGTCTCTATGTCTGTAAAATGGGAACAGTGCCGCCTACCTCAGAGGAGGTGTTAGGAGTGAAATGAAATAATCAGATATACAAAGCTCAGCAAAGGGCATCGCCTGTGGGCTCCTTCCCTTCCCCACCCACAAAGCGCCAGTGCAGCTGGGCGTGGGCCCTCACTCTGCCTCGAACCCACTATCTTGCAGCAGCCCTGCAGGATTCAGTGTTACTCTCCCCATTTCCAGCTGGGGAAAGCGAGGCTTCCCTGGAGGAAGAGCTTCTCCCAAGGCAGTGGAGCCCACATTCAAAGCCTGTACCACAGACTTTCCTCTGATCCTGGCTCTGGATCCCTCACCTCTGCCCCTCTCCCACCCAGTCTAGGGTTTAAACAGTCCTAAAGCTCAGGAGTACACCTGCTTTTTTGTTTGGTTTGCTTTGGTTTTAACTATGTGAAAAATTGCCCCACAACCCGGCAGCCCTAGATATTCACATTGCAGGCCCCACAGAGCAGGGACCTCGATTCTGGCCCCACTCAGGTGTCCGAGACGAGGCCTTGCAGAGAAGGAAGGGCTCACTCCAGGCACAGCTGGGGTCCCATGGCATTCAGCGCCGCAGACTAACTGTCACCATCCCAGTTACTTGCTCTTGGCACCAAGCCTGCCTTGGCCAGAAAGTCAGAGAGGAAATCATGCTGATGCCACAGAAGCGCCAAGTGCTTGGGGCTGGGCAAGCCTCAGTTTCCTCAGCTGTAAAATGGGTGTGGGGAAGAATGTTGATTGCTTCACAGGGGTAATGACACATGTATCCTACCAGCATCCAGCCAGGGCAGGCCCCAGGGCACAGCAGCTCCCTCAAAGGCTGCAGGACAACCGGGGGGGTATGGGGCTTTCCCAGCACGACTAAGACCATGCCCAAACTTACCACCTTGAAGGGACTTCCTGTCCTCTTGTGGTTGATTCAACCCCAACACTGCCCCCCGCTTGAGCCAGAGGGCAGGCCTGGACCTGCATCTTGGGAGTGGGAAACCAAGGCATAGAGAAGGGCAGTGGCTCCTAGATTCCCATGTCTGAGGGGTGTGGAGCTACTGGAGATTGTTAAGGGGTGGGAGCCATCCAGATAATTTACTAATTGATTAAACAAAAACCTCATTTCCAAGTCATGAGGACTGCACCTCTGCAGGGGAACTGCAGCCAGGGGTTCCGTGTGCTGACCACCACAAGCCATCCTTTGTGGAGGCCTCTGGTCAGGCAGGGCTCCCCCACCTGATGGCGGCAGCAGCTGGCAAGGCCCGGAAGTGAGTTTTGCAGCCCATGGCTTCAGGATCAAGCAAGCCTGGGGTACATGCCAGCCCCGCCACTACTAGGCAACGTGACTAGGACAAATCACCCAACAACTGAGCCACAATTTCTTTGTTCTGAAATGCTTCACAGGGGTAATGACACATGTATCCTACCAGCATCCAGCCAGGGCAGGCCCCAGGGCACAGCAGCTCCCTCAAAGGCTGCAGGACAACCGGGGGGGGTATGGGGCTTTCCCAGCACGACTAAGACCATGCCCTTTTACTGGGGGGAGTCCTGATACACATTTTCTCCCCTTTGAGCGTGGCAGGCCTAAGCTTCCCCCTCTCCAGCTGACAGAATTCTTGCTCCCACCTTCACTTTCTGACAGGACTTGTCAGCACAGAACATCAATTGTTAAGAAGCCATCCACTTCTCGGCCACACTGGGAGGCCCAGCAAGGGCAGGCTCTGGGTCCCCGGCACAGTGCCTAGTAGAGAGAAGGCACTCAGATGATAGATGGACAGGAGGACAGATGGGTGGGTGGGTGGACTGCAACCACTGGAATTATTAGAAACTACTTCTGTGATGTTCTGAGGGAACACTGCACTTCCCAAAGTATGGAATGAACACCTTCAGGTGTTTTCAAAATGAGTAACTTTGGCCTTTTCTTTTCACTTTAAGAAGATTACAGTTCACACTACATTTCACAAGTGCAGCTTTCCTGAGTAGCATTAAATAGTTTGAAAACTGAAAAGATACAGCGATTGCTGCTGACCTCACCCATGCGAGCTGTTGCATATACTTCCAGGGCCCTGCTCCCAAGGCTCCCTGGCCCGGAATGCCCTTGCCCCCACAAGTCTTTGTGGCTCCAAATGCCCCCCCTTCCTTCTCACCCCCTAGGGAAGACTGACCTCCCCATCCCCAGGGCTCCCTTTGAGGAGATCATCCCTAACAACTTACTCACCAACTGATTTTCCAAGTCTTTGCCCAGAGATTGTGACTAAGACTGGAAGTTCCTTGAGAGCCCAGCTCTGCCTTATTTCCGTATCAAGAACATGTAGCCTGATGTGACGGCCCATAAGTGGGCCTCAAGAGTAAATAGCTTGAACTCTTTGACTGCTTTAGTTTACAATGGTTCCTCTTCCTTGATTACGCACCTGCCTGTATCTGAAACCATCGCAGGCCCCCAAATCTTCCACTCCCACTCCCAGGTACAAATCTATGACAACAGATCATAGAGGCCAGACTGCAATTCACTCCATCCCTCAGCTGGACAGAAGCAGGTTTTACAATATGGAAGTGGGCCAAAGGAGTTTTCCCTAAATCACCCGGGAAAGCCGGGCAGTGTACAAAAATCCTCAGGGGTCTCCTCTAGCTCCAGGTAAAAATCCACCCAATAGAACACCACACAGCTATACTTAACAAATGAGTTACTGTGTCACAAAAATACCAGGTTACAGAGCAGAAAGCACACGATGGCCTGCCTCTTCACAGCTCTCTCTCTCTATATATAAAGGTGTGTACTGCACTTGCACATATGTGTACCTGTTTTTAAGAGGGGTTTAAAATATTTCTCTTATGTTTTTATGTTTCCCAAGTTTTCCACAAGGAACACTACTAGTTCTATAACCAGTTATAAAAATCATTCCTGGAACAAAGGAAGGAAGAAAAGAAACTGCACTCTGCACTGTCACAGGAAGGGACCTAAGACATCTGTGCTCGGTTTCCCAGCATTGTTCAAACAACAGATTTATCTCTATCATCAGGCAAACAGGGCTCATATAGGTATCCTTCCACATACTTTCCCAGGAGGCCACATTCCACACTGAACACACCCCATCTGTCATGATGACAATATTAGTAATAGCTTTTATTGAACACTTACTATGTGCTAGGCACTATTCCATTTTTTAACCTATTCTCATTTGCTTCTTACAATGACTCCAAGGCAATTATTATTATCCTCCTTTTACAGATGAGGAGTGAGGTACCAAGAGATTAGGTAACTTGCCCAAAGTCAGCTACCTAGTCTTGATTTTCACCTTTGGTTACTGCCTGAATGTGATGATAGGTCTCTTAATTAGATAAAACTAGATTTTATAGATGTTGTGCTTATAAAATGGGGCATTACACTCCCAGGGACAGGAGAGACAAGGAGGGAGTTATTTTGAATAGTAATGGGAAAATTAGCTTTAAGTCAGCCACATAAAACCAACTGCAATGTCACCTTGTCTGGAGGGTATGATTGGAAACTGGAAACTTCCCTCTTTTTTTTTTTTAGTATAATAATTAATTCTCTTATCTCGTAGGCCAGAAGCGATCGCAAGCCTCTGAGCTGATGAAACAGGTGCGGCAGCTGTGTCTGAAGACGCTCCCTAACCAGAGCCCCTCCCGCTCTCACCCAGGGCCGCTCGGCATCCCAGCATCTTCCAGTCATAGAATATCAAAGACAGAAAATGTGAAGGTGAGAAGAACCAACTTCCCAGACGTAAGTGCAGAGAGACCACGAGACAAAATAACAATAATGGAACAAATGGAAAAAACTGCAAAGCAGATCCAAGATCCAAAAAGCATCCCGTTTTGAGACTGTGATGTGAGAGGCAGAGCAGCCCTTCGTACTGCCTCAAGAGAGGTATTGAGACTCCCGGCCTCAGTGAAAGACACGCCATTAGACTATTTCAGAGAAAATGCATGTGCCTTCTTGAACCATTTAAAATGATTAAAATACATTTTAGTGTTCACAGGAATAATTCTGTTACCAAGGAGACTCACTTTATTTGCAATACTTCATTCCTTATGCTATCTAGTAAACTGTGGCACCTGATGTTAGCTGCCTACCCATCTCTCTTCTCCCCTTCTTCCTGAACTTTGAGGATCCCCAATGTTGTTCAGAGTGATAATGTGCTTGGCTCTCAGGCTCCCTTGTAACTGCTAGTTGCCATGTGACCCAGTTCTAGCCAATGAAGTATAAGGAGAAGCCTACCTCTTGGTACTTTGAGGACATTAGTTTTCCTCAATAAAATGGATGAATCACCTGGCAAAAGCCAGCTTCCTTCTCCCCTTCTTCCTTCCTGGAATGAAGATGTGAAGTGAAGAGATGCAGCAGCTGTTTTGAGAGCATGAGGGGAAATGTCATATGTTAAGTCTGATAGAGCAAAAAGATATAAGGAGTCAACATGAAGCCCCAGAACAGCCTGCCTCTGAACTTGTTTCATTAGAAAAATAACTCCCTTACTTATTTAACCCAGTGTTTTTTGGATTTTCTAAACAGGGAGCTAAGTGAACCCTATCTGATACATTATTATCAGATTATAATTCCAGGATGATAAAAATGACTCCTAATATCTTATTGTGTTCCTCCAAGTAGCCTGCAAAATATTTTTGTCTTTGGGGTGCTGCAGTAAAACACAGACTGGTCAACCGTTACTTACTAGGAGCTTGCGTAGCTGCTACAAGTGGCAAATGGCCATTAATTGCTATTGTGTCCTTACTAAGCTGACTTGCTTTTGCAACTTGGAATTTTGTTAGGAAACAAAAAGCGCTTTATGGCAAAGGCGTTAGTGCCACAATGGGACCTTTCGGCTTTGATTATGAAAACACATTAAGAGCTTAGCTGCACTGCAAGCAGTGGCCAGGAGACTCGGCTGTGGCCTCAGCCTTCCAGACCATTTTCCACTCAGTATATTGGAGGGGCACCAAAGCCACTTGGGAGGAAATGCTGCAGGCAGATACCAAAGCTTTAAGGGGCTAGGCATTTGGATTCACCTGGAGGACTGGAGATACACACCGTGTATCCAACACACCACTTAGATATCCCACCTGGAGTTACCTATGCGCAGCACACAAGCTTTAGTGTCTAATTCCCACACTTGACAAAGTGATGGGGCTCCAGGAGGAGCTCAGAGATGACCCAAAGGGCACAGAGGAAGGACAGTGCGCCAAGATTCCCACACATCCTGAGCTGAGCCAACTACACCCGCCTGCTGACAAGGCTGATATAACAATGGAATAAGATGACACAGTTCCACCAACACAAAGCATACAGACATGCACACACAGGCTTACCAAGATGTGTCCAACAGTGATCATAACAGTATTTTTTGGTATCATCCCCAAACTGTAAACAAACCAAACGTCCTTCAACAGGAGAATGGATATAAAAACTGTGCTAATCATTCTACTGAATGATTATGGGCAATGCGAATGGGAAAATAATAGCTACATGCAAAAAAATGCATGAATTTCACAAATATAATGTTGAGCAAAAGAAGCCAAATACAAAACCATACATATATACATATAATACATACCTTATACAAAGTTCAAAAAAACTAAATCACATCACAAAATAGTTAAAAATAAAAATGAGAAAGAATGATGCCTCCTTACTACACTGATGGACAGTGACTGCATTGGGGTATGGGTGGGGACTTGATAATATGGGTAAATGTAGTAACCACAGTGTTCTTCCATGTGAAACCTTCATAAGAGTGTATATCAATAATACCTTAATAAAAAAGAAAAAAGAAAAGGAATGATGCCTGATCACAAACCCAGCCTACTGTATACATTTTAACTGAATCTGAATCTCTTGCTACCTTATTACCAGTCCCCTCCAGGGTGCCTGACACCCTTCTTTTCAGGGAGGGAGGGGGTGCTTCTATTTGTGTCCAGCCAGAAACTGGCAGTGGTAGAGCATTTCATCCCTCCTCAGATGCTTCAAGTATATTCATCTCTATCTCCCAAAGCCACAATTGTAAGCTCTTTGGAGGAAGGAAACAGACTGGGAAATATACATTTATTCGCAGGTAAGTGATGGATACCAAGCTCAGAAAGCACTAGAAAAGTCACTGCAGGAAAGAGAGGTGGATGTTTTGTTAGACCATCTGAGCAAAGGCTAGAGCTCAGTCCATGGTCAGGACTTCAATAAGGAGACAAGCGATCCAGGGTCTGGTCCACTCGCAGCCGTGAGAGTGAACCCAAGCTAACTCTATGCACACAGGACTGCTGCAGGCTGCACAAATTTGTTCTATAGTGAGAAAGTGCCATCTTGGGTTCTGCTATCCTAGGAAGTCCATGTAAATCAGTATATTCTTTCCTGGTGAGCAACGTACAGTTAAGCAGATGTTTTCTGGGTGAGCTTGTCCTTACCTAACACCTAATTTAAAAACTGCCATGTTTGGTGTCATCAAGAAAACAAAACAAAACCTGGACTCCTGCAGCTAACCAGAGCGATGGCATGCACAGAAGTCTAATGGCTGGGGTCCCTTCTCCCCTGCACAACCTGGCTGGGCCACTGCCACGGTTGACTCAGGGCCTTTCCCCTTTCCTCAGCTTCCATAGCTGACCACGCTGCCCTTAAGTCACATGTTCTCTTTACAGAGATACCTCAACCAAGCCACAGCCAGTCCCTCCAGGGTCCTGCAGGACACTGCCCAAACCTCCCCAGGCCCCTCCATTAGTGGAATCTAACCTCCAGAGGGGGGGGCTATTGTCCTCCCTTTCTGAGTCCTAGTCCCCAAGTGCCCACCGCTGCCCCCTGCCCCACTGATGGGTGTTGAGTGTCTTCCCAGCAGAGAACAGGCAGCCTGCAGCCCTTGGCACTCTGCTGCTCCCACCCCTCCGCAAGCAAAGCTACTCCTGGGTGCTCGCTTATCACCGTCCCAGAGTCTTCACAGTTCTCAGACTGGAGGGAAACAAAAATCAGGGACCCTTCCTGGCTCTGAGTCATCATGGTGTCTACACCCAACAGTCAGCTCTCCATAGGTGGCAAGGGGTTTATCAATGGCAGGTTTCCAACCCCAGCCAGCTTTCTGTCCCCACACCACGCTTTTTGTCCACCTCTTCACAGCCAACCATTCCACAAGAGCAAAATGTACTAAAATGTCTATAGCACCTTTCTTACTTTTTTTCCAAGACAGAAGTGAACAGCAAAGAAGCTGATGGCAAGGGTTTTTTTTTTTAGAGCTTCTACACACATATGTTGTTCCTCCAAGGGCTGTGTATACACAGGTGTACTCACTTCCACCTTCTGGGAGCCTGTCTTCTAAGACAGGACGGTGGCTATCCCGCACTCTGTAGGGACAGCTGTGAGGATCGGAGGCGTGAAGGCTCTCCGTGCTGTACTGAGATGCCACATTGTTACTGGGGCAGAGCAGCGGTCAATCCTGAGATAACACCCGCTCAGAAGTGTGCATGGGAGGCACTGTGGGATGCTGAAAGGATTAAAACTCATCTGCTGCAAAGGACTGGGCCAGGAAATTGTATTTGTACACTTCAAAAAGAAGCCAGACAAGCACTCTCTTGATAGCCTTCAGCTAAGCAGATCATAGCACTGCCCAAGCATTTGGAAAAAGAGGGGACCTAGCATCTATGTGCACATGCCAGGCGCATGGACCAGGCAAGGAGGCTTGACAGATTACGTTGCCTAAATTACCTCAGGCTAAGGCCACTCAGCTATTCAGTTGGAGCTCAGATTTCTCTAGCTCCCATGTTCTTTCCAATTCCTTTGTGTCTGAAAAATGTCCATGAAGCTATACAAAATGACCACTCACATTGGCGTCCCATACTTCACTGGGCCCTTTTAGTGCTCTCTCCTAATTCTTACAACTCCTCAGAGTGCATTTTATCATCACTAACATTCTCCTTTTCCAGATGAGGAAACTGAGGCTCGGGGAGGTCGTGTGGCTTGCACAAGGTCACTGAGATCGAGGAAAGCCATGTAGAGGGCAGCTCCTGCTACCTCTGCGGGCTACTCAGGAATGGTTTTCCAGATTGTTGGTTCTGTCACAACTCAAAAGGAAGGATCGGAAGTCCATGGAAAAAGGGAAAATCACAAAAGTTATCTCAGGTCAGGGTGGACCAAGCAGTGAGGAAGTGTCCCAGGTGGATTTATGTGGAGAGAGAGATTGCCCAATTCTCTGGGTGCTAACAGCAAGCGGATGGAGGTGCTGGTCTCCTCAGCTCCCAAATTCAGGCATTGAAGATGCTCCATTGCCTGTGAGCCAAATCTGCCCCACCCCTGGCACCAGGAAAAGGGGGTTGTGGCCCAGGCTGGGGTTTGTCCCTCCTCCCCAACACACACCTAACAGAGGGCTCTGGCCTTTTTACAGTGTTTAAGAGGCACTCAGCCTGGGAAGCAGGGTTGTGCCCAAATGCCTGGAACACAAAAACCTGGGCCTTCCCACCTAGCTCTGCAGAGGATTTCTTGGGGCATCTACCTGGCTGCCCAGTCTCTGGGCACCTGGGTTATCTGATAGGTCTTTCCAAAATTCAGGCCAAAACTCAGTTAACACGGGAAAGAAGCATCCAGTGGAGACAAATGCAGGTGTCTTCTCTCCAGGGCAGGCACCCTGATCTATACCCTGGCCTCCACTTCCTGTGACTAAGTGTCCAGCCTCCTTGTTTTCATTAGGGATAAGGGAAAGAGAGGGACTTAGCCCAGAGAGGAGTGGTGAGGGGCAGAGCTGCCCGAGTCAGGGTTTCTTTGTAAGTTCTGGCACCTACCAAACAGCAGGACTCTAGGCCGATACATTACGACCTAGGCTCTCAGTCAGCTCACTTGCAAAATGGGCATCGTAGAACCTCCTAGTGAGGGAGGGCAGGATTCACTGGGATGATAAAGTGCCAAGCACAGGGCACCCAGCCAATGGTAGCCATTATTCTTACTGCCCAGAGCCAGGATTCCAACCAGGGCTCATGATATTATGTCCAGCATGACACCTTTGAGCCTATGTCCATGCCCCCCAAATCCACCCTGAGCCAGCCACTCCACCCCACAAGAAGTTCCTTCAGTGACCAGACTTCCCGTGATCAAAACGGCAGAGGTATTACCAGGGAAGCTGCCTTAGTGGCCACTCTGCCCCGAGGCTCCTGCTCCTCTGTCCCCCAGACAGCAGGTCCCAGAGCACGAGGCACTGGGCCACATGGGGAAGCAGGGGGTGCTGAGGTGGGCTCTGCTTCTCCCCCTCCAAGCCAAACCAGAGCTTCATGTGGCAGGACAGCAGCGGTCTACACTCTAGAGCAGTATAATGCCAGCTCCTATGGAACTGTGCATTTTCTAGTGGCCACATTATTAAAAGAAACAGATGCTATCAATTTCAACGATACATATTTAACCAAATGTACCCTGAATATCTCTTCAATGTATAATATAAAATAAACAAAATATAAAAGATGAGAAATTTTACATTCTTTTGTTCGTATTGTCTTCTAAATCTGCCATGCAGTCTTATAGTCAGAGCACTTCCCAGTTCAGACTAGCCACATATTTAAGGCTCAACCGCCACACGTGGCTAATGCTGCCATAT
The DNA here is from genome assembly GCA_032199065.1 of Smutsia gigantea. Classification (NCBI taxonomy): domain Eukaryota; kingdom Metazoa; phylum Chordata; class Mammalia; order Pholidota; family Manidae; genus Smutsia; species Smutsia gigantea. Next base: position 84,936 of record JAVSCE010003846.1, read on the forward strand.
TGGAAAGAGCAGAATGAACATTTTCATTATTGCACAAAGTTCTATTGGCCAGTGCAGCTGTCCCCTTGCATTAAATCCTGGGAGTTTCTGGCTCTTGGGGGATGAGGAGTGGCATGGGTGGGGCTCCTCTTTCTGAATTACCAAGGGGGCTGATTTCTTGACAGCTGGGGGCTGACAGGAAATACCTGTTTGTCAGCTATGAGAAAGTTTTCCCTTCTCTCTTCCTCAGGCTTGGGCAGGGCTGGGGGGTTTCCATGACACCTGCAGAACCCAAAACACTGTCCCCCAAGGAACTGAACCAATACCCAGGCCACTCAGAGAAAAATCTAACCTGGGGGTTCTGGTGGGGGAGCTGTGGCCAGGAGATGAAGGCTGACCCTCAGCAAGGCTCTGGGCAGCCTCTTAGCTAAATCCCTGAAAACACCAAGTTACCAACGGCAAAGGGAAAGGTTCAGCTCCAGGGTTTCCTGGCTGCCAGCCCCCAGGACTGCTGCCTCCAGAGAGATGACCAAGAAGGGAGGAAGGTGGAAATAATCAAAATGTCCAACCCTACACACAGGCTGCCTAAATGTGGCTGTATCCATTCAACCAAATATCAGCTGTTTAACTCTACAGTAAACACACACAGCTTTTCTGATAAAAAGTACGCTTTGCTAAATAAACACACCTAAAATTTTTACCTGCACTACCTCTTTTCATTATTGCAAAGTCATGAGTTAGGTTGGCATTATTCCCATGCTATACAAAAGGGGGTAAGGCTCCCCCAAGTCAAACTGACCCCCAAGATAGCCCAGCCAGCAGGGGCTAAGGCCACCTTGAGCCAAAGCCCACCAGCCCTCAGGCCCCAAGTTTATTACTATCCTACTGCCTTAAGGTGTGTTTTGTTTGGGGTGCAGTGGGGAGGATAACATTGTGAAGAAGCTCCTTTACTGTTTTATTACAATCTCCATAGCCAGACACCTGCAGACAAGGACAGAGAGGAGAGAGCAAGCATGAAGATATGAAAACATTTTGGGTTAGGTCAAGGGCAGTGAGCCAACAATTTTTTAACATTGTTATGCTGTTTATGCAATGCATCGTTTTTTTCCAAAGGCAGCTATCTTCTGGGAAGAGAAAACATGGGACGAGCACCAAGAGAGCCAAGCACATACAAAGCAGTCTCTGGTTACCCCTGAGGAGTGTGAGTCCCATACCTCACCACAGTAGGTGGGCCAAGGCTTCGGCTATGTTTGCCGGTGCCTCCAGAGAGACTGAAGACAATTGTTCACATCAGAAAACTGGGTGGAGGCATGGCTGATGGTAACCCCTTGGTGACGCCAGTGCCTGGCACAAAATGAGACACACAGCAACAAAACACCTACTGTGTTTATGGTGTACTGGCACTGCTGTGAACACTGCATATACTAAATACACCAGCTCATTAAACCAAGCCTGTTGAGGCAGGCATTGTCATCACTTCCATTTTACTGATAAAGCAACTGAGTCATGGGCAGGTTAAAATAACTCGCTCAAGATCACACAGCTAGGGATTGGCAGGCTGGGATTCAAACCCAGGCAGTCTGGCTCCACAGGAGGACCCTCAGCCTCTATGCCATATTGTTTCTGTTATAACAGTAATGACCACCCTCTGCTGCCTGAATCACCTGGATGCACTGGAGACTGCTGGCACCTTGTTGGATTAAGAACCAATCCCCTCTGGATTAATGAGAGCAGTACAAGGGGGACGGGGCAGATGTCCAGGAAGCCACCCAGGCACCTGCAGGCTTGTGGGCACTGTGGGAGAGGAGTAGGGTGCACAGTGGAGCCCACACAAATTAGTGTCTGCTCCTGAGGCCAGGAGCACCCAGAACAGGGAGGCCGAAGGACAGAACCCTCTGGCCAGCAACCAGAGATCCATGGGGACGATCCCACTGAAGAGCATTTTTAGCATAGTCCCTGTTCACAGTCCCTTCAGCAGGTGCTGTCAGAGCTGTCCCAAAGCTCCCATCCTGTCCCCCTCTAGGCAAGAGTCCCTTGAAGACCTGACCTGAGTGGCCAGAGACGTGTCATTCCTCCCTTGCTGACCTATAAGGGTATTTGTCCCTGGCTTTAAGGACAGAGCCCTCAGACGTGACCACTTCAGTGAAAGGTGGATAGGGCGAGCTTTCTCAATTCTGCCCCTTTTGTCGACAGGAACACCGAGGCGCCTGGGTGCATGAGTCAAGCTGACTTTGTTCTGAGCTGCTGGGAAAGGCTCTGGCTCTGGGCCAGGGCAAGCCTGCTCCTGGCACTAAATGATCATCCCCGAGCCTCTGAGAGAGATGAGCACAACTAACGATTCTTCCGAGCGATTTCTGTACAGTGACACCCCCTCCAATGGCTTGTGCTGCTCAGGAAAGCCAGGGAGACCCAGACCTTGCCAGGGCCGGCTAGGAAGATGACACCCCAGCCTACAATACTCTTCCAAGGAGACTCTGGGACTGGGGTGCTTCCTGCATGTCTGAAACCCAGAAAAAAGTGAAAACTGCCCAGCTCCCCTCCTCCCTGCCCTGGCCCCACCCACCTCTAACATAGGCTCTGCTGTCCCTGCCAGCCGCCTCAGGTCATGTCTCCCCCAGAGTCCTCAAGGCCCTCCAGTTGCACCCCATTAAGATACTTACTGCTCACTTTTCACCCTGTCTCCCCATCCCAACCCACTCAACCGACATTACTGTGCCAGATGTCACAAGGGGCTCTAGGTAGCTAAAGAAGGACTTTGCCCTTGAAGCATTCCCAGACCAGTAACTGATTTAAACCGGTTCAGAGCTGGGTGAGCAGAGCTGCAGTCTGGGTGGGGCTCTAGGATCCCAGCAGGGGACTCACAGATGGTTGGGTAAGTTACTTAATGTCTAGATCTCAGAGAGGTCTAGATGGGTCTCAATAGATCTTCTAAATTCCCTTCCATTTCTTCTATGAAGCAATCTGCTGGCTACTCTAAACCTGCCACAGGTAAGCCCAGTATCTATTCTAGAGCAGGCAGTCCACAAATACTGGATGCTTGAGCTTTATCCACAGTACCCAGACAGATAGGAAAACACATACCACCTGTCTCATCCAAGTCCTAACTTCTCCTTATTTCTGTTCTATCGAGAATACATCAGTCAGGATCAGACAGGCTATGCCGTGGTAACAGGCAACGGCTGAGCTCTCAGTGGTTTAGATAACGGAGGTTATTTCTTCACACTGCACATCCGCATGCACTGACCAGGAGCTCTGCCCTCAGCCTCCTCACTCCAGGACAGGCCGGTGGCGCCTCCACATCTGGGAATGTTGGTGGTCACCACAGGACGGGGGAAGGAATGTGGCAAGTTGCACCCGAGCTCTTGCAGGTTGTCACCTTGAAGTGTCACGTTACTTCTTACTCACAGTTCATTGGCCAACACAAGTCACACCTCCTCCTAACTTCAAGAAGTTAGCAAAGCCCAAGCCTGCCACATGTTCAGTGAGAGAACCAGAAATAGATGGTGAATTGCACCAATGACCACAAGCAGGGGTTGAGCAGAAGCTAATGATATCAAACTGGGTGAAAGGTTGAGTACTGTTTCTTATCCTCTTTAGATCAGTTTCTCAACCCTCCCCTACTGATGTTTGGGGCTAGATAGCTCTTTGTGTTGGGGGCCCTCCTGTGTGCTGTAGGCAGATGAGCGGCACCCTTGGCCTACGTCCACAAGATGACAGCAGCCAAGCCTCCGCAAACTGTGACAAGCAGAAATGGCCCCCCATGTTGCTGAATGTCCCCTGGAAGGCAAAGTGGCCCTCCGCTGAGAACCTGTGCTTTAAAGGAAGCATCATCTCTCTTAAAGAGAAGGTAACAGCACCCTCCTACCTCAAGATACCCTACTCAGCTATCTTAAGAGACGGTTTTCTCATTTGCAATATAGGAGTAATCATCATACCCATCTCAAAGGGTCATTGTGAGGATTAAACCAGCAAATGCTCACAACGTACTCAGCACAGGGCTGGCCCACACTACGGGTGAGCCGGCACTGACGCTGCCTGTGAGTAGTAAGGACCTGATGGATTACTTCCACTACAGTGCTGGCTGCCAGCATCGCCGGCGTGATAAGACGTGGGGACGGCCAGGCACAGATTCCTTCCTGAGAGAGTAGCAGAGCTGCTCACTGAACCCAAGGTCACCCTTGCACGCACACTCTCCCTGTAGCAGGAGTCCAAGGCTGGGAGGCTGCTGCAGAGCTCTTGCCATGCGCACTCCAGCCTCCAAAGCCTAAAGTCAAACATCTGTGTCATGGCTGTGCCAGACTGTTGGGGAAGAACGTGCTGACGCACAAGTGCGTACAAGCACAGAAAGATGAGGAGCAAGCATCTGCCCTGAGAAGGGCTCCTGACCAGCGACGTGGACACCCGCTGGCCTACAGTGACCATCTGTGAGGCTGTACATGGCTGGAGGCCAGCCCCACCCCTCCTGGCATCCACCAGCCCCCAAAGAGTCCCTGGAGTCAGGGCTAGAGGGCAGGGGAGGGTGGAGTTGATTTTTTTTTCATTATATAAAGTTTCAGGTGTACAGCTTTATAATGTGACATCTGTATACACTACAAAGTGATCACCACAACAAGTCTAGTCACCACCCGCCACCATACGGACGGTAAGTTGGCCCCCTTCACTCATTCTGCGCACCCTCCAACCCTTTTCCCCTCTGGGAACCACTGATCTGTTCTCTGTATCTGTTTTTCTTTTGTTTGTTCATTTGTTTTGTTTTTTTTTAGATTCCACATGAGTGAAATCATATGGTATTTGTCTTTCTCCAGCTGACTAATTTCACTTAACATTATACCCTCAAGGTCCGTCCATGTTGTCGCAAATGGCAAGAATTCATTCTTCATTCTACAGCTAAGTGGTATTCCATTCTATAAATATACCACATTTTCTTTATCCTCCTCTATCAATGGACACTTGGGTTGCCCCCATATCTCGGCTGTTGTAAATGATGCTGTAATGAACATAGGGGTGCATGTTCTCTTCAAATTAATGTTTGCTTTTTCTTTGGAAAAATGCCCAGCAGTGGAATAGTTAGATTATATGGTAGTTCTATTCTGAATTTTTTGAGGAACCTCCATACTGTTTCCATAGTGGCTGCACCGATTTACATTCCCACCAACAGTGCACAAGGATCCCTTTTCTCCACATCCTCGCCAACACTTGTTACTTGTCTTTTTGATGAGAGCCCTTCTAACAGGTGCCTGGGGATATCTCTCTGTGTTCTTGATTTGCATTTTCCTGATGATTAGTGATGTGGAGCATCTTTTCATGTATCTGTTGGCCATCTGTATGTCTTCTTTGGAGAAATGTCTATTCAGATCCTCTGCTCATTTTTTAATCAGGTTGTTTGGTTTTGTTGTTGAGTTGTAGGAGTTCCTTGTATATTTTGGATATTAACCCCTTATTGCATATATAGTTTGCAAATACCTTCTCCCATTCAGTAGGTTGCCTTTCTGTTTTGATGCTTTTCTTTGCTGTGCAGAAGCTTTTCAGTTTTAAGTAGTCCCACTTGTTTGTTTTTGCTTGTTTCCCTTCCTTTGCAGTCAGATCCACAAAGATGTCGCAAAGCCTGATGTTGAGCAACTTACTGCCCATGTTTTCTTCTAGGAACTTTATGGTTTCAGAATTTACATTCAAGTCTTTAATCCATTTTGAGTTAATTTTTGTGTATGGTGTAAGATAGTAGACTAGTTTCATTCTTTTGCATGTGGCAAAAGGTAAGGAATGTGGAGAAGAAATGTCAGATTTTAAGATGTTAAGTTTTCGTGGATGCCTTACTTGGGTCACAGGCTCTCAGAATCGGTGAAGGGGGCCCTTTGTAGTCACTAAGCCTGCCCCCTCCCCCTGACAGACAGTCACCTTGTCTCACAGGACCTCTCCCAGGGGCCAACCCTGGAACAGCCCAGCCCACACTGGAGGCTCTGATGGATGCATAGCTCTCTCTCCTTGGCACTGGTTAGGAGCACCAGCTCCAGAATCAGGAGACCAAGCTTGGAAGGCCAACTCTGCCGTTTCCTCACTGTGCATCTTTAGCAAGCTCTTCAGCCTCTCTCACCTTCAGGGCCCTCACCTACAGCTGGACAGGCTGAGCCCTGCACAAAGGCACCAGGCAGGCATGGTGGCAGGGATCCAGCCCACACAATCCTCCCCAGCCCCAGCACCCTGGCCTACTCCACCCTGAGGGACACCTTTAAGTAATCTGCATGAAATGTACATGCAAATGCCACGGTGGCCTATCTGATCCTCAATTCCTCTCCCTTGAAATGAAGATAATCATCTCCAAATCTCCAGAGTTATTATGAGGATTAATGGCAATGCATGCCAGGTGCTTAGCAGTGCCTGGCATGGAGAAAGTGCTCAGCAATTGTGACGAAAATTACGGTAACTCCCAATGACGATTATGACGACTCAATTTATAGCCCTGGTTAATGTCCTGCCTCCAAAGCAACCAGAACAAAATGCTGCTTCATGGGGCTACGATAAGGATTAAATGAGATAATGTCAAGGGAAGCTTAGCATAATAGGATGGGCTCAATAAACATCAGCAATCATTATTATAGACCTACACAGCCTTTGGTCTGAATTCTCCATCCTGAAGATCACACAAGTGAAATCTTAGCACGATGCCTGCACATAGGACTCAAAAAATGTCAGCCACTATTATTACATAATTTATATATCCTTTGGTCTGAATTTTGCATCCTGGGGTTTCATGTAAGTGTACCCTCCTGGGAAGGTTAGGTCAAGGATTCAGAGTTAACTCATGTGAAGGAGCTGGTGCCAGACCTGGCGGGGTCAGAGTCAGGACCTGGCAGCCCCTTTGCCTCCCTCCTCTGGGAAGGCCTCCAGATCCCTGAAGGCAGAGATTGGCCCTGCCGGCCTTCTCTTCCTGCTTCTCACACCTCTAAACCCTAATCACTCACAAGTCTGTCAATAACCCTTCCAGAATGCAGCCCCAAATTTTCAGTTGTTGTAGTGTTACTTTTAGAACTTAGAAATATTTCTTTTAAAATGGTTTCTAATTTAAACAAGTTAAAAAATAAAATGTGGTACCCAGTACAGAACATGAATGTCCAGATGGGGCCTGGCCAGTCCAGGTGGATGAAGCCGGATGATGTCTGAGCACCGGACCTCACTTGGTGTGGCCCAGGTGCCTCTGCCTTGCGGGCAGCCATACCTCGCCTCTGGAGTCAGGGCACAAGGGAAGTCTGAGTCTTCTTCATACTATCAAACCTAGACTGTTCCATGTGTACTTGCACAGCTGCCACTTACTGTCTGGGTGGCCTTGGGAATGTCACCACACCTCTCCAACCTCAACTGCCATTCACCAGGGCCACTTCTGACTCTGATGCTAAAGGGCAGGCTTCAGGAGGGTCACCGCTAGGTGTCTTCCACCCAGGTGCAAAGCTTTACATCCATGCATCACAGGACATCTCCCTGTGCAGGCCAGCCTACCGACCGTACACTCTTCATAGGCTTGGTGGTCACCCACCCTGTCTCAGTCCTCCCAGCCTTGGGCCTGTAGGAAACATGCCTTTATCTAAGTGTTGCAATGATGCAGGATGGGAAAGGTCAAATGTGCCTTCTGCAGACTGACACAGATCCACCAAGATGAGAGCAGAGGTGGTACACACATGCAAGTGGCTTCAGCCCCTTCCATCCCCACCAGTCCTCCTAGACCACTCTCAGATAACATCGCATAAACGAACTGTATGCTTGCCAAACTGTCAAGGCCCCTTTGCCTCACTCCAAGCAGAAAGCCTCACAAGACCCCTTCCCACATCAAATGTCAGGGGTTTTGGGGTAGCTGATGACTTTACTCCAAAGCCACACAGCTATATCCCATCCAGTCCCTGTTTCCGCCTCTCCCCACAAGGATTTTCACAAGACTGTTTTCAAGTGCCTACTGAGTCAGGCCTGGCTTGCTCTGGGGAGCCCATGAAGACGACAGAGTGAGTAGTTTGCTGAGAGGCCTCGGGCACTTCCCAATCTGGCAGCCAGCTCCCTACCAGAACAGGAAAGGTGAGCCTGGCAGGCCTTGCTCTGAAAAGAGAAAGTGGCTGCCACCTTGACCCAGACTGAGCTTCAGACGTGCTCACAAATCAGCTGCTTAGTAATGTTTTCTGGAAGGTTTTTGGAAGTGGAGCCCAAGCTCACCAGACTACGATTTCTGGAATTCACCTTTTTCCTAACTTCTTAAAAGCTGGGACAACTTTTTCCCTGTTCTAGTCTTCAGGAGCCTAGCTCTCTCTCTGTAGCTTCTTAAACTGACCAATAAGGATGCAATGACCTGGTTCCCAAGCACCAGGGAGGTCAGTCCTGAGGATGACGCAAAGTAGCCTCACCTAAAGCCCCTGGGTGCTCTTACTACCGACTGGGTTCCCTGTGCTGCCCAGGGGCCTGACAGAAAACAGAGGAGCCCATATGAGCTGCCGCCCTGCAGCCCTCCTCCTGGGGCGCCCACTGTGTAGCCTTGGCCAAGCTACAGGCTTATCAGCTCTTGTTCCCACTCTGAACAAATCTTCAAGAGTACTTTGATGCCCTTAGCATCTTTTGGAGCTGTTAACCCTCCTGGCCCTGTCTGAACAGGTAGGTGCCACTCTCCCACTCACCTGGGCTACTCGCCTTCTACCTCCATTGTTCTGTAGCAGTCCCCTGAGACCTGAATTCAGATGTGAGGATTTCCTCTGCAGCCAAGCTAACTTCTCTGAGTGCCTCATGGGTGCCTTTGCTCTTCATCGTGAGCATCCCCAGGTATAAAGTTCCCCCAGAAGTTCCCATCAAGGCCAGTGTGTCACTACCTGCTCACACAACAGGATCACCTGGGAGCAATTTAAAAATCCCAGTGCCAAACCCACTGCCACAGATTCTGGTTAGGCTTCTCTGAGGTGGGGTCCAGGCCTCAAAATGTTCACTAGTGTTCCCGGCGACTCTAATGGGCAGTCAGAGCTGGGACCAGCAACCCAGACCGTAAGCCCAGGCACTGCTGAGTACTGGAGTCACCTGGACACATGGTAGGTGGGGTGGGGCAGGTCCCAAGCCTTTGTCCCTACCAAGGTCCCTGGGTGATTCTGGTAATGACTAAAGTTTGAGAGCCACCAGACTTTCTGGAAAACAGGACATCAGAACAGTTTTAAAAGGGATTTGGCCATTTAGGCTTTTCCTTGGCAACTCCGGGGCTGCTTCCCTATGGTGCAAATCACCTAAACTGAATGGCCACACCAAGCAGGTGAAGTAGAGCCAGTAGGTCAGCAGGCACCTATAAGGGCAAAGTATTTCCACCACCACGGCAAAACCAGCACACGCACACACATGCACGCATGCACACTCTCTCCCCATCTCTGCAGTAAAACCTGTACAAACCTGTCTGCCCATCCTGGAAAGAAACTGCCACTCTGACAGTTTTGTGTGTGTGCCTGCATTGACTCTGCCAGACTTTCTGGAAAGATGTATTTCCCTCTTGGTCACTTGCTGAGCTTCGTCATGGGATACACGTCACCACAGCCAAGCACAGTTTCTCCAAGCTGGTCGCTCACTTTTGGCACTTGCCATGAGTACCTTTATTATTTTTTCTTAAATCTACTCACTTAAAAAAAATTAACTTAATATGCATTGCCACAAAGGGGACACCATTATCTGTGACAGATGGAGAAGATTTCCATAAAAACAATCATAACTGAAACAAAATAATGTTCTTAGATCTAGCAGACCTTGTTGCTATGGAAGGCTGGGATCTGGAGGTCCATTTCCTCTTGGTCCTGCGCCTTGCTTTTGAAAAAGGGAGATGGCGTTCAGACCTTCTCCTGAAGGCCACTGACCCACTGGAAGGAGGCTGGAAGGAGATGGCTTCTTTGCTATCATATTTGAGGAAGGTAGTGTCACATCTGGGCACCCCCTAAAATCGTCAGGGGTGCCCACCCTGCTTTTTGTCCTTAGCTGAATTTTCTAGAAAGGACTGAAGTACTGCAAAGGGAAAGACACTGGGATTGTTGACCCCATGATGATAAGAGGACAAACCCCAGCCCTGGGCTGGATACTCAACCTCCCCCAGCTTCAGTGTCTTTGCAGGGGGCTGACAGTCCTTCCTCATGCAGACACTAAGGAGGGGATGAGATTATCAATAACGCACACAGCAACCCCAGATGAATGTCTACTGCCCCCAAATGAAAATGAAGGTGCAACGGGGAAAAGCAGAAGGCCAAACATTTGCTCATCTGCTGACCTCAATAAGCAGCTCCATTCCCTTCTCCCGAGGGAAGAGGGAAAGACCACTTACTGTAGACCCCCCCACAGAAAATACCAGATCAGTAAGGATCTGATGCTTTCTATTTACACAAATACAAAAACAAACATAGGCTTTTAAAACTATCTGAACAGAAGCTGCACTTGAGGGCAGGCTGGGGGGCCCACGTCCAGCATTCTCCCCCTGCCTGCTGACACTCACCTGGAGAAGACAGCATGGCAGGTCATGGCTGCCTAGTTGCAAATTCATCAGCTCCGCTGATGATCCCTCCCAACCTTTATCCTGCTAGCCCCTCAGGATCCCTCCAAGGTGGTAGGAAAGAGTAAAGGAAATAAAAGATGCCTAAGTTTGGGGGTTGCGAATCCTGAGGAGCACTGACTCCTCTGAAATGACATAAAGGACTTAATCATTAACCTGAGGTCCCCAGGTCTCGCTTGCTGGTTACCAAGGCACCCAGGTCTCAGCCCAGATTCTCACTCTCAGCTCTGCCAGCCAGAAGCCCAGCTGGGCAGCACCCATGTCATGTCAGGGCTTCCCCTCTGTCCCGAGATGTGAGGACAGAGGACCAGGAAATCTGGCTCTGATAGATTTCAAAGGCTTAAAATCAGGCAGAATTAGCCACAAGGCTGGACAGAACAGAGAGAGCAGCAAAATGATCTGAGTTTCTCTACTCAGCTCATGGATTTTAGGATTTCTAATTTTAAGGGAAACTGGGGTCTCATTAACTAGAAGTGTTTCTTATATACACCCATCCCTCTTCATCTTATTAAACACAACTGGAGATAAACAAAAGCAGCCTCACATCTGTCTCTTTCCAGTCGTATTTGGGTGGTTGGACAGGAAGCACAGGCATCTTCTCAGGTAAACATAAACTGCCCTGCAGGCCTCAGTCTCTTACTGCAGTTATGGAAGGAGCGACAGGTCTATCCTGGGAGCTCAGCCAAGGTGGATTCAAAACGCCAAGCCGGACCATTGGCCCATGAGGCAACAAGCCAGAGCCCAGGGGTCCTCCTGGGGCAGTAGGCAGAGCTCAGAAGGCTCCAGAAGCATTTACTATCTGCCCACATAAGACCCAGCCATACATTAGGCAATGGCATCCCATCCCTAAAAGGATGTATTTTCCAAACTGCTCCTCTGGGCTCCCAGGAGCAACACTGGGAAACAAAATCTTATCAACCATAGTGGGCAAACATGATCTCACCTAAAAGATGATTCTAGGCTTTGGAAAGAATGTCTGTGCCCAATCAGTGACAGCACCAAGAAAACTGAACTGACTGTAGAGCCGCCATCAGCTCAGGTTCCACGGGGACTGCATGATTGACGAAGCAATGAACCCTCTGTGAGATGGGCCATGGTATTCTGAAACTGCCATGATTAAAATACCCCCTTGGCAGTCATGTGTTACCTGGTGGAGACAGTCTTACTGGACAAGGCTGTTCTGAGGATTTCAGAGATGGAAGGGACATGAGCAATGATCGAGCCTCCCTCCTGTCACCCTTCTCTATCCTCGGGGGCAGCTAAGGGGCTGAGTCCCAGCAGACTTAGGAAGTAGGCCTAAGTCATCACAGGGCAGCCACCAGGACTGACGTCCCTGAGCCCCTGGTCCAGGCTGTCTGCTGCACATTGCCCCTGTGCAAGGGCACCTTTGGTGTCCCTCTTCTTAGGCTAGAGACACACACGGCACAAACACTGGCATACAGTCACACAAAGACAAATGGACATAGAAACTGTTTTTCTGCCAACCAAGACTCTGCGGCCTGGTGAGAGATTAGTAGTAGAGACCTGGGGTGGGATAAGGAAGAGGAGCAGCTCCTCACCCCCAGGACCTCCCTGCCTCTAAGGGGCATATTCTTTTCAAACCTACAAGCTCCTTCCAACAGACGCCTTCTCCAAAACCAAGCTCAACTTTCCCAACTTCTTGCCCCACCTAATAGATAAAGAAGACAGCCACTAAACAACCCCTGCCTCCAGCTCCCAGCAAAACTCACACCCACTCCACACACCTGAGGCCTCACCCACAAGAAGCCCTTCCTTGCTCCCCAGCTGGCCACCCTGCTTACCAGCTGCATCCACCAGGGACCTGCGCTGCCCAGGAGCCCCTTCTCCGTGTCTTTCGGCCGCCAAGTCAGAGCAGGATCACCTGGGCCACCTGCTCCTGGGCTGGGCCCGGGGACACTGTGGAACCGCCTCCCAGGCATGGGGAGCCACCCAGCAGGCCACACTGAGTCAGCGGCCAGGGTCCAAAATCGGCTTCCTGGAGGACTTGAAAGGGACACCACCCCATGGCGCTCTCAGAGAAGCAGCCTCCATTATCAGGACATCAACATGGAGAGGGCTGGCGGAGAGAGCTTGGAAACAGCTCCATCAAGATTTTCTTAAATCTAGTTGGTTTTTAAATATACAAATGCCAGAAATCTCCCTTCTGCTCTTTATTGCTTTTAAATGTAAATTAAAAGACCTGTTCACGCACGTCTCTGGAATCCAAAATATCAGTCCCTCAACTGGTCCCTAAGAAAACATAACCCTGCAGAGCTGAGGCAGGCTGGACTGGTGGCAAGTCAAGGGCACTTTCCTGGGTCCAATCAAGCACTGACCAAGCATGTGAATGCCTGCTTGCTGGCTTGATTTCTGACACCTGGATAGATGAGTTCTCCTTAACCTCAATCAGAGGTGAGCTTCCAAATTACTGCCACCTGCTGTTGCCTTCCCTTCTTGAGACAACAGGCCCACAGGCAAGAGGCACCTCCTGCACCCACCTCCTTGCACACACCCACCTTCCCAGGAATAAGCCTATCTATGCCCCACACGAGCCCACAGCAATTCCACTCTCAAGAGTTCGAGTTTTGTTTAAAGCTCTTAACACATGATGCCTGCTTGTTCCTGGAAGCTCTCTTACTTTTCTCCCTGCTATCAGAGGAGAGGGAGAAGACCTATTGTTTCCAGTTCATAGTGACCTGCGAGCATTTCTGGGCCTCTCATCCAAACCCAGGCCGACATCAAAGGCCTACACTGATGGCAGCTAACCCAGCGGTGGGATGAAACCAAACCACCTCAGGAGGCCCAGGTTTCTCTCCCACCAGGCAGAGGAAGAGACGGTGAGAGCCCAGCCAAAAGTGTACCACCGAATGGGAGCGTCAGGTGCCCCAAATTAAAGGGGGTATAAACTCAGCAGTCAAACCTCTTGGCTGAAGCAGGGGCTGTTTTGCTTTGCAACTTTCCCAGCAGCAGGCAAAAGTCTTCCTGCACTGACTATAACCAGTGTGACTTACAATGCTCCAACGATGGCATTATTTCCCATTCAGGGCCCCTCCCTCCTCACCCTACCCTATAATTACGGAGAGTTTAGGGTTGGGATTTTTTTATGATGCTGCTTTTTAAGTGCATGACAACATAGAAGAAAGGGTTATTTAAATCTGAGTTAAAGGGGGAAAATCACACTGTTAACAGGGAAAATTAAGAACATATTTCCCTGGGTTTTAGGTAATTCAAGGTCACTTGCAATAAACAAGAAAAAGCTGAATCATCTGGTACACATGGGCCATGGGGCTCCACCACCTCGAGGGTCTGACGAGCCAAGGGCACTGGATGGAGCTGATCGTTCATGTCGCTCAGAAATTCTACCACATGAATTAAATCTATCACATGCATGATTTCCTGTCTGCCTCAGGTAATTCACAGCTTTCCTGGGCCCCCTGGTATACCCCCCGTTCCACAAAACACACGTATTCGAGGACAAGGACGCTAAGATCTAAACGATGTGCTCCAGTCCTAGCTGCACCATTTGCTGACTGAGCAACCTCTGGCAAGTCACCTAACTTCCCAGCCTCGGTTTCTTAATTTATAAAATAGGGATAACAGTCCCTATTACATCACAGGGTTTCACGAAGATTAAAGGAGATAAGAGCTGCCCCATGTCTCACATGGTAAATGCTCAATGAATGTTAACCATAATCAGAATGGTGAAGGCACAAAGGTTAGTGGGGCCCGGGGCCAGTGCTTTCTATGAAGTAGCATCTATAAAGTAAGATAATGCCCACTTCCTTGCATCCATGGAATATATTTTCCAGCTAAGACCCAAAGCAGGGTTGAGAATGCCAAGACAAAGTGTCTAATACCATTTAATGAGCACCTGTCATGTGCCAAGAATTTAACCATGTTTCATAAATCCCCATCATTCTGCAAGGCACGTATTGTCAGCCCATTTTATGGGGGGGAGGGAATTCAGACTCAGAACACGTTCCACCTCCTCCCGTTTCCAGGCTAGCCTAATGCAGATGGGACAGATCAGATCTGCACACAGGTCCTGCTAGTGGCAAACACTAGACCATGGTGCTTCAACTCCTGGGTTCATGACTCCCTGCAAATGGCATGTATGGGCATATTACAGAATATTCTAGAGCTGTGAGAGACCGTGGGACTCACCTCATCCAATCCCATTTAGGACTGTCAGAAGCTAAGCCATAGGGAGGGGAGGGGGCTTGTCCAAGGTCACACGATGGGTCAGAGGCAAGGCAGGTACTCTACTGACTCCACAGCAGGCTCTTGCCAATGGAAGCCAACAGTTCCTAGAGGAATAAGCCAGCACTGGGAACAAGCCAGTGTAGCTCTGAACAGATTTCAAAGCAATACAAAGGTGAGCTAAGCAGACCCCTTCCTCCCCAGACTGACAGGAAAGCAAAGCCTGCCTTACGTGTGCCAGGCTGGCTGTCTTCAGCTTAGTTCACCTCTGAACCACACCCTCAAGATTATCAGTGTTTAAAATTACCTTCCTCGATGCTTCATGAATTTCTATTTTGAGGCCACCCACTCTTAGCTCTTGCACACACCCCTCCCAGTCTCTTCCCTCCTCCCAGCATGCAACTAATCTGCTTGTCTGTCTCTGACTAAGGAGTTTCATCAGGTAGCTGACCCCGGTAAATAATTAAAGGGTGATCCCACAGCCTTGGTGAGGCCTACTGACAGAAGTGTGGTTTGTTAAATTAGACGTGGCGGGGGGAGACACCCCTCACAGCCTAACAACTGCTTCCTCAACAGATGGCAGGCAGAGTGTATCAGGAACACAGCCCACAGAGCCAGCCTGCCAAGGGAAAAACAAGGCTGGAGCAAGGGGGCCTGTGCACAGCCGGCTCGCTCTCACAACACTGGAGCTGGTACCCAAGCCCGGCGCCCCCTGCAAACACCTGTGCGGCCCCAGGCAACTCGCCCCTACCCGCCACCGTGGAGGTGTTTTCCTGCCTCCAGGGCGACCTCTTTCTTTTTCATGTGGAGGAAAACACCAACTAGAAAGTAAAATTTGGAGGCAAGGAAGAACTCCATATAGAAATGCCAGCCTGCCCTCCAACCCCAAAGTCAAGTCCTGTTAGCAGCATGACCAGCACCTGCCCCAGCAGGTTCCTAAAGGAGGGAGCAATGGGGTGCTCCGTGCATCTGCATGTATCTGCACATAGATGTATATACGCATATGTTTTAAAAAACAGGAACATACCACATATATCACTTGGCATCAGACTTTTTTTCATATTTGATATATCATGAAAATCTGTCCAAGACAATCCCTAGATCTACCTTGTCTGTTTATAGTCATATGTATTTCACAATTGGTTCCATCTTTCCCTTACTACTGGACACTTAGGCGTCTCTAAACTATTTTTTCTATACACAATGCTACAGTGAACAATCTTGTGCAAATACCTGTATGTATACAGGCTATGGTTTCTATATGTGTCAGGTTCCCAGGGGTTGGACTGCTGAATTCTAAGGAATGTACATTTTCAGTTTTAATAAGTATTACTAAAGCACCATCTAGAAAGATATACCAATTTGTACAGCTCAATGATGTCTAAGAGTTGCAAACTGCTCCCTGTACCACGGGAAAGAGGCTCAGGGACCCAGAACAAAAACCCCCTGGGCCTCTGCTGCCCACACACTCTATCACTCTCAGTGCCCTCCTTCAACCAGGGCTGTTTCCATTCCATGTCCTTTATATATTGGCTTTCCACCGCAAGATATCACAAGGGAAAGAAAGGAAGGTTGCTCTGGCTGAAATGTTTGAAAACCATGTGAAAAATATTAATTGCTAACATTTATGCAGCATTTCCTATGTGCTTAACATTTTATAAGGATACTCCCCTGTAATGCTTCAACAGCTCCATTTTACTGATGTGGAAACTGAAACAGAAAACTGATTTTTCTAAGGTCCCTCCAGTGTCCCTTATCAGAGCTGGAGCCTAGATAGACCTGAGCGACCCCATTCTGGAGTCCACACACTTGCTCAGCACTTTACTGGCTTCCAGTGAGGGGGCCGGGCACACAGATACACACAGACCCACAAATATAAAAATGCTTCCAGGTCTAGGTCTATTGACCTCTTTGAACCTACTTTATTTGACAAGCTTTTGGGTTGTCACATTCTGGCCCAAATTGTGAACTAAGGGAACACTGTCACTTTGACAAGGTGCCTGTACCTCCTCTTCTCCCTGAGGACCCTCCGCCTACCAGTGCCTTGTCCCCCAAACCCAGAGGCCATTATCCCTATTGCTGACTCTTCATGACCCCCTCCTGGGCATGTGTGCCCTCCCCATTTCATGGCAGCACAGTCTGAAGGAGGAGGAAGTAAAGAGATCAGCAGCTGAAGATCTGCTCAATAGGAGAAAGAAGAAGCAAAAGGGAGCCAGGGCCCCCGATCCACTGACCTCCAACCTGAGCACCTACCATCTCACAGTTTCTACAGTGGGGACTGTGCACATTCAGACCTGGGAGAGAAAGGAAAGAATAGCCAGAACTTTTGCACATGTGGATAGAAGAATCAGCTTACCAGGAATTTTAGTCCAAAGGGGCAGGTATGGGGATGAAGAAAGAAAAGAAAAAAGAACAAAAAGGAGAGAGAAAAGGGAAAGAGGCAATGAGGGAGAGGCAGATGGAGCAGGGAAAGTGAGGAGGTCTGTGTCAAAAACACAAGTGGCCTGGGCTTGAACGCCCAAACCAGCCCCCCTGCTCATTCCCATCAGCAGAAAGACGAAGAAAAGCAGAAGAGCAGACCTGGGTCCCTTGCAAAGACATTGCATAATCAAAAGAAAAGGAACTTTTCTGCTTGGAGTGAAGCCTGCAGTTGAGTTCCCTTCAGTGCACTTCAGCTCCCATGGCATCTACCCAGCTGGGGATCCCACACTCTCCCAGAGAGCTGGGCCTGAGGGGCTTCCAGGACAGTGGCATCAGGCTGGCTCCAGGAAGGCCCAAGGAGAGTGGCACAGAGCGTCCATGTGTAAGGTGACCAGAGACATGCAGGGCTTCCTTGTTTTGAGTGTTTCCATGTTGTTCTGAAAATGATTGACAGTTCAGGGAGGCTGATGCAATAGGATTTCTTACAGTTTGTTTTTATTAATGTCAGTTCCTGGAAGCGAGGAAAATTACTGCAGCACTATTGGTAATGGCCAAAGATTGGAAACACCCTGAATATCCATCAAGAGGGGATTGGCAAAAAAATTATATAATGGCACATCCACTTAGAGGAAATGTTATGCAGCCATTAAGGAGAAAAAGCCATTTTTTTCCCTTTTGTCCTTATGTGAACCAATCTCCCAGATATAATAAGTAAAAAAAAAAGTACAGAGGAATATAAATAGCATGCTCATTTGAGTAAATAGGATGAGGAACACAGTAAATGGGATGATTCCCACCTAAAGCACCAGAATTTTCTATTTAGCAATCTGACTAGTGGATACAGATGTCCAGTTTATCATTCTTTAAATTATACATACATTTTGTACATGCATTTGCATATTTATTTCACAATTAAAAAATTTCAAAGATGGAACATACATGTGCGTATGCACAGAAAACATTTCTGGGTGCACATACACTGAAAATCTCTCTAAAAAACTTCAAGATGAATGCCTCTGAGAAGGAAAACCAGGGGGCAGTGTGGTAGGGCACAAGGAAGATTTACTTTGACTGTATATCCCTAACTTTTCAGTATCTTTTGCCACATGCATTAATTGCCTATCTAAAAAAAAAAAGTTGCTGGCAATTCTCCAGGGCGTTTTGGCTTCATAGATTGGGAAAGTACCCGAGGGGCTGGTTTCCCCATTTTACAGCTGAAAGAGCTGCAGCTCAGAGTCATCTGGGTGTCCTTCACGGTCCCACAGCAAGTGAGTGGCAGACTCAGGAGAAGCCCAGTCTCTGATGCAGGCCAGTGTTCTCTAACCTCAGCTCTCTCAGCTGGGCACTCCCTGGCTGCTCAAACCCAAGGACCACTTCGCTGGCCTGCTCAACCCCTCCTACAGCCCCTTGCCAGAGCCCAGTCACAGCTGGGGCAGGGAGAACCAGGGAGGGGTGCACAAGTCCCAGTGTGGAGTCAGTGGGCACAGTCAAGGTTGGAGCCCCCAGCTCTGGAGCCTTCTGACTCGACGTGCCCTGGGCTGCTGCCTCCAGCCTATGCACAGCTGGTGGGCCTCAAGGCTCCCATCGTGCATCCTGCTGCTCCAGGCACTGTCAGCTGCATGGCCACTCCTGTGTCCTCAGCAGTCACCCTCCTGGCAAACTGCCACCCAGCAGACCCACTGGAGGAGTTCCACTTTCTGGCCACTCTGCAGTCCCAGCCACATCTGGGGGAAAGCACTTCCCCTGATGTCTCCATGCCAGCAACCAGGTACCTGAGTACCAGCTCAAGCTTAGAGCCCAGCCTCAAGCCAGCGGGTGGGCACCAGGAGCCAAACCAGACTCCGGTTGTAAAATACCACCCTTGTCGGTGTGTTTACACTGAAGAAAATCCTTAAGGGCTGTGTAGAAGGATCATAAAACCTCAGAGCCAGGGGGAGTAAAGAAAACTGGATGGTTTTCCCTGCAGTAAAAATCCACCATGCCTGTTTCACTTATTGGAGGCCAGAAACAGCTCAGTTCATATTTTAATGCTTCCTTATTTAACAAATGCTAACAAACCTGAGTTCATATATTCTTTTCAACAAACAGTACCCGACTGTGAGCCAGGCTCACTGAGAGCACAGAAGGGAACTGCAACAGCTAACATTCAGAGGACATTTACCATACAACTTAATATATGACAGGTAGGCTGCTGAGCTCTCTGCACACAGGGCTTCGCTCACTCCTATGGGGAGAGTCTGCTGTTACCTGTTTTACAGAGGAGGAAGTGAAGGCTTTGGAGGTAAGGAATTTGTCCAAGGTTACAGAGCTAGCAAATGGCAAACCAAAGTCTGTCTGGTTCTAAAGCCGTTCTCCATCCATTGAGCGAGATCCAGCCCTGTCCACAGGAGCTCTCCCTGCAATAAGGGTCTGCGCTTCCTCTAAATATACTCGGCCTGAAAGAGGCCCGTCCAGCCTGTAATGTCCTGCTTCCTCCCAGACTCTGAAATGGGAGCATTTCCCCAGAGCGGAGGACCCATCTAGAATGCTGCTCTCTCTGCTTCAGCTCCAGACCAAGGGCCCTAGTGGCTCACATGTAGACACCAAGCCAGGGGTGACAGCCTGGGTGAGGAGGGTTCATGCAAGGATTCAGGCAAGGGGACCCAGCACCCAGCACCCTCACCCCTACTGACACAGCACCAGCTCCGAAATGGCCCAGGGGAGCAGTGGACCCCTGCCCATAGCCTCACTGTGAAGGTCACACCAGCCCTTCCTTCAGGCTAGGGCAGTGCAGCAGGGCTAGGAGGGGGCTGGGCATGGGGCTGGGGGGCTTCTAAGCTAGGCTTGGCTACTAGCCCTCTTCAGGAAATTCCCTAAACCTCTCTGGGGCGTCTCCACATCTGTAAATGATTGGGGTGTGTGGTAAGTCTCTAAGTCCCACAGGAAGGAGTAATGTTAAAAGGACTCAGTCACATAAGCATCTTAAAAGGTCTTGAAAACATGGGACACATTTACAGTTATGAGATGCCACTCAGGACACTCCAGTTGCAATAAACAACATGTAACTCTGGGGATGCCCACCCTCTGCCTGGAATATTCCCCATGCTCTTGACTGGGAATGCTCAGGCTCAGATCAAGCACCTTCTGCTCGGAGGGAAATCTCTGCTCTCCAGCCCCCTTGCTCTTGGGGCCCCCAGCACTGGGGCTTACCAAGACCAGAACACCCAAACTCCCTGCACTACCCTCTTCTCAGAAGATGCTTCTCAGACCCAACAACTAACTCTCTCCATGAAGCAAAGTCCTCTTCATCTGCACCGGGCACTGAGGATGCAGGGGAGACACAAGCTCCCACAATCCCCTGCCCCAAGTCATCCTCCATCTAGGAATTCCAGTCCAGACACCTCCAGATGGGAGCTGCCTAAAGAAAACAGAACTTCCCTTATCTCATCCTTTCTAAGGCCTATTTATACAGATGTATTCTTTTGGTGGGCATGATGCAGAGGCACAGAATATGTGTATATAATTTGTAAGTGAAAATACCTATGCTAGGAACACATGATCAAAATTTCCTTCCTGACAGGTATGTGAGAGCAAGTCTGTGGGCCAGAGGAACGGCTACGAAATGCACCAAACCAATACAGCGAGGAAAGGGCAGGAGAGAAGTTTCCAGTGCATACAGGGCCGGGGCCACAAAGGATCAAAGATGGGGGAAGTCTCAAAAATGAGAAGATTAGAGCCCAGGGCCTAGCACATTCTCTGCTGGCGAAAGATAGGACAGGAAGGAGAAAGGAAACAGATGACAGAGGCCATCCAATGACACAAGAGGGAATTCTGGTATTCCAGGGAGAGGAGGTGGAAGGCATGAAACAGCAAGGCACAGGGAGAGGTCCCAGTTCGACTGTGTGCTAAGATTCAAGGGGAGGGGCAGGTAGCCAGACAGGAGGCTCAGAAGTAGGCAAAGTGCTGCGATGAGGTGCGACTCTGTCCTGCAGGCATGAGGAGTGGCCGCCACCAAATGCTTAGGAGCTCCTGCCCCCATTTGTCTGTCTAGGCATTGACAAAAGGCCACCTGGTTTGGAAGCAGTCTGGGAGCTGGGAGGGCAGCAGTAAAGCCCGGTGCTCAGACAGCATCATGCAGAGGGCTGCCAAAGATTCTGGCCAAGCAGCAGCACAGACCTGCTTGCACACAGGTGGAGGCCCTTCAGGTCCAGACCCACAACGCCTTGGTGGGCACAGCTTGTGGCAGGCAGCCTGTCCCCAGCAGCCAGGGCCAGTCCCCAGGAGCAGCCATAATCAGGCACAGGAAGTGGACGTGGAGAGAGGCACAGGTGGAGAGGTGAGCAGACTCGCCGGTCCCCACCAGTGTCTGCAGCCTTCAGTTTTCACTGAGGACCCCAAGCACCTAAGCCACTGGCTCTGGGTGGGGCAAGAAGACACCAGACTGCAACCCTGAGAGCTGATCTCCCTTCCTCCTCGTGTCACCAGGAGTGCCTGAGCTTGGGAGGAGTGTCCCACTTTCTTCTCCACAACCAGCTCACTGTAAAATCAGGGTCCGAGGTAGGGCTTCCCAAGAAGACTCTACAGGAGCATGTCAACCCATGAGAGAAGCAGGCTGAGCAAAGGAGCACTGGGGTCATGAATCATTTGTAGCGGAGGCCTCAGCCAGACCCATGGGGAACTCGGGACAGCCTATCAGACTTGTCCCAAACAGAGACAACGGGGCCAGCCTTTGTACCCCATCTTTGGGTGAGGAGTTACCCTAGAACAGAAAGCCCCCTTTAGCTGAGGCAGTGCCTGTGGAGGGGCCAGCTGTAAGCCGTCAGCAGCCATCACTCACAGCTGCTGGGATGGGGCAGTGAGCTCTAAGGGCAGTGAGGGTGGCCCGTCCCAGCCTCTTCAAGTGCTTCCCTCAAGAATTTCATGTAGAACAGAAGATCAGTCCAATGATCTCAGAATGACATGACACATAAATTCACAAAGGAAAAGCCCTCGGCTGTTATTTATATGTCACTCATAACTGAGCTAATAGGATTTAACGTTCTCTTTCCTGGTTTTAGATTATTTTTAAGCACACAAAATTTCACTTCAAAGAACCTGCCAACGAGTTGCTCTGTGAATCTTCCATTTTATCTTTCATCATTCTCAAGCTCCTAGTTCACACATTTGAGGGAAAAAAAAATCTATTTTTTGATCTGTAGACTCAAGCTGTATCCTATGAGCAGATATTCACATTAAGTTCGGGACAAGTCCTGGGTAATCAAACGGTTAAAACTTCACAGTGGGCATTAAAATAAGACATGAGAAATGTCTGTCACATTTTAAAGTACATGATAATCCACCCAAAATATCTTTGTATTTATAACATGAGTTTTTTCCCCAACCCAAGAGAAATGCATGTTTACTAAAGAAAAACTGGGAAAGAAAAGAAAAGCACCAAGAAGAAAAATAAATTATTATCCCACTTTTCAGGGATAAGCCAACCTGCCATTAACAAGTATAAGCATATCTATCCTCTTTTGCCTCCGTGTATTTCATTCTTAGTAATTAACTGGAGTCACATAATTTAGTAACAGTGAATGGTATATCATGAACACGTTTTCAAGCAGGAATTTCTTAGCAAGTTTCTGGTGTTTTTAAAGGCCGATAGATTTAAATGTGCTCCAGTTTTACTTACGCAATATCCCAAGCTTGTATGTTTAAGATATTGGATACTTAGGTTATTTGTAAGTCTTCGCCTGAATAAATAATGCTGCACTGAACATCTGTGCGGCCAGATTCTTTTTAAATCCTAGTTGGTCCTTAACCCAAATTCCCAGTAACTACACTCACGTAACATTGCAGAACTTGCATCCTAGGAGCCTAAATAGGGGGTTCCTCATGCCTGCAGTACAGCGCTACCAGCCCAGAGGGACGTGCCCACTGGTTCTTGGCCTCAGCAACCCCGAGATCTACTCCTGAATCCCAGGATGGGCTGGGGAGCCAAACCACCCCAGGCAAGCATCTCCAGCCTTGTTAGCTGCATATACCCTGAGGCACCAGCCCACACAACAGCAAGCTGGCTTTCCCCAGGTTTCCTTTGAATCCCATCTGAGGGTAGACCTACTTTATAGCAGAATAGCATTAACACAGCTAATTCTAGATCTCTGACATTCAAAAATTCGTTTTCTAGATAGATTTCCCAAGCGTCCGTCATCTCTTGTCAGTTCTCAGAGATGGCCTTTCCCCCCACATCACAGTGGTGCCTGATCACCAAGTCCATCGGCGGGATTCACACTTCCGCCTGAGCAGTTCACATGCGCCGTCCCACTCAACTAGCCCTCAAATGCCTTCTGAGGGAAATTACTGCCCCGTTTCACGGATGAGAAAACTGAGGTTCAAAATAAGGAATTCAATTAATGTGCACAGCTAGAATGACAGCACTCAGGATTCAGGTCAAATCAACGCCAAAGTCCAATGCCGTCAGACTCAAACTTTGGCGATAAAATCTACAGTTTTGGAGAATGTGGGAGAATGAAGCTAAACCCCCATGTGGATGAGTTGGGGCAGGACAGTACACACCAGCTATGCGAACGCTGGTGGCCGCAGTACATCACACCGTCGGCTACCAGGGAGACAGGCAGGAGGATGGCGGCTCCTGGGGCCCAACCACAGACAGGAAAGCATGAGGCTGATCTGTGACTGAGGGGCCGCAGCAGATAGACAGTGTCTTACGCACAGAGTGCAGCATGTTTTTATTGGCTAAAACCAGGCTCACGGGTGCCATGAACTCCAATTATAATCTCTGTTAGTTTGGCTCATCAGAGAGAGAATGAGAACACTGAAAGGGATCTCGGGAGGAAATGAGCCAGTCCAAATCCTCGCATGGCTCAGACGAGGAAACTGAGGCCCAAGGAAGCAGCTGGGTCACAAAATAGCTAAAGGCAGATCCTGCTCTCCAGCCAGGTCCCCCCCAGTCGGTGGTCCAAGAGATAATGCACAGTGGTATATTTAACACTAAATGCAGGAGAATTCCATTAAGGACCCAGAAGAAAATTTCTAGTTTAAAAAAAAAAACCTACTTGGATTTTAAACAAAACTGTGTGTCTAATTTACAAGACTCTGATCAGGATTCAGTCCAATACGTCTGATGTATTTGACCAAAAAAAAAAAGTCGAGATATAAGTAATGTCCACTATAGCTGAAGAGGTGATAAAACTGTTTGTCAAAGGTTGTTTGTTTTGTAAATTGCCATCAGAGGATCATTACAACCTTGATCACAGAATCACAGAAGCCTGGGACACACCCAGCATTTTCCTGGCAGACACAAAAGGACATGAACACACACACACACACACACACGAGATGGTTCTCACCCAGATCCACTGGAGTCTTGGCTGGTGTTATAATGACTTCAACTTTGGAAAATTGGAAAATTACTCCACAGGTTCTACTGGGTGATGGCCACACTGCCCTAGGCATGGCAGATCTCCTCACAACTTGCTTTCTTCTTTCTTCTGTTTCTCTGAGTATAAGTGTCCTCTCTGTTGAGGTGTTGAGGACACATCAGTGGATAAAAAGATAAAAATCCCTACCCTTCTGAAGCTCTCATTCTAGTGAAGGCAAACAGCAACTAACAAGCAAGCAAAAATAGGAAAGGTGTGGGGAAATGAAGCCAGGGAGACGACAGACAGCAGACAGGGTTGGCGTTTCCAGGCAGTGGTCCAAGAAAGCCTGGTTCACTCGGGCCCCAATGGCACCTGGGCAGAAGCTCTGAGGTGGGAACACTGGCCGTGCCTGGTGCCTTCAAGGACCAAGAAGGAGGCCAATGGGCCAGGGGCAGAGTGAGAATGGGGAGGAGAGAAATCACGGCCTTGACTTTGGCTTTTACACCAAGTGGAACAGGAGTTACTGAAGAGTTCTTAGCAGAGGGCTGACAGGAGCTGACACATTTTTCACTTTTATCACTAAATCTTCCCTGGAACTTCACCAATATCCTACTCATGTCAGGCCTACCATACACACGCACACACCCATGCCAAGGAAGGCTAAGAGGCTCCCATTCCTGGATTCCTCACCCCGACATCCACACCCCCACCACCAGCATGGCCAGCATCCTGCAGAGAATGTCTCCCTGCCCAAAGCTGCCAGCAGCTCAGTCACCCTAAGGGCAGCAGATGCCCCAGCCATCGTTCTGGCGGGTGTGGTGCAGCTGCCTCTCTACTAGTCAGTGATCCTTGCACCCCAGTTGAGTGGGGGTTTCATACACTGTGCTTGCAGGGCCCTGGGAACGACCCTCCTTCCAACAGTTTGGAACTGTGCTTATTCTCTCTTGTGCTTGCAGCTCACATCCCACTTCCTTCTTTTAATTAGAATTTATTTGTTTTGGGAAACCAGCAGGAGAAACCCCCAGCACAGGGCTGGGGTGACCACCTTCGAAGGGAAGCCAGAACCACAATCCAAGTGTCCGTCCTTTGCATTCTGAGGTGAGAGGGGGCAGGAGTCTGAGCTGGGAGAGCAGGGTGAGGGCCAGTGAGGCTCAGAGTGGACCATCTCTGTCACCTGCACTAAGGGAGATGCCTTCCTTACCTCACTGCACCTGCCTCAGAAGGAACTAAAGAAAGAGTAAAGGCAAGAGGTGAGAGGAGAGGCTGGCTCAGCTCCGGGTGCTGCAGCTGGATCCCCGCTGTCCATGTATCCTCCCCATGCTGATCCAGGCTCTGGGGGGTGCATGCAGGCTTGAGGATGGCTCATGCTCTCCAGGATGAGGGAGGAACATCTGCTGAGTGCTTGGACGTCCCATGTCCTATGGGTAATGATCCTCTCGTCATCCCAGTAATGACCCCACAAAGCAGCTAGGTTGGCTCTCTCCCGCATTAGGAAATGGGCTCCCCAGAGGCATGGACCTGTCCGGACCTGTCCAGGGTCATAGTGACAGAGCTAAGACTCAGGCCTGATTCTGCCCAAGACTTTCTCATCTGCACAGACATCCAGTCTTCCTGAGGAGCTAAGACCCCCACACCAGTCTACCAACAGGGCTTCGTGACAGGGGTGGACAAAGGGCAGGGCATTCATCTGTACTCTGCAGCCACAGACAGGGTAAGAACCCAAACCTGGGAGCTGGGGAGTCTCCCTTGAAGTCCAGCCCTATTTGACCTTGTGCATGTCCGTAACAATAGTAAATGACAACTTGCATTTATCTATCAAGTGCTTACTGTGCGCAAAGCTCTGTTCTACATACTTTACCTGTTTACCTATTAAATCCTCACAGCATCCCTAACTGTACTATGGTTGTCCCCAGTATACAGATGGGGACACTGATACCCTGAGAATTAAAATAACTTCCCCCAGGTTAGAAACAGTAGCGGCACAGGCATGACTCAAAGCCAGGATGCCTGGTCCCAGAGGCCATTTTTCCAACTCCTGCCCTGGATGGCCCTTTACAATGATTCACATTGTTTCTCTAGGAATGTCATGAGGTTGATTTAGCACTGATTACAATGCACCCTCATTTAATTACTCAGCATTTACTATGTGCCAAGCACTGGACTAGGCCCTGAAACTTCTGGATAAAGAAGTCACACACTGTCTTTGTCCTTAAAAAGACAGGAAATCCTTCCTTTAAAGCAAAAGGCCTCTCGACATCCTTCTTAGAGAAAAGACGTCCGTCCTGGAAGCATTTGTGTGGCGAATGGAGGGGGCTGCCAAGGGGAGAGGCAGTGGCCCTGGGGAGGGGTGGGAGGGGATTTGACAGCTCTCCACAGTCACACACGCCATGACACCGAAAAGGCAAAGGTGTAGCCTCTGTAATCAGCCAGACCCCACCTCTGAATCTCACCTCTGTCTCCAACGCAGCAACACCAGCAGGCTCAGCCACCTCTCTGGGCCTCAGCTCCCTCCTCTGCAATGGAGGTGAGAACTGCACGACCCTCCCAGGGGGGCCTGAAGGACGGGTGGGGTATGGTATTCTAGGTGTTACCCCAGAGCCCAGACAGAGAGAGTTCAATAAATCTTTGCTCTAGTCATAAATGTCCTCCTCCCCACCACCCTCCATCGTCCAGTCACCTCAAGGACTTCTCTCAGAATGTGGGCTGCAAGAACTGTAAGGGGTCATGCAGCATTTCCACATGAGTGTCTCTGAGCCAACCACGAGCTTCCTGGGACAGCGTCACGGGCAGTATTTACCCTGTGAGCGTTTGGCACCTAGGAGACGGAGCCCACAGCAGCCTTTCTTTCTCTGGGACAGCCCCTCCCAGAGAGGGCCTCACAGTCAGAAGGATGGGGTGCTCACTCGCTGATTGGGTGCCCCAGTGTTGCTCTAGTTAGGCAGTCAAAACTTGGGGAGACTTCTCTGTGCTAGGCAGGCTCTGCTCCCACAGCACTGCTTACTAGAAATACCACGCTATCCTCAGGAGGGATGGGACCTCTGGAAACCTCTCTGCTTCTCCGCCTGATCCAGGATTGGCTCAACAGAGGCCTGAACACCCTGGGGGAGAAGCTGCAGGACCAAGTCTCATTTTTATTCCAGAACATTTGAGTTTTGCACCACACCACACTGCTAGCCTGGAGCACTGGGAGGGAAGGGGCCTGAGCAATCCAAGTGTGACCTCAAGGGAGAGGGGTCTCTGGTCAGGCCCACCACGTATCTGAGTACCAGCTCAATGCCTCAAGTATGGCAGGCACTCACGTATTCACTACTTTAATGAATGGATGAGAGACAACAGTAAAGAAATTTTCCCCAAAACAGTTGCCCCCACACACAACTAATTTCTCTTCTACTTTTTTTCCATCTGCAGACATGGTTTTACATATTTATGTAACTACAAATGCTGCATACACAGAATTTTGCATTCTGTATATTTTCACTTAATGTAATATCATAAATGCAGTCATGTTTTTACCCAGTCTTCCTAGAGAACATAACAACCCATTGTGTGCTATACCACAGAATGTTTAACCATACCCTCACTGCTGGACACCTGTTTTTTTTTCCTGTATTACAGATAATGCAAATAAATTTTGCAAACAAATGCAAATAAATGTTCATAAATTTTGCCTTTCTTTTCTACTGAATGATTGTCTTAGGATAAGCTCCCTTAGAGGGACGGACTGAGTCAAAGGGTATCTATAGTCCCCATATTATAGAGGAGGAGAGGAGGACCAGGAGGGTGCAGGCATGATTCACTCTCATGGGTACTCAATAAACGCCTGTGGGATGGAGCAAAGTGGCCGCAGTTTGCCCCAGCCAGCGCTCTGCCACCCACCCACATGGTCAGAAACAGGACTTGCTCCCAAGCATACTTTCAGTAAGTCAGCAATAAGGCTTTTGGTAGCAGGTCAGTGAGGATCCCAACTCCAAACTCCATTTTTTAATAAGAAATGAGGGCTGAGTTTCAAAATCCCTGTAGGATTCTACAGGATGGAGGCAAGGCCCACCGAAGAACCCACGGCCCTGGTACCCTCTCACAACCTGTTTTCATCACTCTTTCCAGGCTCAGGGTCACATGCATGCAGGTGGCACCTGAGAGTTGGGCTCCTTAAGGATCTCACCCAGGCCCCTGGCCTTCCAGTCTCCTGAAGGTTTCCACCAGCCCAGGGTCCCTCCCTTGGGCCTCAGCTTCCCAGACACATGCCCGTGGCCTCCCTCTCCACCCCTCCAGGTCTTTACTCTTCTACATGGCCCCTTCTCTGCAAAGTTGTCCTGACCCCTCATTTAAAATTATCCACTCTCACCTGGGTGCTCTTCCTTGCTTTCACTTTTTTCCCATAGCAATTCATCACTCAACAAATAACATATTTTACTTATTCACTTATTTATTGTCTGAACATCTCCTCCCAACACCAAAACCACACAGCCGACATTTTTGTCCATTTTGTTCACTATTATTTCCCCAAGTTTAGAGTAATGTCCAGCCTACAGTGGGTGCCCAACCCATTAATTAAATACTTGTTGAAAAAACAAATAGTAATATAATATAAAAAGATTCTTTCTCCGTGCCCAGGTATTGTGCCTCACAGGGTTCATTCCACTTACTGGGAACTGCAATCCTAATATAATGCCTATTTTACAGATGAGGTATTTTACTGTTGCTCAGACAGGTTAAGCAACTTGTCCAAAGACACACAGCTAACTAGGAAAGGAGTGCAGTCTGAACCCAAGTCATAAAGTGCCAGAATTGTGCTTGTTGCTACTACAGGGCGCTGCTCACCATCCTGGCCTTTCATCCAAATACAGGAGCAGTCTCTGCGAATATGGCAGAGCTTTCCAGGACAAGGCCAAGAACCCACCCAGTGATCAAAATGGGGAAGAAGAGGCAGGAGCGGCATGCCTAGGTGGCGGACCCAGGAGTTCGCTCCTACCCCACTTCCCCAGGGGAACAGCAAGTCTGCCTTGCAGAACACAGGTCCAGCCTAGTCTGGCAGCCCTGAGTGACAGGGGCCAGTTTGCTGTTTGACAAGTGAGACTGGGGCTTTGACAAGCAGGGTGCTAAGAAAACAAATCCTGCCAGACCAGGAAACTGCTTAAACCAAATACGACCAGAAAGGAAGTTTAGTTTAAGCTATTAGATGCCCGAGACACGATCTGGTCATTTGAGGCCACCTAAGTCTTTTTGTAAGAATAGTCAAGCCCCCTCTGGCTTAGGGGCCAAGGTGAGGGAGGGCGCAAAATGAACTGGTGCAAACGGACCAGTTTCCATTCGTCACATGGCAAATCGTAGCACGCATGGCTGTCTGCACACGGGTATTAGTGAGTAAACGACGTCTTTGGCTTTTGGTTTCTTTTTTCTTTCTTTCTTTTTTAACTACTTCCTAAAACTTTTTAAAAATCTCAAAGATGTAGTTGCAAGACTGGCCCAGCGCTTTGTTTCTAAGGCTCACCTCTCCTCATAAACCACCAGGCCAACCACACAGAAAAAGTTTCCTGTCCCCTGAAAAGAAAATGTTTCCATTCACTGATGGATTCTTCCTTGCTCTGTCTGTCCCCTTGGCCAGGGTGAATCAGGCCCACTGAGGGGACATTCCCCAAGGCCTGGTCACCTTCTTTCTCCTAAGATACGCCACCAACATTTAAAATACAACTGTGCCTGCAAGTTGTCCCCACCAGGCCCAAGTGCCACCGACTATGTTTCCTTCCTAACCAGAGCTCTTCGAAACAGAAGCCAAGTTCTTTGAGATGGAATCAGATGAGAGCCTTTGCATGGAAGCCCCTCCTCCACCCCAAAGACAAGATGCTTTCTCCCCATCTTCCTTCTCAACTAGGAGCCACCCACTTCTTGCTCTGCTTCCTTTCTTCTGCAGATGGTCACCTGCTAATCCGACTCCAATACTCTGGTTCTCGTCCTGTTTACAACTTTGAAGTAACCCCATTCAAATGGGGTGGGACAGGGGAGGTTTTCAAACCCTTTTCCACTCAGCATTATTTCTTCCAAAATACTGAGCATTCCCAAAGCCTTTTCTGACAAGACCTCTGCTCTGGACAAGACCCAGGATCAAGCAGATTCCTGAAGAGTACAATGAAATGATCACAAATGTGAATTCAGATAATTCTTGATTTGAACTCCAGCTCCCCCAACTACTGTGTGCCTTTGCTCCTTATTTCCTCACCCACAAAGGGGATGATAAAGTTATCACTCCTGAGGAGTTCACTGAGAGAACACATGTAAAAAGCCTGATTTGTTCAAATTCAGTGCAAAGGCTCTCATCTGATTCTATCTCAGGTTAGCTGTAACTGAGGGAGGAGGATGTGGAGAGCCCAAGTTATTAGATTCCTAGGATCTGGCCTTCTCTTCCCATTTGGCAATAAGCTCACATACCAAAAACCCAGGGGGCTGGTTAACTCTGGCCAAAGCTGGCCCCCAATTCATGGTATCAGAGCCCCCTATAGCTTATGAGTCATGTAGGCCCCTTCAAACAAAATGGCAGCCAGCACCTTCCACCAGCCTGTCTCCTGGCACTGCCACAGGGTCACAGCTCACTATGTGAATACATTCTAGGCTATCCCAAGGTCAAGTATCTTCATGCATCTACTCAGACCTCACAACCCCTCTCTTTGCTCACCCTGAGGGGAGAAAATATTGAAAAGCACAGTGCCCCCGAGCCTGTGTTTCCAAAAAGACTCACAAATGAGAGTCCCTAGTCAAGGAAGGCTGAGGCGGGGCAGAGCAGCTCAGTAAGAAGGGGGTTTCCCATGTCAATCTCAGGCTTGTTTCCCATAAGTGGTGCCTTGACACTCATACCTGGTACCAGCAGCCGTACATCTGAGCTGGCAACCTCAGCTCTCAGGGCCCCCCTGCCCAGTAGGCTGAGACTGCCAGGCCTGACAGCAGGGAACTGAGTTTCAGATAACACAGTGAAGGCCAACAGCACAGAACACAGCTTGGTTCAAATCAAGAAAGACTTCCCGAGTCCCTGCACACCTCAAGATGTAGAGATGAGTCAGAGGGGCAGCAAGATGAGCTTTCATTCACACCTTATCAGTACCTTCTATTGATTTACTCATCTACAAACTCCCCCGCATAAGCTGACTTATCCCAGAATCGTGCCTGGCGCATAAGTAGGGGAGCAACAGCTATTTGTTGAATTAGTGCATTAATTCTTTACCCAGAGATTTAGGGAGATTTAGAAATTTAGGGAAACAAGCTGCTGCCTACCTCCCTGACCTCAAGGCCAACCACAGTCCTCATGACCACTCCCCACTGACCTCCAGACATGCTGACCTCCTTTCCAGTCCTTAGACACCAAGCTCATGGCTGCCTCAGGGCTCTTGTACATGCTGGCCCCTCTACCTGGAATGCTCTTCACCCAGGTTTCCACGAGGCTGCTGCCTTCTCACCGTTCAAGACTCAGCTGAAACATCCCCTTCTCTGAGAAGGAAGTCCTTTCTGGCCACCCAATCTAAAGTAGCAACCTTCTCCCCACCCCCATCATTCTGACCCATTTCTAGTTTTCTTTTTCTCAGGCTACTTTTCTCTGTCTGTCGGCTTGTTTTTTTATCTTTTTCTTTCCATTAAAGGAACCGCTCTGTCTTTTTCACTGCCCTTTTCCTAGTACCTGAAATAGTGCCTGGCACACAGGAAATGCTCAATAAATAGTCATTGAATACATGGACAGAAGAGAGAAATAAACAGCAAATTCAAGATGGGGAATGATTTGAACACTTTAAATAGCTTACAATTTTATCTGTCAATTATACCTATTCAAAAAAAAGAAAGATGGAGAAAAATTTAATAAGTTCCCCCACCCCCCCAAAAAAAGGTCAGGGGAGAAGAAGAAAGGCACAGACACCAAAGAAGATTGCAAAGAAATATGAGATATTCACCTGGGTGTACAATTTTTAAGATAGCTTTCATTCAAAAAGCATAAAATGGAGAACAGCTTAGCAACTCCCATCACGAAAAATATCCCTTGCTCTTTGACCCAGGAGTTCCATTCCTGGTAATTATCCCAGGGAAATGAATTCAGAATAGGAACAAAAATAAAGAGGTGCCTGAACAAAGATGATTCCAGTCATGCTGTTTATAACAGCAGAAATCTGGACACAACCGAAATGTCCAATAACAGGGAAAATGCTTTG
The DNA here is from genome assembly GCA_032199065.1 of Smutsia gigantea. Taxonomy (NCBI): domain Eukaryota; kingdom Metazoa; phylum Chordata; class Mammalia; order Pholidota; family Manidae; genus Smutsia; species Smutsia gigantea. The sequence continues at coordinate 117,602 of JAVSCE010003846.1, forward strand.
GCAAATTGCAACATATCCATGGCATGGAGTATCATGCAGCAATCAAAATTACCGAAAGGAAGACAATAGGGAAACATGGGAAAGCATGTGAGAATAACGCTGGGAGGGGGTTTAAAAAACACTGAATACCTTCCAAGTATCAGACACTGTCCAGCACACCTCTGTATCTCAGCAGCTCCTCACCAGAACCTAAAATCAATCTATTCTTTAATAAAAATAAAAAAAACCTATCCTTATCTCCTTTTCACTAATAAGAAAACTGAGGTTCAGAACTTGCCCGCAGTCCCAGAGCTGGCAAAGAATAGAGTCCAGATGTGAACATGGCCTTCTCCCGGGAGAACCCCTGCACACCCGGAGTCCTCACTGTGCCCCTCAATGTCCTACTTAATGCTTGAGACTGTCCTTCCCTGTAACGACACCAAGATTATGTTCAGGAGGCCAGAACTCAGAGATGTGAAGCAGCTAATCAACAGTGGCATAGCACCTGAGAAACACTCGTAAGAACACAGCAAAAAGCAAAGCAAAGCAGACCAAAAACAAGAAAGCAAATCGCGTCTGTTGGGGCTAAGAGACCACGGTGAGAAGAAATGAGAGGGGCCAGCAAGACCAGGCCGTGGGAAGGACTGTGCAGAGCCGTGAAGTGGGAACCACGAGAAGCAAGGCAGCCCCTCAGCGGGTGCTGGACCCCATTTCCCAACTGGGACACCGAGATAAGGGTTTGCTGGATGTCTGCCTATTCTCGGCTCTTCTCCCAGGGCCCACGTGCAGTGGCACCCAACAAATGTCATTTAAAATACACACATCTCCTGATGCGTGGACAGAGCAAGAGAAAAGGTAGAGTAAGAGATACTAGAGCCAGGGAGGAGTGGACCGGAAGCAGGGACCGTCATGATGCGCCTCTGCAGGGTCTGGTGGCCCGCCTCCCATTAAAGCCACTCACGTCAGTCTCGGGCGGGGCTGTGGGAATAAGGAAGGGGATGCACGGTTCTTGACTCCAACAACAGAGAACAGGTTTCAGATGAGGCAGGAGATGGGCTTAGATAATGGGGTGGCTTCCCCACTCTCTAAAGGCTGCCAGAAGCCAGACAAGCTTCAGGGGAAAACTGCAGAGGTCATTTCACGGAAAAGGTATAGAGATTCCTCCCAGCCTGCTGGGGTAGGTACAGCTCTCTGCCTGGAAGCAGAAGGCTGAACTAGAAGACATCCCTGGGTCACTCTGTTTCCTTAAGGCTGACTGCCTGGTGCCACCATTGCCAAAACCAGGCTTACTTGGTGTGTAAATGCCATAGGCGACCCAGGACTGGCTAGAGCTGGTTATTGCTGAAACTGGGGGATCACTACATGGGGGTTCATCATACCATTTTCTGTATGTGTTTGAACATTTCCATGACAGTCTTTAAAAATGTGAACTCAGACGCAGGTATTTCAAGTAAAAGTCACCAGGGCCTATAAGAAGAAAACAAAACCTACCATTTGCAACAACATGGATGGAACTAGAAGGTATTATGCTCAGTGAAATAAGCCAGGCAGAGAAAGACAAGTATCAAATGATTTCACTCATCTGTGGAGTATAAGAACAAAGAAAAAAACTGAAGGAACAAAACAGCAGCAGACTCACAGAACCCAAGAATGGACTAACAGTTACCAAAGGGAAAGGGACTGGGGAGGGAGGGATAAGGGGGAAAAAGGGGCATTATGATTAGCACGTATAATGTAGGGGGGGCACGGGGAAGGCAGTATAGCACAGAGAAGACAAGTAGTGATTCTATAGCATCTTACTATGCTGATGGACAGTGACTGTAATGGGGTATGTGGTGGAGACTTGATAATGGGGGAGTCTAGCAACCATAATGTTGTTCATGTAATTGTACATTAATGATAGCAAAAAAAAAAATCACCAGAGCCTAACCAGGCTTTGGGGCTGCCCTCCTGATCCCAGACAAAGGCCATCAAAGCCTTAAGTAATTATCCTCTGCTAACATTTTCCAGCTGGAAGGGAGGGGCATTTGCAAATGCAAGTCAGGCAGTACAGGCAGGTAATTAAGACTGTTTGGGTTTCAGTCACAGCTTAGTCTCTCCCTAACTGTGTGTCTCTGGACAAGTCACTTAATCTCTCTTTGCCTCAGTTTCTTCACCTGTAAAATGGGAATAACAACAGGCCCTTCCTGACAAAGTTGTGAGGAGTAAAATGCCACATAAAACTCTTAACAAGGGGGCTAGGTGTGGAGTAAGCTCTAGGTAAAAGTAAATGTCAGATATTATGAAACATCCATTTTGTAACATACACAGGTATTCATTTTGGAAACCATCCAACATTCGGTCAGTTACCTGGAGAAAGTGAGAAGGGGTGGAACAAACACTGTGTTTCTGAGACCTCAAGCAGTGGTGTGGGAGCCACCCGTCCATTGTACCTAGAGTGGCCCCATCCAGCCCAGGTCTCACTGGCCAAGGGGCTAGAGAGAGCTCCTCTTTTCAAAAGCCAGCACCAGAAACAGGAAGCTGCTTCCTTTCCTTTCCATTCTGAGCCAGCGTTTCCTTTTTTGTTTTAAAAAGCATTCCTGGTCTGCAGCCCAGCCTTTCCCCTCCCCTCAGCAGCCTGATGCTCAAACACGCCCACAGCCGCCTGCATTTCTCTGGGACTGTTCCTGCCCACCAGCGGTGTCATGAGGCTCCTGCGAGACCCTGGGAGAGCATGCCCTTGGCACCGGCCTCACTGGCACTCAGGGCCAAAAGGAGGCAAGACGCAAGGACTCCAGGCACGCAGACCTCTCCAGGCATGTTCGCCTCGTCTTGCTGGAAGGATTAAGTGAAATCTGCCTTCAAATGCTAGTGTGGTGCCCAGAACACACACTATTTCCCTTTGTAAAGCACCGCCCTTAGCAAAAGGTAACCTCGCATGGCTTGCTTAGTTTATGGTGTCACTAGCTTCCCCTCAACCCACTTGATCTTAACTGGATCTCAGTATCATAAAAGCATAAAACAGCAGCAGCTGAAACTAAGCCTACAATTTGTCTCTTTCCCTGTTCATGGCTTAAGGTAGTATTTCTCCAGCTGTGTTCCGTGGAATAAAGATCCCCCGGACAAAGAAGTTTGGGAGCCCTTGTTGCAGGACTTCTCAGAGCCTTTAAACCATTAATCTTCATCATCAGGAATGTCCAGGAGGGAGATGGCTGATAGGGCACATTCCCAATGATCTGAAGCCCTCTTCCAACATGAGCACCTGGCAGAATATAGTATGGAAAGGCTGTGTTAAGCCCTTTCAGGGGTCCCAGGCAGGGGTGAGAGGATCCTCAAGAGAGTACCCAATGACTGAGAACACTCAGGTCGCTTGTTAAATATGACTTGTAATTTTGTTTTCCAGCTAGCAAAACTGCACCATGAGCAAAGCTGGTCCTGGTTATCCATATCAAAACCAAACCCAAATTAATTGGCTAAATTGGGACTGAAAACCTCCGTGTGCCATGCCAAAGAATGCCCACCATTCTAAAAGCAGCTTATCTCATTAGATTTGCAGAAAGCAAAACCTTTATGATCAATAGGTTGCAGATGCAAGTGTATAGTTGATGTTCTGTATGAAAAGTTTCCTCAGCATAGCTGGTCTATTCTATATACTGCACTATGCTTTCTTTCCCTTTTTTTTTTTAAATTTTAAACACAAGTCTTCATTAACTCTTGCAATTATTCTGAGGGTGGAAAAATGAAAGAAGGAGGGGGACAAATGGCAAGCAAACAGGACGACTTCAGCTCCATTATTTTGAAAAGCAATCCACCCAGTTAAAACACACTGCCGCCCACCAAGGCCAGGATAACAACGAAATACAGATGTAAATAAACATATAGGTTTTATATGTGGTGGCAGTTGAATTGAGACTTTTCTTCAATGCAGATGAAAAGCACTCGTGCCTGGGAATAAATGACAAAGCATTTTTTGATCCCAACATCTGTCCCCAGAATATATCCTTGCATCTCCACCCGGGGTCTGGAATAGGGGAGAAAGGCCAAGGTGAACACAAAGACACTGGATTAAAAGGTGGTATCTTCTAGAAGTGATCATAAACCATTTATAACATTATTTTCACTTTAAAACCAACAACAATGGAGGTATAGAACGCACAATCTGCACAAATTTCAGACAGACATTAGGCCCCACAGGAATAAAGGTTTACACACCCAAGCCCCAGGGGATCTTTCAGTGGAAGGATGAGAAACCCTTGGAAGTACACAGTCAGGTTCAAAGACTCAGATAGTCCACTGAGGCTGGGCCAGTGCACTGAGTACGCTGGCTTTCAAAAAAGGCCCCTCACACACAACACTCCAGACTGCTCCCCAGGAATCTCTCCAGTCTCCAGGGTCCCCAAGACATTGAGATGGGGCTGGGAATTCAAATCCATTTGCTTCCTCTGCAGGGAACTCCTTGAGGCCAAGGCCCCCAACATCATAGGAAGGTGAATGGCAGGCTGCTGCTTGCCGTCAGCCAAGGTGGTGTCATGCCTCACTCCAGGGCAGGAGCCCTCAGGTCTGACTCCCAGCTCAGTGCTTCTGTCCCTTCTCCATCCTTTAAGTCATTCTCTAATGAGGGTTCCTGGCAAGTCACTGCCCCATTTGGACCTTCAGCTTCCTCACCTGTAAGATGAGAGGGCTGGGCCAGATGAAAACCCCAAAAATCTTCTGAAGCTCTCTTACCTTACAAATCTAGGACTCTACTAATAATCAGCCGCAGAGCCAAGGCACCTTAAATAGCTCTCTGATTATTATTTGTGGTTGGTGAAGAGAACAAGGCTACAGTTCAGTGAGGTGCCTTTCATGAACTTCACCATAGGTGAAGTGAAGAACTATCTGTATGGTTATGCACTGCCTCCTGTGTCTTAGAGCAAGGGAAGGTCCCTCTTCTAATGGTTGGCCCAGGAGACCCCCACTTTGCACCAGGCAACCACAAAACTAGAACCCATAATCCTTAACAAAGAACTCAGAACCTCTGCCACCGTAAAACTAGAACCCATAATTCACGACACCTAAGCCAGAACACAGGGCACATGACCTGCCTCCTGTTTGTACTCTTTGTCTTCAAGGTGGATACAGATGCAATGGCAAAGGGGTAAATGCACAAAGGCTGCCATTTTATGAATCCTGGCATTATTGCTGGGGGTGGGGCAATATATTATGTCCTGAAGATTTTAAAGAACAGGATTGATATTACATGTGTTCCTACCCAGCAAATACCACTTCTAGGAAGAGACTCATTGCAGTATGGTTTATAACAGCAGGACTTGAAACAGCCTGAATAGCCCACATGGGAGGACTGGCTGGATGAATCGACGGTATGACCACACAGCACAGCCACTAACAATGATGATGCATATCTACATGTACTGATGTAGACAGAAGACTTGTAAGGCAATGCACACGGTACACTCCACAAAGAAATATGTGTACATTTGCATGCACATGCATAGGATAAAAACACTACAGGAATATACAGCAAAATGTTGATGAGGATTAACTCTGAGAGGTGGCATTGTGGGTGATTTTTCGATTTTGTTCATCTGTCTCCTTTTTATAGTGAACATATGTCATTATGAGTATTTAAAAAATACTTTTATAAAAGTAGAAAGTTAATGAATATATTTATTATCAGAAGAGTTATTCAGAAAGAATAAGGCAAGTATCCATTAAAAAAATTATGAGTAAGTTGATCTCTAGGCGGCTTCTCGTTTCTCAGAATGGCACCAACACAGAGCTGGTTGCATCACAGTTTGCTGGCAGAGACCTGTCTTTGAGGATGTGCTGGGCTGCACTTTAGGGAAGCAGCCCCAGGCCTGAGCTCAGAGGCTGCACAGCCTGGGGTGGCCACCAATAGGCCCAGTCATGGAACTGAGCCCCCACATGCCCCTGGACCAGCCCTTTTTGTTTACTGGCCACTACCTGGGGCTCAGCAGCCACGACCCTGACTGGAAACCCCCCATCTCAGTTGCTAGAGGCATTTGCACAGTTCAGAACTTAGGCTCTGAACCCAGTCAAGCCAGGTTCAAGCACCTACTAACTCAGCCTCTTAATCCCTCTGAGCCACAATATCCTTATCTGCAAAATGGGGATGAAACCTCGGGAGGTCCTTGTGAGCATTAAATGGGTCAACATATGCCCAGGGCCTAGCAGAGTATTCTGCACAGAACAGGTGGCCAAGAATGTTATTCGTCCATGTCTGCCCTCACTATGCTCAAATGTCATCCCCACAATCTCCAAGGCACCTAAACAGCTTTCCCTTTGAACTGAATGTAAATAAAGACTTCAATCAGCCTATTCTGAAAGGATGTCTTTTCTAGAAAGCCCAGCTTACAGAGACCTGGCCATAGGCTTTGCTACTTCCCTCCCACTGCAGAAGCTGCCACCGAGGACCAGGGCCTTTGCAGTCCCTCTCCAGACCACAGCCAGCAGGCAGTCCGGAATACTTGTGGTGGAGAATGCAGCCTTCTGGATTTTGAGCCAACCCACAGGGGACGGAGGCCATTCCCATCATTGCCCCCAGGCAGCAGTCCAGCGGTCCCCTGGCACTTACACTAACCCTGGCTGCAGATGTGTTAAGGCCTCCCTGCAACACTGCCCAGCCTGCCCCAGCCTCAGGAATCTGCAAATCCTCTTCCAGGCTGCCTCCAGCGAGTACTGGTGGTGAGTTTCACCAGGGAAAAAGTTGCCTAGATGAAAGCAGACACTAAAGGGGACAGTGACCCATCTCTGCAGCCCTTTAGGGTGGCTGGGAGGTTACACCCTCCAGCAGGAGGTTAAAACTATGGTGGGGCAGCAGAAGAGAGAAATGCCATGCTCTGAGGCCATGGCTGGTTGGGGAAAGGGAAACCAAGTTTCACTCTCAGTTCTGCCAGAGACCTATGACTCGGGACAAGTCACCACCAAGACTCTGGGAATATTTCCCATAAAACTGGAAGGTTAGATGGCCAACCCTTCGGCCATATCCCCAATTCCTAAGCACTCTCAGCAGGCCATGTTCCTGGAGTCACTCCTGTTCACCCACCTGGCTCCCCATTAGACAGGAAGTGTCTGCAGAGACCAGGAGCGCATCCTACCTACCTCTGAGTCCCTGCCAGTGTGGCTGCAGCTAGGAGCTCAGCAAGCAAACTAGTTATAACTGAAGACTTACCAAGTGAAGACATATCCATGCAAGCCCCAAGCACCCAGTCTGCGAGGACATATGGCACCCCCTCCCTTCCCAGCACTTCCACTATCCAGATGGGGGGTTGGGAGAGGGGACTCCAAGGAGAGCTCACGTCCTCCACACAGCAGAGCTCTGACTTGCAGCTAAGCCGGGTGAAGGGCAAGCCCCCCCCAATCTTCCATAGCAGCAGGCCCTCCCCCAGTTGCCTCCCAGCTCCAGGGCAACTCCTCAGGGAAGTGGCCAGAGTACAGAGACTATGCTGGCCACAGCTCTGGAGTGTCCCGTCCCGTCAAGGCCTGTGCACTAGGTCCTCTGGGGACCCCTTTCTCAATGTCAGTTTGCTTAGAAGGGATTTCTCTCTCTAAGGGCACAAGGTAGGAAGACTTGGTGTGGCATGGCCTATTCTGAAAAGTACGTGTAGGCTGGCAGGAAAGTTACAATATCCACTAAACATGAACCTTCATGAGGCACCACTGTCTACCCAGCACCCAGCACAGACTCAGCCTACAGACGATGAAGAAATAAAGAAATGAACTGGCGTGGAGCTCCAGGCCCAGCTGTGAGGCCAACCAGGTGACCTTCGTGAGCACATCTGGGGAAGGAGAACATTCTATCTTGCCTCAGTGAAGTTCAGACCCGTAGGAGGGTCTAATAGAGACAGGGCACCAGGTTTTGCTAGGATGAAACAGACTCACAACTTCTGGTTACAGATTTAGTTAGACTCTGGGTTCAGATTTTGTTTCCCTCCCTTCCCATGTAGAGAAAAAAATGTGTGTGATGATGGTTGGTTAATTTCTAGAAAAATCTTAGGAGACTGAGAAGGGTCCAGCACACAGGCTGGCAGCTAGGAGGCAAACATTAAACCTTGGCTCCTCCCACTCTTTTGGATCCAAACTGGACCACTGTGCAGAGAAAAGTCCCCACAGGGCAGACAGACATGCACACCATCCCAACCTGCCATCTCGGGCCCCAGCAGCTGGGCCCAGGTCAGGGACTTCCAGGGGCATCTCATGTGCTGACTCTCCCACTAACTGCTGATTTAAGGAGGGCCAGAGTGGGCTGGGGTTCCCAAGATTCTGGGAGAAGTCTGGTGTGGTTACATAAGCCTGTCCTCTGGCCGTCCCCTTCTTCAAAAGCCAGGAATCCAATGTTGTGAGCATGGTCTCTCAGGGCCCTGGCTTGGGATGTGAGAGGAGCCTGCAGAATAGGATGGTAAGCCAGAAGACATCATCACTGCCCTGTCTGACCTCACCACATGCTGCCGGGATTGTCTGCTGGCCTGTGTCACCCACCTCTAGGAGATAAAAGCCAGCTATATGAAGGTACCTTCCCCTAAAGGTAACCTGTGGCATGCATGAATGCCACTGGCCCTCACTAAGGAAAAGTTTATAAGCAAAATCTTTTAGTATAGTAGTAAGACATGGACTTACAGACTCACAACAACATCGCAGGGCTATACAGTCTCATCCCCATTTTACAGATTGGGAAGCTTGATAATCAAAAGTCATGGGACTTGCCCCAAGTCACACAGACAGACTGCAGACCCAAATTCAAAGCTGCGGGCTTTCCATCTGCCACACTATCAGGATTCTTTGAGTAATAAATACACTTCCCCCATAAGTTATCAGTTTGGTCAATCTGCATTTTAGAACCATTCTTAAACAGAGACATTTATAACAAAAATTTGATTCAACGCAACTGAGGCCCCTTCAATGAACCACAGAATTTGCAGCTGCAAGAGCCTGTAATGATCACTCCAGTCTTCCTATTCAGGTTAGGAGGCTGAGGCCCACAGGATGAAGTGATTCATCTACACTAGCTAGTGGCAGGCCTAGGGAACTAGCTCCAGAGGTCTAAATTCTCATCCCCAAGCACAACCCAGACCCTGCCTTTCCAGGGAGTAGGGTGGACCCAAATCCACATCACACTTCAGAGGCAGGGAGCACAGTACTGGCTCCTGTTTACACAGCAAATCCCCCTTTGGACCTTCAGTTGGGTTTCCAGCTGCCAGAGACAAACATCCAATAAACACTCAGAAGGGAGGCCACTGAACAAACCCAAGTCAGAGACCTAAACAGCTAGATGCTTTGGGGTGTCATGATATCATACCTTTGTCAGAATGAGTGACTTTGGAAGTCAGGACACCTAGAGGGTTAAAGCCATTTCCAGCAAACGAACAACAAACAGTTCTCCTATATCCATTGTGCAAACCAGGAGCATTTCAGAGTAACATGGGGACAATCCAAGCACAGAGAATGTTCTCTCTTCCCAATGACACAGCAGCCCAACCAGACACATGTTGGACAACGACCCCTCCTCCCGGAACTAAGCCACACAGGCCCCCTATTGTGTTGGTTTAAAAACTGAACTTTCCTGGGTAAACACACTCGGCTGTGTTTAAGAAACCAGTGTCTCTCACCACTTAGAAAACAGCAGCACGCATGCAGAAGGGACAGCTGTGGGGGGTTTTGTTAGTTGGTTTGCTTTTTATGCAAAGCCCTGGTCAGAACTGCTATAGCAACTGTAACAAAAATAATAATAGCCAGCACTGATTGGATGCTTCCAATGTCCCTGACTTTGCAGCTTTTAAGAAAAGAAAACTGAAGGAGAGAAGTCACCCCCAAACATTTTGGATCAGAGATTCAGGCTTGTGGTGTGCATGAAGGAAGGAGGATTGGGTCTCATAATTACCACAAATCACTGGCTGGCCCTATGACAGCTGGCAGAGGCAATTAGCAATTTGGGGGGCAGGGGAATGAGAAATTAAGGTTCTAATGAAACAAAACATCCCCAGATCTGCAGAAGGCCAGATGTGACAATGCAAGGCGGAAAGACACCCCCTTCTTCAAGACTGAGCAGCTATTCCCTGGCCCCTGGAATTTCACAGCTTTCCCAGTCTCTGGACAAAAGCAAGCTGGGAAGGCACTAGTTTCCCTCCATTGTGTTTGGGGAGTGGGAGACGCCCCCTTCTGAGAACAACAACCGTTTTGCTGGTTACTCCAGATCCTTTTAATACTGCAATTCCCGGCTATAATTTGAGAGAAGAGGGATCGTGGCATATCTTGCTTCACACTAGAGGCTGTCTCCACCAGAACCCCTTAAATAGTGTCATCTTCCCACCAAAGGCTTTGGTTCTCCAGCATAATCCTTCCTAAACCAAATCCAAGGTTTGGGGAGGGATAGGGGTAATGGGTGGGAAATTACATTTTCAGCAGTGAACCGCTGTGGCTGTGCCGAAGGAGAAAGCACCAAATGCCTGAACTGCAAAAATGCAGTTCCAGCAATGCTTTCTGAAAAGCGGCAGACAACCTGGAGGAGAGGAAAGGAAGGGACAAGACGGAGTCTGCGGATTGAGGGCCAGGCAGCGGGCGGTGGGCCTGTGCTCACCCTTCAGGGGCACCTGCCACCACCCCCGCCCCGCACCCCGGCTCAGGGCTGCTCGGCTCACTCACACAGGGAAAAGTCCAGCGTGTGACTGACTCCGTGGGAGCATGAGTCCTGCGGCCCCGCAAACTGGAGATGGGGTGGGGGAGGAGGTGGGGAGGCAGGCAACGTCCGCGCGAGCCCACCCAGCCCACAGGCTCCTAGATGCTCCACCTCGTTGCCACTCCTCTCCTCCCCCCCAATCCCGCCCAAGGTGAGGGGCTGGTCCTGGGTCCTCAAGCTGCCGCAGCAGCCAGAAGAGGGGAGAGGAAGCCTCAAAGGGAGCGACTCGGGCTCAAGGATGCGTCTGGGAAACAGTGACTGAGGTAGCGTGGAAGATGTTGGGGGCTGCTTCCCGGGCCGCCGACCTCTGTCTCCTCGCGCCCAGCGCGGGTTCCGACCCTCGGACGCCGCGGCCCCCTCACCTCCAGGGTCCGGATCTCCTGCTGGGTGAGGTCGTTGGACACGGCGCACTTGGTGCGCAGCCCGCGCAGGCTGCCGATGGAGATGTCAATGAGCTTCTGGAGCTGCCCGCACTGCTGCAGCGCCCGGCTGGCCGCGGCCCCAGCGCCCCCATCCGCGGCCGCCGCGCCCCCCCCGCCGCGGCCCTCCTTCTTCTCCCCCATCGCCGCCGCGCGCAGCGCCGCTCTATCCATGCCTCGGCATCGGGGCCGCGGGGTGGCTGAGGCGGGGAGCCCGGGGGCGCGGGCGCCTCAGGAAGGAATCCGCGAGCCGGCAGGGCTGGGCGAGGAGCGCCCCTCGGCGCTGCGGGAGCAGGGACGCGAGGAGAGCCGGTCGCCGAGCCCGCAGCTCTCTCCCGCCCAGCCGCGGCGGCAAAGCGAAAGCCGCGGCGACCCGACGGCTGCGGCTCCCGGAGCCTTTAAGCGGCAGCGGGGGCCGGGCCGGGGCAGCTGGGCATGCTGGGACTTGTAGTCCTCGCCGCGCACCTGCCGTTCGTTCCGCGCCCTCGCGGCTGCGCCCACGCCTAGTGGTCCCGGCCTTCCCCTTGGTAGCTGGCTGTGCGGGAGCGCCCCGCCTCTGCACCCCCCGGAGTGGCTGCTCCGTGTCGGCCCCTCCCCGGGCGCCCAGAGTCTGGAGCCTCTTCTCCTGGCCCCTCCACCCAGTTTCCCTCCTCCAGCCTGGGGCTCACCTATTCCTGGATGGGGCGGGGCAGGGGCCGGTCGGTGGACCCCTGGACCTGAGGAGGGGTGCATCTTGCAACTCTTCAACCGCAGCCCAGCCCTGGAAGATGGGGACAGTGGAGGTTCTAGAATTTCTATGTGGGTATAGGGGCCGCCATCTAGTGGGAAGGGGCCTAAAGTACTTGTCCTGTCGCTGTTTCGCGAAGCACTGGACTCTAGATTGCCTACACCCAAGGGAATGCTCAGACTTGGAGAAAGACCTCAGGGCTTACTTCTGGATCCTATATTCCCACCTAATAAGTGCCCCATCCTCCACCACCCAGTCCAGCAGGCCAGCCGGGATGCTCGGGGCAGCACACTGATTAGTCATGCTCTGGGGAGCGCTGGGAGCAGACAGCCTGGGTTCAAATTCAGACTCTACCACTGCCTAGCTGTGTGACTTTGGGCAAAGTTAGCTCACCTCTGAGTGTCTTGAGGTTCTTCATCAGTAAAAATGGGGATGATAATAGTACCTATCTCATAGGGTTCATACGAAGAATGAGTTAATGTATATACAGCACCTAGACTGATTACTGGCACATGTAGTCTCAGAATAAATGTTAGCAATATCCAGCCTCAGATCTCCTAACTGTGGCCCCAGACCCTGCAGTGGGCATGGGTACAATACTGCTACTAGACTGGTAGTTGTCTGGGCCTTTCTGTGCTTCCTAACTCAGCATTCAAACCCCAGTCCATCCCCTCCCTTCCCCTCTCACCTCCTACGAGTTCACATGTGCTCTGTTACCCAGCTAAACTGAAAAGCCAAGACTCTGATCACAGGTCGCACACATCCACACCTCCAATGTCTGTCAACCAGAAGAAACACCTCTCCCCTGACTTTTCTCTTAAGCTCCTTGGCTGCAGAAGTGGCTGGCTAATTTGTCTTTTATTCTCTTCACAGAGCCAAATACAGTGGCTGGCACACAAGAGGGGCTCCCTAAAGTTGTGCAACCCATTCCATGAGTTTTTAGGCAGGTCCTTGCTGAGTTTCTCCTATCGTCCTGGCCAGCTCAGCCCTAGGCACTTAGCAGTCCCTGTCTCTCTCAAAATACACTTTTGTTGTTGCTTGGAAAGTGAGAATTGAACAGGAGGTATGGTCCAAGCATTATAATCCTGCCTGAACTCCACATATAGGCAGTACTGGGTGGCAGTTTATATTACACACACCTTCCTTTAATGTCATTCGAAATTTCACAATATACTAAATAATAGGTCTAAAAAGCAAACCTATGTTAACTTTAAAATGTGTCTTTGCAAACTAAGCTCTCATCTGGAGATTTTCTGAAATACAGGGGGCTTCCTCCCCCACTCCTGACCCTTCCCACACTGTGTGGGTGAAGCCCCCAACCCTGACTTACCTTAACCCCACCCCACCCCCATGCAGCAGAGTAATTAACGGTCTGAAAGACAAACTGTGTGACAGTGGCACTCAGACTCGAGTGTATACCAGAATCTTCTGGAGGGCTTGCTGATGCACAGAGTGATGGGCCCCAGCATTTCTGCTCAGTAGGCTGAGGACGGGGCTGGGGAATTTTCACCTCTAACAAGTTCTCAGGTGATGCCGATGTTGCAGATCCTCATTTGCAGGAAGGGCTTATGTGTTGTGAGGATGCACAAAGATGCTCATGCAGAGTGATGGTCTTGAATAAGGATTCACTATATTTATTTTTATTTATTCAATAAATACTCTGTGCAGGCAGTGCTCCAAATGTCTTAGTTAACTAATGTTAGTTCTTTTCCTCCCCACCTTCCAGAGTGAATCTCTTCTAGTGAGATGAGGTCATCTATGATGTGTTGTTCTTAGGTTCAATTTCATCTCCAGGTTCTTGAGACATTTTCTGTGGTATCCTCAGGACAGAAAGCTTGCTCCTCCCTTCCTCCCTCCCTCCGCTCTGCCTCAGGCACCTCCATTAGCATCTACACAGCTTGAACCCCCCTGCAGGCATCTCAACACCACTGCAGCCATGCAAGCATGTACATGTACAGAGCCAGCACACACGGAGAAGGTACCTACCACATGCCAGGCTCTGGGATAGGCCAAGTGAAGGAAACCAAGTCCTTATGTGTATGAGAGTCGAGACAGGAAATTAACAAGTCAACAAATATATCACCAAAAGAAATTCAAAGATGAGCAAGAATGGTGAATGAGGGAAAAAGCAGAGTGATGGCAAGTCCCAGGGTATGAGGTGCCTCATTAGATGAAGGGGTCAGGTAAATAATACTCTCTGACTGAGCACTGAACCAAGATCTAAATAAAGAAAAGGAGCAAGTCATGTCGAACCCCCAGGAAGGGGGCATTCTAGGCAATGGGAACACCATATGCAAAGGCCCTGAGGCAGGAGCAACTTGGCACTCTACAGGAATAGAATGAAGGCCAATGTGGCTACAGCATGAGAAAGAAAACCGGGTTGGCGATGACGTGGGATTGCTGGGCAGGGGCCAGATAAAGTAGGACATGGGCAGGAAGTTTGGATTTTTCTCTTAAGTCTTTGTTACTCCTAATGTGGTCCAAGATTACTGCATCGCCTGGGAGCTTGTTAGAAATGTAGTCTCAAGCCCCAACCCAGATCAACTGAATCACAGCCTGGATTTTAACAAGATCCCCATATGACTCAAATGTATGATAAAGTTTTAGAAGCATAGCCAAGTACATGGAAAGAAAGCCACAGTTCTTGCAACTTAAGTGTTTTTAAAGACTCTTCTGGCCACCACATGGGAAATGGATGGTAGGCAGGGGCAGGATCAGGGGCACCAGTTTTGAGACAGCTGCAGTGGTTCAGGTGAGGTGCAGGAGCTGGAGCGGAGCAGGAGCAGATGGAGGATATGGGATGGAGGACACGTTTTGGAGACAAGAGTAAACAGGACAAGCAGATGGCTTGAATGTTGAAAGAGGAAAGAAATGATTTGGGCCATCCGGGCCATGTAGCCCCTGCTCCTCCAGAGGTGCTTCAGGGCACTGCGGGAGGAGCCTCCCCTGCAGTCAGGTGTGGCTGAACCCTTGGGTGCCACCGCCCCTCTCCCCCAATTCCCTCCTCCCTCAGAACCTAAGGCAGTGCAAGGGCGTTTAGGTTTCCTGCATTTCACCTTCAGTTAAATTGTCCAGGAAATGCGTGGAGTCACTTTGCAGAAATGAACTCCAATATCATTACATACACCTGTGCTCATTCATTCATTCAGCAAATATTTAGTAAGCCCCCAATATGTGTTCAGCGCTGGGCTAGGCTGTGGGAATAGAGCAGTAAACAGTGCATCACTTTATAGTTTATAAAGGGACTTTCCTTTGATTCGAGTTCACAGGAACCTGGGCTGTCTTCCTTAGGCCATGTTGCACCCCAGCTAGAAAACCTCATGGGATCCCCGCTAACCTGAGAGTAAAGTAGGAATTCCTGGAACAAGGCCTATGAGGTCCTTCATTCCCAGGCCCTGCCGACCTCTCCAAGCTCTTCTGCCACCCAAAGCTTTCCCGAGTCAATGTCCCAATTTAAGAATCTGATGAAAATAAAAAGTATCTTTCCAGAAAAGAATAATACATATATGCTCATAATTGGGGTACAACTTCAGGGTATTTATTGGCCCCCCTAAAGGGTATCCATGAACCCCCAGGGCTGCAGACATGGTTAGGAACCTACAGGTCCTCACTGCCTGTGCTCAGCAATCTTGGGTCACAGCTTGGAGGGTCATGTCACCATGCCTTTGCTCTTGGGCTGTCACTTCTGCCCACAGTCCTTCCTTCCATCTCCCCCACTTGCATTTCTACTCACCCTGTAGATGCAGCTTGCATGCCTCCCCCCGCAAAAAAAAACCAGAACTAATCTTTCTAACTTCCATTTTTCCAAAGAACTTTGCACACGTCACATAGTTTGGGTTCTTTCCCTGCTTGTCTCCCTGACTGGGTAGCAAGCTTCTTGGACTCAAATAGACTCCATATGACCTTGGGAAAGCTGTTCACCTCTCTGAGGTTTTATTTCCTCATCTGTGAAAATGAGTATAATTTTCTCCCTCTAGGGCAGCTGAGAGGGGGCAGGAAATAAAGTAGGTGGGCCTGCTTTCTATCTGAACAAAGAAATGAAGGACTGCATTTTACAGGTGAGGAAACCAGGGCCTCTCTCTAGAGATACTGACACCCATGTGGCTGTAAGTGCTCATTCCAGAAGATTCCACCACCACCTGTGCCGTGTGCTCAGAACTAGCTCTGGGTCAGGTCACAAGAATGAGCCAAGCGGAACCTTCTCAACCCTGAAAAAACCAGTTGTCATGAGCTTTTTCAGACAACCTGGCTAGAGAGAACTGCTCTTCGAGGTGCAGGGAGAAACTGGCCCAAGGAAGGCCAGGGGCTGATGTGGGTACAGGGGGTAATGTGGGTAAACTGAGCTTTGCTCCCAATTACCTCTTCCAAACCACTTATCCTCCTCTATTTTCAAATCCTTGCCCTTCTGAAGCCACCAGGGTACACACATGCTCCCCATCTGTGGTTTCTCGTGCCAGTCTCCCAGGCACTTTGACTTCTCCTTCCTCTCCACCCCTTTGCTTCATCAAAACCTCTCATCCATTTGCATCACCACCTTTTCCAGGATCACCTGCTCAGGGCCTTCATTCCCTCCTTACCCTACATAGATACCATGCTCCATCATGACTGTTACTTCCTAACCAATCCCCTCAATTAACTTGCCCCTATCTTTCCAGCACATGAATCTGGCTGAGTCCGAGCCCTCAGAAGACCCAAACCTGCACCTTCTCCATTGTGCCAGAGCAGCTGAGTGATCCTGAAGAAAAGCACACAGCCCTGCTGACGGGTTGCTCTTTAAATTCATGACCACAAACCTCAAATTGGCAGTGCTCATGCCTGGCAAGCCTACCAACCTTTCCTAGAAAGTTCACTCTCCTGTTCCCAGAGATGACCATTCAATACATCATTCTAGCTCTCCTACAAACTGCCCTGCACTCCTCAGCTGATGTTCTTAGCTCATGCTTCCCTAACTAGAAGCCCTGAGACCAAATCAACCAGCCCTATGTCTGTGCTTCCTGCCCCTCCTCCTGTAATCGTAGAAGGGGCATCCCGCTCCAGCCTATAGCCAGCTACCTTCTGCTCAGTCTCTGGGCCCATCCCTTCCAGCAGGCTTAAGGCCTCCCCTCTGGCAAGCATCCTGCTTTTCTCTGCATCTTCATTTTCTCCATTTCTTTCCTGTTATTCTCATTTGCACACATTCTGATATCTCCCTTCATGAAAAAATGAGAGAGAGAGGGAAAGGCAGGGAGGGTGGAAGAAGGGAAAGTTTCCCTCTGTATCAGTTAGGGTCCTGGCAGGAAACAGAATTCACTCTGATGGTTCAACTGACCTCAAAGTCATCCAGCACACATTCGAACCCAGGTTCAAAAATTCCTGGGTTCTGAGTGCCAAGAGAGACTTCCCACATCTATGATATAATTAATGGCAATAAAATGCATTACATTCCTATTGATCCATTGTTCTTGAAACTCTTCAGGGTCCTTTCAGTTATATTAGCTTGCTTGAACTCCACATCTTCTAGATGTGGATGGTGGCTCTTGGGTTTAAATCCAGAGAAATTAAGTGTTGCCCCAACATTCACAGAATAACTAGAAATGTAGCCTTGGTCCCTGGACCTATCAAATGACAAGCCAAAGGACCTTCAAATTACTGTTTGCCTAGAGACCACTCACCTTTTACTCATAGAATCCAACTCTCCACTCAGGAGTCAGGGGCCTCCTCTTCCTGGAACCCCTCCCTCACCTTCAGGCTGGACCAGCTCGCTTCTTCCAAGCTGCCAATGTCCTCAAGTGCTTGCCCCAGCAACATGAGAGATCCCTCCTTGAAACATTGTTTCCTCATCTGCCCTCTGCACTCAACTGGGGGCATTTGGAAGGAAGGACCTTTGCTTACAGCACAATATGCTCCGGAAGGTTTGTGGTTCATTGTTGAGTCAAATGAGGCAATTTCGTTAATGTAAAGATCTTTCTCAAGATGGATTTACTATCCTGGGAGGACTTGTCTAACTGGAAATAGAGACAGCGCTAACCAAGTCCAGACAAAAGACAAAAACTTGGGAAAGTTCTCTTCTACCACCTCTGCCCACCCATTAACAAAACACTGACTCTGATAACTGTGATCCCTAAAATGCTAACATTTGAGAATCGTCTATGGTCATCTTCTACTGGCATTCTTATTCTCCTAGATGGGACTAGAGTGAGGTGCATGGGTTAGTACCTGGGAGGGGAGGGGACTACGGAAGATTTTAGTTCCTACAATTACACTTGCAGCTATTATCCCCATTTGACAGAGGCTGAAATGCAGCAAGCCTGCATCTACCCTGTGCCCTGAGCCTCTGAGAGGGCTTTACAGCTCAGAAGCATACAATGAGGTCACGTTTCTGTTTAATAGCACAGTAACGTGGACTTGCAACGCTCACCCTCCTTAATCACAGTCTTCAGCCAGGCCCTGTCCCTGAGGGTGTCTAGGCCTTCCCTTTGGGAGCCAAGCCTGTTGTACAAACCTGCCAGGTCATCACAGAGCCTGGGCCATCCCTGGGTGCCAAGTGTCCAGACAACCTGGTGGGGTCAGGCTCCCCGACACCACTCAGCTTAAGACCAGCGGGCAAAGTTTAGCAATTCTTCTGAAGGGTCAGAGATAAGCTGCTTATTTTTAGCTAACATATTCTAAGCACTTACTATGTGCAAGGCACTGTTCTGAGCTCTTTTAATGCACAGTTTAGGATCCTCGTGAACACCTGATGAGCAAAGTACTATTAGCTGCTAATCCCTAGTTATTATAAGGAAGCTGGAGTTTGGGAAGATTAACTGCGTCTCCCGGGCTGTGCCTCAGTCTCCCCCCCGGGTCTGCCTCCTGACCCAGGCTCTGCAGAGGCCCGGGGCGGCCTTGGCCCTCCATTCCCGCCTGGCTCACTGCCGTCTCATCCATGAGCGGTTCGCCCCTGAGCTCCAGCTTCCACCTGCCTCTCCTCGTCTCCACGGGGATTTCTAACAGAAAAATTCAAACTCTGTGTCCAAAACGCATCTCCTGCTCCCCACCCCACAGCTTGCTGCTCCCACGGTCTTCCCCCATCTCAGGCGATGGCAACACCATCCTGCCACTAACTCAGCCAAAAACACTGGAGTCATTCTTGATTCCTTTCTTTCCCCCCACAGTAACAAATCCTGTTGGCTAGACTTAAAACATATATATATGTATATTCCAATATGACTTGATAAAAGAAAAAGTTGATAAATTTGGCTTTTTCAAAATTCAAAATGTTTGCATCTCCAAAGATACTTTTAAGAAATTGTGAAAAGACAAGCCATGGACTGGAATGGAAATATTTTCATTTAACTTTACGCCCTCCCTCAAATCTGCTAGAACTACAGTAAAGGAATTTTTTTCGCTCTGGGGAGGGGACAACAGCTATAAAATGTTGGAAGCTGAAAAGCTGATGAGCCAGTGGGAAAGCATTTAGTGAAGCTAAAAGCAACCAAACAAAAAAAAAGGGGTGCCAGTGAACTCCAGAGAAAAAAAACAGTGCAGGACAGGAAAAATAATCGTAGTTTGCTACCCTTGCATTCAGCCGTGATTAACATGTCCGTAGCTGGAACAACGGAAATACTGACTAGTACTGACTATCGACCCAAGCAAAATTAGAATATAATGGTACTCAGAGGATGCGAAGAGAGGTCGTGTGTGGTGGAGGGGAAGATGCAAGGCTGTATCTTCATCACGCACAGTGTAAAGTCAGTAAGTGATCCTCAAACTGAAAAACCACGCCGTAGTGCATGTGAGGGAACAGCACACAGGCGGTGCCTCTGACGGGTGCAGGGTGGGCCTGCGGGGACTTCTCAGGAGGCCCGAAGGACGGCCCCTGGAGTCTGCGCTGAGCGCAGTGGACAGCCACAGGAGGGGCCAGGTGAGCGGGTAAAAGTTGCTCTCCTTCAGCTTGGTGAGCACGGAGGCCAGAGTTATTTAAAAAGTAAGCAGAGTCCTAAGAAAAGGACTAGAAACAGGGAGAGCAGTTAGAAGGCTCCAGAAGTTTAGTGTGAAACAGATGGATGATGGCAGGGCCATCCATAAAACCAGAACTCCACCCACGGCCTGCAGCAAAGGCCCGGGAGGGCCAACCGCAGCCCCTGCAGCTGCCAGTCCCAACCGGCCCGGACCTGAGCGGTAACTGCCCGCCCCCCTGATGTCTGTCCCTTCTCCCACTTCAGGACCAACTAGGGAAGGCCAAACACGCATCCCTAGCTAATCTCCAGGATGCACTGCTGACAGCCCTCTTTCCAGCAGGAAATTCATTCTCTGAGGCTCTGGTGAGCTGGTCCCACCTCTTCCTCACCCCCACCCCCAAAGGTGGACACATGCCCCATAGGAATAGCCATCCTCACATCCACAGCCACTGGTTCTGAAACAGGCCGGGTGATCAAGCAGGGCCTTCCCTGGAGTTTTAGGCTGAATCTACTGGGAAAGACGGGTCTTTCACACAGAGGTGCTAAGTGAGTAGGAAACAGAATTGGAGCCGGGACATCTTTCTTGTCACCTGAAAGTCAGCTGGGGACTCAAACCAGCAAAGGGGGAGAGAGGGAAGCAAACAGGAGACCTAAGGCTGAGAGCTCCCTGAAGACCTTGTTTGAGCTTTGGAACCAGTCATGCCCGAACTGCCCTTGGGCTTCCCAGATACATGTTAACTAATTCTCTTTTTGACTTGAGCAGCTGTGAGCTGGAGAAAAGTGGGCACACCAGGGTGCAGAGGGTAAGAGGGTGGGTCAGGAACACAGCAAGGCCTGGAACTATCCAAGCAGGACAGGGAGGAGAGGGGAAACAGTCTTCCAACTCCATGTGGCGCCATCCTTGGCACCCACCCACCAGCCTGCCATGTGACTTTGTACCCAAAGTGTACTTCTCTGATCTGAGGTCTGCCATCTGTGGAGGGATGTACTCATTTGCAAACCCCGCTAGAGACTGCTTGTTCCTGGGAAACTGCAGGGAAATGGCAAATATTCCAGTGCCATAAATATAGAGATCCCTCCCGATCGGGAGAGGGAGGAGGGACCACACACTCACTGAGCACCTCATGAGTGTCAGGCGCTCACGCTAGATGCCTGGCCTGCCTGACCGCCAGCTACAGACCTGAAGGGAGGGCTGCAATGCTTGATGCTCACACTCATCAAAAAAGCAAATATTTATGAAACGAATAAAACATCTATCTTAATCCTCATAAGGGTCCAGAAACTGATTTAAAGAAGGTCAGCAACTCCCTCAGGGCCGCAGAATTGGTAAGAGGCCAAGGCAGAGTTCAGGGCCAACTGTCAGGCCTGAGAGCTTGCCTTCTTGCCACTGCCCTGAACAGACAGAAACCAACGCCTCTGTAGGACATGCCCAGGTGGGCGCTCTGGGAACCTAGAACAGAGCAAATGGAAAAAATAGTTGAATTATATGATTTATGTAAATTAGAAAATTTTAGAAGAATTTAAATTAGTGAATTAGACAGAATTAGAGGCCCAAGGATGTGTAACGGCCAAGGTGGAGGAGAAAACCACACCAAGCTTGGGGCCACAGCAGCACAGAGCAGGGCCAGGGGGATTCTTGGTGGGGGTGGAAAGGAGCCAGTTCTGAGAAGCAAAGTGAGAGCAGGGGAAGACCTGGGATGAAGGCTTTATCCGAAACCCCTAGCCATGAGGCGGGAGCTCTTGCTTGGCGGGGAGACAAGCCAAGAGGTGGGTATGGTCAGAAGGGCCTGTGGCTGCCAGGTGAGGGAGTGTTTCTGCTCTGGGGAGAGAAACAGGCAGGAGGGACAGCAAGAAAGAAGTCAGGCTGACCAAAGGAGGCTTCCTTCAGGGGAGGAGTGAGGGAGCTGTGGGCTGCCTGGATGAGGAGACTTGCAGATTCCCATATCAGCTGTAGGAAAGGCTGCTGGTTCAACCTAAGAGCTCTAGGCTCTGGGGTCCACCAGCCCTGGGTAGGAGTCCCAGCTCAGCCTGTGGCTAACTGCGTGACCCTGGGTTACTTCATCCTGAGCCTCCTTTGGCATCTGAGAGTCAGCGTGACATGGGAGGTGGTAGACTGGGGAGACAGCGAACAGAGGCGCTGAGATCCGTGGCCCTGGGGTTCACCCTGGAGAGGAGGGTGCACTTGCCACCTCCTCTCCCTTCCCCCCAAGCAGGGCTGGGCTGGGGACAGCGTCCTACCTGCGGAGATAAATGGAGGGGACAGGAGGGGCAGGGCCCTGGAAAGCCCAGCTATTTTACCCTTGAACCTTGTCTAACGCATTTAACTGAGACTGTTGAAACTTTTTCTTACGGGAAAAAATTTACTGACTCCAAAGCTTCCTTGTTCTCTCTGTGGGGGGTGGAAAAGTCTTAAAATTAGCCTTGGGTACAGGCTCCTCTTGCTTTGGGAGAAACACTTCTACGAGCCTTGGCTGACCAAGGGTTAGACCAGATCGTATTCTGGAGTAAACCAGGGCAGCCACAGGTGCACAGATGGGAATTTTGCTGCCTGGCATTCTCTTTAGGAACAGACCTCCACCCTACCCCACTTGACATATAGATAAGGACTGCACTCCTTTGAAAATTGTTTGTTCTTAGGAAAAGAGTATATACATATGTGTGTGAGTGTGTGTGTGTGCACGTGCGTGTGCACAATATGTGTGTGTGTGTGTGTGTGTGTGTGTGCACGTGCGTGTGCACAGTGGAGTGCTTTCTGTCCAGGGGGCAGGCCCGTATTTTCCGGCAAGATGCTGAGGCCTATCTTCATTTCCTGTTGGTGACAGAAGCCTTCAGGACTGGGTTGGGAGTGCCGAGCGCCCCTGGACTATTATGCGGAGACTTGTGGTGTCATTCTAGAAGGATTTGGTCACATATGGCTGCAGACACCTGGATTCTCCTAGCTTGTCCTGGGAGGAATAGTTTTGTTTCTGGAAGCAGTCATCCAGTCCCTCAGCCACTCATCCTAGAAAAGGGCAAAGCTGTGGGCAGAGAATGTAGACCCAAAGCAGAGAGGTTAGAGGCTCTCCCTCTGTATCTGGGGAAGAGGAGAAAGGGTAGATAACCAGGAGAGTGAAAGAAGCTAGCAACAGGGCTGAGGGTGGGACTTTGGCGGGGCTTCCCCAGGAGCCATCATTACTAGCTCCCAGGTTCAGGTGTCTTTCTCCAACCGTGCAGTTCCCTCCTGCTATCAACAAGTTTCCGTAGCACTGGGTTGACCATTGCTGCCTAGTCTTTCTGTGGGACGTTAAAGAGCACGCAGTGTCCATCCTTGGGACAGACCCACAGAGTCGCTGATGGCCTTCCCCACACTGCCTCTGTCTCGGGGCTTGTGAGATGGTATAGTATCATTCCAGGGAGGCTAGCAGCCATGGGAGAGAGGGCCATGGGGAGCAGCAAGTGACTCTAGGGGCCATATAACAATGTAGTCGCAGGCTCAAGCATTGATGGATGGAGGAGCAGGCAGAGATAGGCCCCGTTATTCCCCAACACTGAGGGGAACAAACCTTGAAAGCTGGAGCCTAGATCTCATACCATAAAGTCACAGATGAGTCATTCATAACCTAGTTAGTATATTGATTGGGACTCTTGCATTATAAGGGAACTGATTCATACTAGCTTTAGACAAAAAGAAACATGTTGGCTCGTGTAACCAAGAAATTCAAGGGATCTGGGCACGGCTAGATCTAACAGTGTCTTGGGACCCTATGTCTCGCTATCTCTCAGATCCACTTGCCTCTGCTTGACTTAATTCCCCAACCGGATCTTACTCAGTGGTGGTGAGATGACTCCCAGGAGCTCCGGGTTTACATGGTCTGAGAAGTTGTAATTCCAGATACAGATCTGTTTCAGGGTGCATGATATAACTTCCAAGCAGATATAAACTCATGGTTTTTAATATAAAGAGAGTGTCCCCCAATCACAAAGAGCACATCTAGAGCACAGAGCCTGGCTTCTTAAATGTACTCTGTAAAATGGAATTAGGACTCCACAGAGAAATGGCTGATTCCAAGACCAGGGCTGGAAAAGTACAAGATGAACTTAAAACATCTTATTAAACCAGAAAGCAAGGAGGCACTTAAAGAATGATGGGGACAGGGCAATAAGAACCAGCAGCTGACTGGAAGGAGCTCCCACTAGCCTGATCTGAGAGAATTTGAGCATCAAAATTAATAATGAGAGTAAGACATTATAACCCATTGGATAAAACAGAAAGCAATGAGTCCGTAGTGACATAAACAAGTACATTGAATGCTTAATGAGAAATGGGATATTTACATTGCCACAAAATACTTATTAATTACAAAGAGGAAAAGAGTAACTTCACAGTGGAGAGATGCGGCCAACAGCACCTTGAGTAAGTGGCAAGGTAAACATCGCCAGAAATGGGACAAGTCAAAATTGCACCACCTGAGAGGATGCCATGAAAAGAACACAGCTGCCTGCCCGTAATATTCCTGCCAAGGATGCATGATCTGAATCTAATCATAAGGACACATCAGACACACCCAGATTGAGGAACAGTCTATAAAACAACTGGTTGGTCATCTACATAGGGGTCAAGATCATGGGAGTTGAGGAAAGATGAAGGAACTGTTCAGATTGAAGGAGACTAAAGTGTCGTGACAAGTAAATACAAGTGAAGTGTGGCCCTGACCTGATCCTTTTGCTCTAAAGGACATTGTTGGGATGCTTGGTGAAACCTGAATGGGGTCTGAGGATTCAATGGTAGTAAGGAATCAGCATTAATTTCCTGGTTTTGATAGTTGATGTAGTAGAACGTCCTTACGTGTAGAAAATATGCACTGAAGTGTACATGGAGATGATAGAGCAATGTATCATCAACTTATTCTCAAATGGTTCAGGGGAATAAAAGGTTCTTTGTATGGTACTTGTAACTTTCTATAAATCTAAAGTTGTTGCCCACCCCCAGAATTTTTGTATACCCCAAAAAAGATTCTGATTAGCCCCACTTAGGACGTATATCTGCTCTAGAACAATGACTGCAGCTGAGGGCTGGAGGGCTCTGGTCAGCCAGTTTGGGTGGTGTGCCCGCTTCTGACACAGGGAACCTGTGTGGGCAGCTGTCATAACAGCTTACCAGGACCAGATGGACCGAAAAACAGTTGATTTCCTAAGAGGATTCAAGATAGACAAGAAAAGTAACGTATCTACTGCATTCAGGATACACTATTATCACTAACTTTGGGGGAACAATTCAGTCATTTAAAATCTTATAACCTTTGATGCAGTAATTCCACTCTTTGGTAATCTATTTTAAGCAAATAATTCCAATATGGAGGGATGGAAGCTTTATATCCAAAGATGTTGGTTCCAGTGTTATCGAAGGTACTGAAATACTAAAAGCCACATAGGGTCCCAATATGGGAGAAAGGCTGAAGAAGGTTGGTCCATGGCTGGGTGGCCGGCCAGCTCTGAGGCCTTTTGCACAGGCAGTCTTGTCTGAGCATCCCTCAGCACCTCCTGGCATGAGGCCCTTGATGCCTTTTCACCTTCCCTACTGCTTCGTCTGGGCCCAGGTGCCTCTCTAGGTGAAAGAGATGGCAAGGTGCCGGGGGTGTGGGCCCTCCATGGTCAGCCCCTTAGGCTAGAGCCAACGGTCTGTGACAGTGATAAAAACAAGACACTTTCATTCTAATCATGATAATGACAAAGATTATGAAAATTATAAAATTCATTGAGTTTGAAACATAGCAGGCACTGTTCTAAGGACTTTCCATTTGCTAATTCATTTAATCCTCACCCTATCTCTGCAAAGCAGGTACCACTATTATCCGCTTTTTTCAGATGAGGAAACTGAGGCACCACATTGCTAGAAAGAAGCCTGGCATCTTACAAACATGTACAGGCCGTTACCTGGGCTCCTTCTCTAGGAAGGTCTCCTGGACTGACTCAGCTATTCTTTCTCATCTGCTGGCACCTTCTTTGACCTATCTTTTCAAAAACAAACATGGATTGAGGGCAAGTTGGCCAGGCATTGTGATAGGCACTTGGATACAGAAATCAAAGATAACAGGTTCTGGCCTCAAGGGCTCACAATCTGCAAGGGGATAGGGACAAGAAGACAGTAAGTATAGCCCAGGAGCTGCTAGAAATTGAGGTTTGGACAAAGGGCTGTGGAAGGACAGATCAGAGCGCTCAGCCTGCACTGGGAGCTAGGCAGACATGAACAAAGAGGAGCTGAATAGAAGGACTTTGCTAAAGGGGCACCACGTGGGCAAAGGTGCAGTGCTATGGACTGAATGTCTATGTCCCCATTAAAGTTCATATGTTGGAAACCTACCCCTCAATGTGATGGTATTAGGATGTGGGATCTCCAGTGGGTGATTAGGATAAGATGAATCCATAAGAGCAGAGCACGCACGGTGGGACTAGCGCTCTTAGGAGTCAGGAGAGAGCTTGCTTCGCTTTGTTCTACACCATGTGAGAATATGACAAGAAGACAGCCATCTACAAAGCAGGAAGTGGGTTCATCCCAGTCATGGAATCTGCTGACACCTTAATCTTTCTCAGCCTCCAGAATTATGAGAAATAAATGTTTGCTGCTTAAGCTGTCCAGTGTACGGTATTTTTGTTGTAGTAACCCAAATGGACTAAGGCATAGGGCATTGTGGAAAAAAGCTTGGTAGCTCTTCAGTACCATCTCAAGAGGTTTGGTTGAGTCAAAGAAGTCCAAAGGAATATCCAAATGTTTTTACTTCACAGAAATTGTTTTGTATTGGATTTTATTGTATACCAAAAAAAAAAAAATCCTCACCTCAGGCCTGGAAGGCAATTTGTACTATAGGAATTTGAAGTTATTTTGGAAAAAACGTCAATAGGGAATGCCCATTGGCATTTCTTTTTTGCTGTTGCATGTTCCTCAGGAGGAAAGACTGGCCATGCAGTGGTCTGATTTCCTCAGCAGGACATGATTGGGAAGGGCCGGATCAGAGTGGAGACAAGCTGCAGTGGAGAGGAAAGTGGAAAGGAGAATCCTAACTCCCCCACTTATGAGCTGTGAAATCCTGGGAAGCGTGCTTAACCTCTTGGGTCATCAGCTTCCTCATCTGTAAATTAGGAGGAATCCGTATCTTCCTCCTAAGGGGGTAGGGCAAACTGAACAGTAAGAGAACATAGTGTGAAGATATCTGCTGCATAGTAGATGTTCAATTAATTGGGGTCCTTCCACTAACTCTGTCTCAAGATCACAGGTTGCATACTACAGAGGATGTTCTATCTAGCCTTGTAGGAAGAGGGGTTGGCCCAAAAGCCCACTAATATGCCTTACACCTCTGAGATTTAATATTAAATCTCTGCTAATCATAGGAAAGACAGAGAAGCTGGGCAATTAGTATTCCAACTCAGGGCCCCGAAGAACTGGCCAGCTTCCAACCCAGGCTGGCTCAGCTGTGGGGACTTGGTTTCTATGTTTGTCTTCATCTTGCTCCATGCTTTGCTTCTTCTTCACCTCTGTCAGCCATGGGAAGACAGATGCAGCTTGGACAATGAGAGATGCTGCTAAAGCCTGGGAACAATTACAAATGGGCAATTGTTTTTTTTTTTTTTTCTGATCTTGCTGTTCTCATTCTAGGGATTTGTTCTTTCACCATCATCTTTCAACTTCTAAGCCTATTCAGAGGCTTAAGAGGAAGCTGGATAATCAGTTTGGGGAAACAGAGTCTAAAAGACAAGCATAACTTCCCCATGACAATTTACGTGTAAGACTCAATCAAAAAGATTCCCATTTTCTACAAATCAGTATCCATATGGGGGAAAAAAAAAGGAACCTTTATCCCTACCTCACACCATACACAAAAATTAATTCAAGATGGATTACAGATCTACATGTAAAAATCAAACCTAATAGAGTTTCAAGAAGAAAACATAGAATATCCTCTTGTCTTTGCAATAGGCAAAGCTTTCCTTAGGCAGGACAATAAGTACTAAGCACAAAAAACAGACAAATGTATCATCTTCAAAGTTAAAAACATAAAGGCTCAATTAGCAAAATAAAAAGGCAGAGAACGGACTAGGAGAAAATTTTCACATGAGATGTATCTGACAAAGGACTCGTATCCAGAAAACATAAAGAACAAACCAACTATAAAAAGATAGACAATCTGTAGTAAAAATGAGCATAAGAGTTAAACTGATACTTCTCAAAAGAAGATATATGAATGGCCAGTAAGCACATAAAAAAGGTGCTTAACATCTTTAGTCATCAGAAAAAGGCAAATTAAAACCACAATAAGTTGCCACTTCATATCCCTGAGAATGAGTCAGAGTAGAAAGACTGAGAATCCAAGCGTTGAGTAAGTTGAAAAATACTCAACAATGAAAAGGAATGAATTACAGCTGTATGTGACAACATGGGTGAATCTCAAAAACATTTTATGCCCAGTGAAAGAAGCTGTGCACGTGCACTTGCATGATTCCTCTCTATTTATATGAAGGACAGGGAGAATTCATGTCTAGTGATAGAAATCAGAACAACAGTTGCCTCTGGGGAGTGGGATGTTGACAGGAAAAGGGTACCATGGAATTTCTGGGTCATGGAAATGTTCTATAGCTTGATTTGCATGGTGGTTATATTGGATGGTACTTAAAAATCTGTAGTGCTTTACTGTGTGTAAAATATACCTCTATAAAAAAAAGAATGTAAATTTTGAAAAAGGTTTAGAAGACTCCCAAATTCTCAAAGGCTGATGAATGGGGAGAGGCATCTACTATGCATCGTGCTTAACTATTTGCAGTACATTTTCATTTCCATGGTGCCAATATCCAAAGATCCCTTACCAAGATCTCTATTTTCTCACCAGTTTTTCCTGTACCACCTCCCCCTGTGTCTCTCCAGTCCAGCCCCACTGACCACTTGATGTTCCTCAAGCAAGCTAGTCACGTTGCCATCTCAGGGCCTTTGTACTCGCTCTTCTCTGTCTGGAATGCTCTTCTCCCAGAATCTGGCTTGCTCCTGTACGTCTTCAGTTCTCTGCTCAAATGTCCCTTATCAGAGAACAGTACACACGCCCTCCCTTCTCTTTCCTCTCTGCCTTCTTTTTCTTCACGACCCTTCTCACCACCTGACACTGTACATACTTGTCACTGCCTCCTCCACTAGAATGTCAGCTCCACCAGGCAGGGGCTTTGTCTACTGCTCGCTGCTGTATCGCCAGAACCAAGAATGAAGTGCTTACTAGACAGCTGTTGAGCATTTGGTCTTAGCGGGCTCTTACAGCAACCCCAGGAGATTTTTTTTTGAGATTGTAAAGCTTAAGAAGGATAGTAATTATAAACAGAAAACCTGACACACACAGTGGAGAGTCAATACATGTTAGTTCCTTTTTCTCCCGAATACTTCTTCTTGGGGGTGTTTAGGCATGGGTTTATCCTTGTCCCCATTTTTTATTTTAGGAATATAAAGTTCTGAGTGGTTCTGTGACCTTCCCAAGGCCATCCTGTAAATGGCAGATCTCAATTTTAAGTCCCAGCCTTTTGTGCCCAAGATGCCCTTAATGCAGACAGTAGCCACCAGTGAAACGGCCAGACTCTGCAGGGGAAGGCAGAGGTGTTAGCACAGAGACTCATTCGCTGACCTTAATGGATACTAGTTAGGAAGATGCTCCCCGTCTCCCATTTCACACCTGGAGATCTACAGCAGGATACCTGTAACTGTATTAATTTTGTGGGGAAGAGGGAGGTATGTGGGTGATACAGATGAACTTACGGTCACAGGCATTTGACACCTGAACACATCACTTATTTTCTTTTGACAGCAGACTTACCTTCCCAATCATGTAGGTTCTCAGTTACATTCACATGAACCTTCACGTCAAGTCCACGTACTCCATGTTTGCAGGACATGTGAGTTTAAGGCAGTGGAATCAGGGGACAGAAAAGAACTCAGCTGATTTGAGGCAGCCAACAGGAGAATAAACGTGTGCCATAAAGCCTGAAGTGCAGGTTCTCCAGCCTAGAAAATGGCAAATTAGGGTGAGTGGAATAAATGAAGGTGAATGGACAGGCCAACACTACTTGGACCTTTAAGTGCCAATATTGGACCCATCTCACTGTCTGGCTTAGCTGGAAACACATCCCAGCTGGTCTACTTAATTTTATCACCCTCTTAGTCCTGAATTGCTTGCCCTGACCCACTGACCTACTCCCCAAGTTCCACTGATAACCTCACTGGCCTCCAGATCGAATGCTCCAGACTTCCCTCCATCCCACCAGGCCTGGATCCTCCTCCCAGCAGTGCTATTTCAGCCCAATCTGACCCAGGTCCTAAGGGTTTCACTCCCTGTGCAGATCCTGAGAGGGCATCTAATACCTAATAATGGAAAC
Organism: Smutsia gigantea; assembly: GCA_032199065.1. Lineage (NCBI taxonomy): Eukaryota > Metazoa > Chordata > Mammalia > Pholidota > Manidae > Smutsia > Smutsia gigantea. Next base: position 147,698 of record JAVSCE010003846.1, read on the forward strand.
CCCAAAGCTGGGGAGGACTCTGCAGAGCCGGGGCAAGGCAGTCATCTTTTTCTAAATCTGAGACTTGTCAATTTTAGCAGGAATCACAAACCCCTTTGGGAATCTGATAGAAGCTATGAACTCTTTCCCCAGGGAAAAGCACATTCACACAAGCATTTAAGGGGTTCCTGCCTCCTGTGAAGCCCACCTACAAAAACTGGATTAAGTATTTCTGCCTTAAGTATATTTCAGAGCCTTTGTTATATTCCTTGAAACATTTCAATGATCTGATGTTTTTCAACCTTCAGATGATTAGGGGTGTTGCCCCCTTTAATTACAGAGGAGTTTGTGTTGGAAAAAGGCAGATCTAGTGGTAAATGAAGCTTAGGACTTGTCTGGGAGAATGAAGATGAAAAGAATAGCTCCAGTCTCATGTTTTGCCAGAAGGAAAAGGAACACAACGTCCTCATGCTCAAGGCTTGCTCTAAACTTAGCCAGCTCCCGTGGTTCCAAAGTTGGCAAAATGAGCTCCCACCGTCCTAATAAACATGCCGTGCGCAGCGACTAACTGAGACAGCAGCCGTGTCACAAGGCACATGCTGCTTCTAACCAGCCAGACAAGGGGCCGTGGTAGGCTGAGACCCCCAACCAAGCAGAGATGTCCGATGTAGGGGTGAGGATGACCTGGCCACCTGGCTGCCCAGAAGAACCAGAGAGACTTGCCAGCGGTAGAACCCACCTTCTCACCACGCAGAGAAGGAAACGAAGGCCTGCGGGCTGGGAAGCAAAAGCTAGGACTTTCCGAAGTCGCACAGTGAGGGAGGGAACCACCCCACCTCGGGGGTTTCATCTGGTGGGCCGTCACACCCACCAGGGCAAGGAACAAGGGAGACATCACATGGGTCACTGACCCACCTACAGAGGATGGTATTCCTAGGTGCCAAGGGATTTCCCTATCTGTGACCTTACACATCTGAGCCGTAAGGAAAGGCGGCTTCTGGAAAGGGAGACAGGAAATGCTCCTTTGCCCTGCCTGGCCCTCCTGAGGTCAAGCTGACCTGATCAGATCGTGTTGGAGGCCTGCAGTCAGCTCAGGGCACTGCATTCCTGGTGGCAGGGGTGGGGTGGGGTGGTGGGGGATGGACTCAGTGTTCACCATTGGATGGGAACACAGATGCGCATAGTCACTATCTCCAGACCCTGTGGACTGTCCACTAGGTCAGACTCCCCCTGCAGAAGCTGGGACAACCCCGAGGGAATGCCAGCTACTGGCTCAGTGGGGTGGGGAGGTGTCTCCTGGGGCCAGGTGGGTGCTGAGGGTTCCACAGAGTTCAGAAAGAGTGTTTTCCTAAGCAGCAAGCAATTGCATCTGGGAAGCGGAGCAGCCCAAGCATACATACAGCAGCAGATCTGAGAGGTGATGGGAGGCGGGGACAGTTGGCCCAGGCCAGGGACATGAGGACAGGCTGGGAGATTGGGGGCTAGAATGGTGCAGGACACTGGCTCTGAGAAAGGCAGGGGTGTGCAAACTCACTCTGGGTAGGGAGGGGCTTCCTGGCACAGGAAGGTCAGAGGGCCCAAAGAGGTGGGCTCTTCTGAGCATCGTAGCAGACATGTCAGTCACATTCCATGAGGCCCTCAGGGAAGTAAGGCTAATGTGAGGAGCTTGCAGAAGTCAATCCAACATAAGGAAGGGCTTCTGGCAGCCACAGCCATAGCTATTGGGCAAATTAAACAGGAGGTAGTAAGCTCCCTGGCACTGGAAGCCTTTAAGCAGTTTGGCTTGGTAGGGAGAGCAGAGAGCAGATGACACATCAAAGTCCTTCCCAACCTTAACAGTCTTCAGCTTGGATTCCTCCAGAAGCCTTGTTGAGGGAGAAGAGAAGAAATTCATCTCTTCTTTTCCAAAGTGGGAAAGCCCAAGCCCAGGCTGCACCCAAGGTCACATAGACAGGCAGCAGAACGGGGAACAAACCCACATCTGCTCCTTCCCAAGCCCCAGACTCTCCCATCTGCTTTCCCAACTGGTGTCCCAGCCTGTGCTATTTGGGGCCAGCTCCCCACCAGGACAGAGGGCGCCTATGGGGCGGCTTGGCACTGCCCGCTGGCTCCCAGGTGAAGCCGGAAAACAAGCACTGAAGGGCCCGTCGCCTCTGTCCAGGTCACAAAGAGGGATACAAATGTGCCTCACACTTAGCCAGCCCTGGCTCTGTCCCTGCACCCTCAGGCGGCAGTGTAACTGTGCAGGGCATCACTCTGACTCTGGATCTCTTGGCAAAGAAAATCCCGTCAGCTTGGTTTGGGAGGAAGTTCGAGATCCATAGGGGAACCTTGTCCTCCAGGCCACCAGGGGGACTGACTTAGATCTTTGTTTCCCGAGTTCCTTGGAACATGGGTCCTTCAAAAAGCAAGTAGAGGAAAGGCTTTTGTTCTTATAACAGCTTTATCCAGATATAATTCATATATCATACAATTACACATTTAAAGTGTACAATTCAATAGCTTTTGGTGTATTCAGAGATGTTCAACCATCACCATTACCAATTTGAGAACATTCCCATCATTTCTAAAGGAAATTCTGTGTCCTTCAGCTATTACCCTCTCATTCCCCATCCCCCCACCCCAGGCAACCACTATTTTCTGCCCCTGTAGATTTGCTGTTTCTGGGCATTTCACACACATGGAATCATATAATATATGGTATTTTTGTATCTGGCTCCGTCATTTAGTGTAATGTTTGCAAAGTTCAGCCATGTTGTATCATGCATCACTACTGTACTTCATTCCTTTTTATGGCTGAATAGTATTCCATTGTATGGATATACCAATTTGATTGTGTTTTCATCATTTGATGAACATTTGAGTTATTTCCACCTTTTGGTTATTATGATCAAAGAAAGTTTTTGTGTTCAAATAAATCTGGGACCTGATGCCACCTCTGTCTCCCTCTTGGAGACTCACAATGTCTCTTAGCATATTAAAGGCTCTGAGAAGTCCTACAATAAAGGCAACTGTTTACCTTTACTTGATCTAGTTCTTCCCAGATTTCCCTCATAGCCCTTCACACAGAGAAGTCCTTTGTGTGTCAAGGTTGGGAAAACAGTGGTGACTTGACTGAAAAGAAGCTGCCAAGTCGGAATTTCAGCTGAAAGGAAGTGGGTTATAAAGAAGGTTCCAGCCCCCATTCCTGCTGCTGCCACTGGAGGGACTGTCCTTTGAGCTGAAAATGTCATGAATCCTGAGATTGAAGACCTTCTCAGGCCATGGCCAGCCCATTCATTTGCTTCTTTGGTCATTAAATATACATAGTTTGAGCACCTATAGAGCTAGAGCAGAGGCTTTCAAACATTCATGACCACAGGAAGGAATACATCTTACTTCATGACCAGTGTTTTACACACACACACACACACACACACACACACACACACTGAAAGTGAGTGAAGCAATGCTTAGCCTTATCCTGTGCAATGCCTCCTGCAAGTGACTACCCTATTCTACTTTGCTTAAAAAATGTGTATTGGTCCTGACCCATGAAATTAACTTCATAACTCATTAATGAATCAGCAGTTTAAAAGCCACTACAGTGGCAGGCTGGAAAATACATTTGCAAAACATAGCTGACAAAGAGCTGTGTCTGGCATATGTAAAGAACTGTTATACTCAAAAAATGAAACAAAAAATGAGAAGGACAAGAAGAATCTGATTTAAAAAAACAAAGATTTTAACAGGCCCTCATAAAAGAAGATATATGAATGGCCAACAAGCACACAAAAAGGCACTTACCATTAGTAATCATCAGGAAATGAAATATCACTGCACACCCATTAGAATGGCTAGCGTATAAATTAACCAACAATATCAAATGTCAGAGAGGATGTGGAGCAACCAGTGTTCATACGTTGCCGATGGGAACGCAAAATACTGTAGCCACTTTGGAAAGCAGTATAACAGTATCCTGTAAGATTGAACACATACCAACCTATGACCCAGTGATTCCACTCCTAGGTATTTACCAAGAGAAATTAAAACCTATGTCCAGACAAAGACTGATACAGTAATGTTCATAGCACCATTATTCATATTAGCCGAAAATTGTAAACGACCCCAATCTCCATTAATGAAGGAATAAACAAATTGTAGTATATTCATACAAAGGAATATTATTCAATAATAAAAAGAAATATTAACACATGCAACAATATGTACAAATCTCAAAAACATTATGTTAAACGCAGTAAGTCAAACACGAAAGCTTACAAACTGTACAATTCCATTTATATCATATTCTCAAATAGACAAAACAATAGTGACATAATGCAGATCAATGGGGCTAGGAGACTGGCTGCAAAGTGATTCAAGGAAACAGGATAGTGGCAATGTATATGTAACTGTACAATTAGGAAAATTCAGCAAACTCTACACCTAAAATGTGTCAATTTTACTGTATATAAATTACACGCTTCATAAAACTTTTATTCACCTTGAAGAGAGACTATGTAGGGGAGAGTAAGTAAGGGGAGGGAGATGGAAAGGCAGAGAAGAGTTCAGTCCTGGGTGACCCCACCTAAGGAGTTTCACCATGTCCCAAGAGTCAGGGGGAGCCATGCAGAGTTTTAAGCTGGGAGTGAGTTATGATCCAACTTGTATTTAGAGCAGTCACTGGGGCCCCTAGGTGGAGAAAGGGTCTGGTGAGAGGAAATTAGGGACTGAACTGAGGAGGTGGAAAGGAGCTGGAGCAAAGAGCTACTTATGCAATAGAAGCAGCTCTAAAGACAGACTAGAAGGGAGGGGGTAGGGGCTGGGAAGCGGTGGGGGACAGAGAAGGGACCGGATGTATCAAACAGTTCTGCCTCAGCAACCAGGCAGATGATGGTGCCTGCAGAAGGCACTCAGGTTTGGGGAAAGAAAAGGATTAATCCAGGCTGTGGCATGTGGGTCTGAGGGGCTGTGGGCCATCCTGAGAAAATGTTGGAAGATTGGGGTTTTTACTGGTCCAGGCCCAGAAGACTGGTGAGGGCTGAATAGAGTCTTGGGGTCATGTTAAGCCTTGGGTGAGGATGAGAGGCTTGGGGGCTGGTGGGGTGGGGGAAGCATAAGGAAAGAGAGTTGAGGACACTGTCTCAGAGCACACTCATATTTGACAGGAGGGCAGGGGTTACAATAGTGACAGTGGGTCAGAAAGGTCAACTGCCACAGAACGGTCATGGGGGAGGAAAGCTGAGGACAGGGCAGTAGAGCAGAGGCAGGAACTTGACTGCAAGAGGTGGGAGGGTAGATGTGGAGGTGAGGGCAGGACTCGTGCACAGTCTTTGGAAAAGCACCACTGAAAGGAAAGAGAAAGGTCTCTGTTCCCAGGGAGCACAGGAGGCGGCGGGAAGCAGAGCAGCAGTAGGGAAGGAACCTGGTCTCAGCGCAGGCTTCCCTGCCAGCCTTTCTTGCAACTTGGAACAGAAGCAGCCTCTGTCTGGCAACTGGCTCGCCTTTACTCGTGCTTGGATTACAGCAAATTCTAATTTCCTTGTCGACTCATTTCCCACTCTTCAGGCAGCTTGGCAGGAGGCCCTGATTCCTTCCCTCCCGTCCGCTTCCAAGCAGGAGTGAGGCTGCAGAAGCTACAAACGGTTCCCAGCAGGCTCAGCACGGAAAGAGCCCAGGAAGCAGAGGGAGTCCCGAAGGCCGCCTCACTGGATCCCCCCACTGGGGGGATGAGTAAAACTGACACCTGGAGAAGGGCCTTTGGGTGGCCCAAGGCCACCAATCTGTCCCCACCCCACTGCACAGGCACTAAGCGGTGGACTTCCCAGAAGACTGGGTGGGGAGGTGGTGCCCAGCCAGTCTTGAGGTCCCAGGGGACACCTTCCCACCCAGCAGGAACTCTAAGCCTCCAGCTGCTGGAAGAACCCCAAGAAAAGGGGGAGATGAGAAAATGACACCCATGACTGGCTGGCGAGTTGCCCTTGATTGCCTGTGTGGGGAGGGGCGGGGTCAAGCCCCAGGCCTCTGAAGGGGGGACGTGACTTGGCCTGGAAATCAGAGTCCACTGATTAACCTAGGCATGAGTAAGGGCAAAACAGTTGCCAAGATGCTGCTTATGCTTCGAGTAGCAAGAAGGTTTGGGAGGGAAGCCTGCAGCAAGAGACCAGAACTAGGGCTCCTTACCCACTCTGCTGCTCTCTGGCTCTGTGACCTTAAACGACCCGCTTGACCTCTCAGGGCTTGAAATTCCACCTGTCACCTCGGGCAGACACATGTTCCTTTGCCCATTCATTCATTCATTCATTCAACCAACCAGCGGCTCTCAGCTTCCGCTACATTGGAAAAGGATGTGTGATGGGAAGAGCTAAGGCTTTGAAGTGAGAGGCCTGAATTCAAATCTCCACCGGCCACTTCCTAGCCAAGGGACTTCAGGAAAGTCATTTAATCTCTGTGTGCCTCAGTTTCCTCATGTGTAAAGTGGGGGTAAGAATACCTACCTCACAAGAGAGATGTAAGGATTGAGTTAAACTAGACAAATCCAGGTCTTTAATAAATGCTGAACACAGCCACTCTGAGATAACACATGGCAGCCTGATGAGGAAGATCACCTGCAAAGCCCAAGCCAGAGCCTGAAGCATAGAAGGTGCTCAAGAAGTTGTAGTCAGGGTTCCTGTGTCACTGTTGATGTTAATAATCAAAACCTGACAGTATCATCACATCTAAAGTGCTTAACATGGTTCCTGATATAGCAGTTACTCAAAAAGTGGTTGTTATTCATGCACTTATTTCAATAACGGTGTCATGATATGCCCAGGGCCGACGCCTATGGTGCTTGATGCCTGTGAGTTTCCTCTTCATAAGCAGAGACCTCAGAGAATCCTGCCCCTGGAGAAGGGGCATCTAGGATGGAGTTGGGCACCTTTGGCTACTAGAGCAGGCTATGTGTGAATTACAGGGTCTTGCAGGGGCCCCCACCCCAGGGTAGCTCAGGACCGAGAGCTCTCTCACAGCTGCTGCTGGAGACAGATCTTTCCAGAAAACCTCAAGTCTGGTTCCCGACCAGCTAGTGTCCCCCAACTCCCACTCCATGTTTCTCAGCCCAGGAGCAAGCTGGACTCTGCTCTCCCTGCCCAACATTTATATTCCCAGCTATTTATAACCCAGGGTTACAGCAGCCAGTAGTTGGGCCTGAATGGGCAGTGAGAAATCTGGCCTCCTGTCGCGTGGGCAGCCCCAGAGGCCCCTGAAACCCACCAGAGCAGCTCATTTTCCGAGCCATCTCTTTAGCTTTCTTTTTCTTCCCCTGGTTCTGGTCCAGCATCTTTGGAGCTTGGGTGATGTGGTTCCACCAGAGGTCATTTCATACATCCCAATAACTCTGTTTGGGGGCCACCCAGGCCAAGGGGTCCTGGCCCGTTTGTGGCCTCAACGCGCTGTGCTTTCTTTCAAAGTCTCCCCAGCACTAAGGAGGAGGGCAGCTCTGCCTGCTGGGAAGTGGGGGGGCGCGACAGAAGCAGTGTCCAGTAGCTTGGGGTGTTGAGTGCTGGATGGGGTGTTGAGTGCTGGGGGGGAGGAGGAAGGCATTGTGCTGTCTGCAACGACAGGGGAGGGGGTGGGAGGACCGACAGCCCCTGCAATGTGGTGAAAGGGCAGGAGCACAGGCGCTGAGTCCCAGACCTGCCGCTTCCTAGCCCTTAGTCAGGTCACTTAACCTCTCTGAGTGTCCATTTCTCACCCTATAAGATACAAAAATAGTCCACAGTCCACCATCAGGACTGAGAAAAAGTTTGTGCCGCTCCCGCAGCACAGTACCTGACATGCAATTGCTATGCCTGACTTCCTTCTACCTCCCCACAAACACTGATCTCTGGACCCACGGCTTGAAGATGTGAATCCGTAGCTCCTCGTGCTTTCCCCATGATTTTCCACTGGAAAGGGGATCAACCTGACGAAGAGAGCCTTGGCTTCAGGTTCAGCGGACTGGGGACTCCCCACCCGAACTTCTGGGTTTGGAGCTGGTCTGTTAATCAAGGGCAGCAGCAGCTCTGACAGCCTGAGTGACACAGACATTTAGGCCTGTGGGGAGAAGGGACAGATGGGGAGGAGGGACGGATGGGAGGAGAGACGGATGGGGAGAATGTGCCTGTGTGAGGAAGTCTGTAGTTTTCAGAAGGAAATGAGTCCTAAGCTGAGAGTCGGTGTCCAGGGCTGATCCAGGAACTTCCTGCCCACCACGGTGAGACACCTCCTCCAAATGACTTTGTGGTAACATTAAGATCTGGCATCATGGAGTGGACAGGCCCTCCCCACAGGCCTGGAGCAGGAAGGGAGAAAAAGGGTAGCCCAAGAGGCCAGCATGAAGCTCAGCTGGAGAGCCCAGACACCCCGGAGGGGCCTGATGAAGGGGCACCTGCCACGGCCAATGGGGCTAGAGCCTGAGGAGTCCTGCTCACCGCCCTTACAGCGCCCCCTAGTGGCCATGTGGCCTAGCACTGCTCGGCTGGGCTGAGGGCTAAAGTAGGTTATGTTTCTCATTATACTCAAAGAACAGGTGGACTCTGTGTGTGTGTGTGTGTGTGTGTGTGTGTGTGTGTGTGTGTGTGTAAATTGGGGGCAGGGGGACGATTTAAAATTTACCCCAAGTGACTGTGTGGCCTCAGGGACTGCACTAGCCTACAAGCTCTGGGAGGAAAGGACTGTATCTAGCCAGTTCAATGTGGTCCTCCGAGAATGCCCAAGAATGAATGAACAGGCGACTACACGATGCCAGAAGATGGCTGTCAGAGAAAGCCTGGCAGGTGCGGACAGAGGAACAAGACTGAGAAGGCCATGGTTTGTCATCCCAGCCCTCTCCACACCTGACCAAGCCACAGCTCTGCTACCTGCAAGCTGGGTGGCCTCAGGCTCCTCACCGAACCTCTCTGAGCCTCACGATACCTGTCTACTAGAAGGAGGCCCGAACGCTCGCTAGGCAGAGGCTTTTTTGAAAATTAAATAGGTTAGATGGGTAAAGGGCATACCATGGTCCATGCTCACTGCATGCGCATTTCCTTGGCGAGGCAGGGATGGGCGGGCAGAGACACACCCCCACCCCTGTCCCATGCCCCTCCCTGCCTTCTCTTCCTGTCACAGTGCGATGCCAGCTCCCCCAGGATGAGCTAAAAGCCGCTGAGCTGGCTGCTGGCTGCTGCCCCGTGCATCCGGGCCCAAACTGAGGGCCACCCCCATCCCAGGTGCAGCCTCTCACTTTCTTCCTGCCTTCCCATTCCCACTCACCAGCTCCCCCCACCCGCCATCCCTTTCCTTCATTCAGCGACTTCCCTGCCTCTTTGTGCTCCTTCTAGAAATCATTCTAGCCTGCTGAAGAATAATGTAGAAACCTCCTCACCCCTCCTCTATCGTGGCAGCGCCCACAGCCCCTCATTTGGACTCTGAGAAGCCCTTGCAGCCACCTGAGAGCCTGCCTGCCTCCATCCCACTGCACTCACTGCAGTGAAGATCCCACTGATTTAGGGAGCAGAGCCTGGGAGCTGGCCTGACCTCCCAGTTCTGCTCAGATCTCAGCAGGGAGTTAGTCTGGGCTTGGTTGTCTTTTTCCCCAGACATGAACCAGCTCAGCCCACTCAAGGCTCTGTGGCACTCAGGTGAGGCAACAGAAGCCCTGCCAGACCAGGGATGTCAGCGGTGCCCTCTCTCTTGGGAAAATGCTTTGTGTAGCAATGCACTGTGGCCACCCCTACCTCAGGATAGGAAAAAACCCTAGCAGGTCTCATATAATAAGTGTTTACTGTACATCAACACTGCTTTGACCTTTGCATGAAGCATATCATTTAATCTTCGCCACAACCTTGTGAGGTCAAAAGCATTATTTCCCCATTTTGCAGATGAGGAAACTGAAGTGACTTGCCCAGGGTCACATACATATCAGAGGCAGGATTGGAACACAGATTTCTCTAACTTTAAAGCTGATGCACTTTGATCGTTTTTTCTTTCTCAGAACAGAAAATGTACAAACTAAAAAAAAAGGCAATAAATAAAATCTTCTTAATTTGGATGGATTTTATGCAAAGGAAAACTCAGAGACTCTGAAAGGCCCCACTATTGTCACCTCGTCATTAACAAGTTCTGGGGCTATCAGTTGGCGAATAGGGGGTGGAAGCCAGATCAGTGTGATAAAAAGTATACACAGCGGCTGGAGCTGGTTCCGCTTGAGTTTGAAAGCCAGTTCTTCAATTTGCTAGCAGGTGGCCTTGAGCTGGGTTGTTACCTCTCTATGACTTGGTTTTGGGGATTTCTCTTCCAGTATAATGAAGTAAGATCTTACTAAACTGGCTCTCTCACAGATAACAGCTCTTGAGAAAACAAACAAACACATATACACACTCTCTGAAGGCCATGAAAAGTGAATAGAAGCAAGTAGACTCTAGAAGGGACAGCAAGGGAGAAGTTACCCAATTTTTGTGGCTTTGGTCATGCGAGCAGGCCATAGTCAGCACAGCACAGACAGAAAACCTGTGGTTCTTCTGGACTGAAGACCCAGAGGACAAAATTCAGACCAATCACAGACACTGGAAAAGCAAAGGGGGCAGCCCCCAAAAAGAAGAGACGCAAGGAGGGAGAGCCCAGATACTGTGTATAAACTCGGTTCAAATCTCTGGCTGATTTCTGATCCACAAATGCACGAGAATGACTTGAGCTGGGGAAAAAAAACAAAAACTAAATTGAGATTTGGCCTGCCATCCAAGAGCAGAGTCTGAAGTTAACTGTCTAATAAAACAAAAAATCAACACCTTCTGAGAACAAAACAGAATCCAGAGCCCCCACAAGAAAACATGCAAATGTCCAGGATATCATCCTACTCCCACATTCTCAGACCACAGTGGAATTAAACTAGAAATCAGTAACAGGAAGATAGTTGGAAAATTCCAAAGTATTTGGAGATTAACAATGCACTTCTAAATAACACATAGGTCAAAGAAGAAGGCTTGGGAGAAATTTTTAAATATTTTTAACTATATGAAAATGAAAATACAAATTATCAAAATGTGTTAGACATAGCAAAAGCAGTGCTTGGAGGGAAGTTTATGGAACTGAGTGAATGTATTACAAAATCATCTAAGTTTCCACCTAGAAAACTAGAGAAAGAAGGACAAGTAAGGCTAAAGGCAGTTGAAGGCAAGAATAATAAAAAAAGAGAGCAGAAATCAATGAAACTGAAGACAGGAAATAAACAGAAAAAGTAAATGAAACCCATAGCTTGTTCTTTGAAAAGATCAATAGAAAGGTAAACCTCCAGTCAGGCTAAGAAAAAAGGGTATTAATAAAAGTGCTAATAATCAGAAATGAAAGAAGACTCATCAATACGGGTCCCATGTATGTTAAAAGGATAATAAAAGAATATTATGAACAAATATGATAACCTAGATGAAATGGACCAATTCCTTGAATGATACAAACTACCAAAATTCACACAAGAAAAAACAGAAAATATGAATAGGCCTATATCTATTAAAGAAATTGATTCAATAATTAACCTTCCAAAAAAGAAAGCATCAGAACAATGACACAGTGGGAAGACTGACAGGATCCGACATCAACACTTATCATAAAGCCACAGTTATCATAATAATATAGCATAATAGCGTGGTTCCCTCTTATCCTCAGGGAATATGTTTCAAGGCCCCCAGTAGATGCCTGAAACCATAAATAATTGCTTTTTCCTATACAAACATACCTATGATGACGTTTAACTTATAAATTTGGCACAGAAAGAGATTAACAACAATAACAATAAAATAGAACAATTATAACAATATACTGTAATAAAGTTACATGAACGAGGTCTCTCCCTCTCTTAAAATCTCACTGTCCTGTACTCACCCTTCTTGTGATGATGTGAGGTAATAAAACGCCTATGTAGTGAGATGAAATGAAGCAAATGATTTTGGCGTGTGACACAGCATTAGGCTACTACGGACCTTCCACAATAGGTCATAAGGCGAATCATCTGCTTCCAGGATCACGGACCACGGTCGACTGCGCATAACAGACACTGTGGAAAGCCAAACTGCAGATAAGGGAGCGCTGCTGTATTGGCACACTTTGTTTTATGGTGCCTCGCAGATACTGCGTTTTTTACGCATTGAAGGATGGTGGCAACCCTGCGTGGAGCAAGTCTACTGGCACCATTTTTACAACAGCATTTGCTCACTTCATGGCTCTTCGTGTCACATTTTGGCAATTCTCACAATATTTCAAACTCTTCATTATTATTACCTTTGTTATGGTGAGCTGTCATCAGTGATTATGACTTGATGAAAGCTCAAATGATGGGTTAGCATTTTTTAGCAATAAAGCATTTTTAATTAAGGTTTGTACTTTTTTTTGGACAATGTGCACAGAGACTACAGTAAAGCGTAAACATAACTTTTATATGCCCTGGGAATCCAAAACATTCACCTGACTCCCTTTACTGAGATATTTGCTTTATATCAGTGGTCTGGATCTGAACCGCAGTATCGCTGAGGTACACCTGTAGACACAGAGAGGAATGGAACAGAGGTGAGCCCAGAAATAGGTCCACACAAAAAGAGCAAAGGCAATCAGTGGAGAAAGGATAGTCTCAAATGACGCTGGACCCGTTGGACATCCATATGCAACAACAACAAAAATGACTCTAGGCACAGATTTTACTCCTTTTACAAAAATGATTCTCCAAATGGATCACAGACCTAAATATACAGAGCAAAACTATAAAATTTCTAAAAGAAAACATAGGGGAAAAATCTAAGGAAGCTTGGTTTAGGTGATTAGATTTTATAGACACCACCAAAAGCATGACCTATAAAAAATCCACAAGTTGGACTTTATTAAATTAAAACCACCTGCCTTTGAATGAATGAAAAGATAGGAAACCTCATCAAAGAAATAGAAAAAAATATTGGGAAGGGGAGGGAGAAACAAATGGAAATTCAATAACAGAAATGCAAAGTCTGAAATAGCTCAGCAGAAAAAAAATTCACTGGATGGATTGAACAACAGAATAGAGAAGAAGGAGAAACTAGCCAATGAACTTGAAGGTAGGTGAGTAGAAATTATCCAATCTGAAGAACAGAGAGAAAAAAGATTTAAAAAACCCCAACAGTGTCTCAGGGTCTACTGGGACAATATCATAAGGCCTAATATCCATGTAATTATGTAATCAGAGTCCCAGGAGAAGAGAGGGAATAAGATAGAATAGAGTATTTGAAGAAAAATGACCAAAAATGGAAATCAAATCCCCAAATATGATGAAAGATAAATTTAACAATTCAAGAAGCTCACCAGACCCCAAGTAAGATAAATTTAAAGAAAACTATGCTTAGGCACATCACATCAAACTAAAAGCTGAAAACCAAAGAAAAAAAAGAAAGCAGCCAGAAGGATAGAAAATGCTGCCTCCCCAGCCCCAAGAATTTGATCGACAGATGTCTCAGGAACTATGAAGGTTAGAAAACAGTGGGAAATCTTTAAATGATGGAGGAAATTTAACATAAAATTCTATATCCAAAGAAGATACCCTTCAAAAATGGAGGTGAAATAAAGACATTATCAGAACCCCCTAGACCTGCATTGTAAGTCATGCCAAAGGAAGTGCTTCAGGCTGCAGAGAAATGAAACCAGGAAGGAGTAAAGAGCATTAGAAATAGCAACTCCCTGGGTAACCATATAAAGACAGTTCTTCCTCTTAATTTCTTTAAAAAGATATGATTATTTAAAGAGAAAATTATCACATTATCTTGTAGAGTATATAAAGTGTGTAGATGTGATACTTACAACAATTATAGCATAAAGGACAGGAAGGTGGTAAATGATGATAAGGGTAAATAGGTGGAAATGTGAAATGGTGCAACAGTAACTCTAAGTAGATTGAAAAAGTAAGGATATTGTCTTAGTCCTTTAGGGCTGCTGTAATAAAATACCAGAGACCGGGTGGCTTATAAACAACATAAATATATTTCTCAATATTGGAGGCTGGGAAGTCCAAGATCAAGGTGTCGGCAGACTCAGTGTCTGGTGAGGGCCTGCTTCCTGGGTCACGATGGTGCCTTCCAGATGGAACCTCACGGGGCAAAAGGGGCTAGGGGTCTTGGAGCCTCTTTTATAAGGGCTCTGTCCTTGTGACCTGACCATCTCCCAAAGTCCCCACCTGCTAATGCCATCATCTTGAGGGTAAAGATTTCAACATATGAATCGGCAGGATGCTGGGGGGAGGAGGTGGAGGGGACACACAAACATTAGTTCATAGCAGATACAGATTGTAACCCCTAGAGAAACCACTAAAAATATGCAGAACAACAGATAAATTAAAATGGAATTCTAAAAAAATTCAAATAAATCAATCAACTGTTTTCAATTTTAAAAAATACACTAGTAAATAAATCAAAAGAAGGTAAGCAGGAGGCTTCCTCATCTGTTAGTGGAGATCCCATAGTTATGTGCCACATAGGGTGCCGAGCCGTCAAGAGATTAAGAGATACTTCAGTGGCTGCTGGGCCTCTGAATAAGGCTGGGGGAGGAAGAGGAGGAGGAGAGGCAGGGCAGCTTCACGCTCAGCCCCAGGCAAGTGGGCTGATGTTGGCCAGTCACAGTGGAAGGGCACTCTATGCATCCAGATGACCTCAGACACCCAGGCTTGACCCTGCCTGCCTGGTTCCCACAGTGTAGAAGGTCCCTTCCCACATCCCTCTGTTTCAGCCCTCCTATTCCTTGCCTGGCAGCAGTCGGGGCCAAATCAGAAACATTGCAGAGACATCCTGGCAAAAAACTCCACAGGATCCCAGCCTGCCTACAAGTGGGAGTTAAAGAGAAGTCAAGGATGAGCCCCTGTGTCTGCCTGCAGACACCTGGTAGCGGCTGCTGCTGTGAGCAGAGCCTCCCAAGGCCTCGTGGAGCTGCTGGCCCTGCAGGCCTCACCACGCTGGAGCCAAGCTATGTCCAGTTGAAGGATAGGAAGCCCCTTTCCCTCAAGTCTGTGCTGGACTTGTCACCAGACCCCAAAACAGGACTACGTGGGCCTCCACATATCTCATAAAGTCAGTGGGAGAAAGAGCCCCTTTGGCTTCTACCTGCAGACCCACTCCAGGATTTCCCAGTCTGCCTGACACCCAGCTGGGGAGCCTTGTCTCAGCACGCCCAGGACTCTTGGTCTTAGCATTCAGAGTCCTGTGTCCCAGGAAACCCTCAGTTTTTTGCAAACTGGGACAGTTGGTCACTGTCTGACAGAGGACATGGGAAGGAGAGAGCACAGGGCATGATGGGGTTATCCCCCCTGAGGGCCCCCCATGGAGTCCTCTCTAAGGGCTTAGAGTTCGGGGAATTGGAGCTGTGGTTCAGGCCTCTGATGGGTTATGAATTTTCAAGAGAGGCCTGAGAAACCCAATATTGACTTGTTTCTTTAGCGAACTTTGTTCTAGATTCCAAATAACCACCCATCCCATGACCTGTGGAATAAATGAGAGGATGCTCAAACATGAGGAGTTTCACAAGGAAAAAAAACCAAACTTGAGAACTAGAAAGGATCTCAAACATTGAATTTTCAATGTGTGTCCACCCATTTAACAGATGAGAAAGCCAAGGCTAATAGTTAAGAAAATGGGATTGGGGTGGGGAGGATAAAAAAAAAAGGGCTTTGAAGTCAGGCAGCTAAGGGTTAAATTCTGGCATTGTCCCAGAAGAGGTTCACTCTGGGTGGCGGTGGCAGAGACTTTCTCAATGACTGTCATTTCCTTTCCTTAGGGGGAGCTCATTACCCCTCCCTGCAGCCCCTGCCCCTGCTGGGCAGTCTCCCTGATAGGAAGTTCTTCCCTGATTGAAGCCTGTCCTTCCTCAGTTTCACTTGTCCTCATGACAACCTTCAAGTGTTTGAAGACCGTGTTCATCACCACCTCCCTCACTCCACCCCCGCCCCATCTTCTTTCCTCCCAGGCAAGTACCCTAGCCAACACCTAAGATTTACTGACAATCACTCTGAAGAAATCTGGGCTCAGAGAGGTGAGGTTACCTGCCCAAGTTCACATAGCTAAGTGAGCAAACATTTGTCTGAACCCATGATTGTCTGGGTCTTTCTGTGGTTTCATATGCTCAGCAACCCTTTGTTAAGTCTCTCTGCCCCTGTATGTTTCCGAGGGCGGTTGTTTACAAATTACCACAAACTTGACGACCTAAAAGAACAGAAATTCATTCTCCCATAGTTCCAGAGGCTGGAAGTTTGAACTCAAGGTGTCAACGGGCCCTGCTCTCTCTGAAAGCCCTGGGGAACAATCCCTCCCTCTTCCTAGCTTGAGGTGGTCGATGGCTATCCTCTCCAGTCTTAGCCTCTGTCTTCACATGGCCTTTGCTCTATGTCTGTGTGTTCACATGGTCTTCCCTCTGTGAATGTCTCAGCACCCAAATTTCTTCTTACAAGGATACCAGCCACTGGATATAGAGACCAACCTAATCCAGTACAACCTCATCTTAACTTCATTACATCAACAAAAATCCCATTTCTGAATGATGTCACATTCAGTGAGGGTACCAAGGTCAGGACTTAGACATACCTTTTGGGAAGATACAATTTGACCCACAGCAAGCCCCATACCGACTGCGGTAGAAACTAATTCAGCAGGAGGAAGCTGAACAGAAATTGCTGAGCATGGGGTGTAGACTGTTCATGCAGAGCGTGATGGAGGGCTGGGCTGGGCCCGAGGAGAAGGCCCGACTGTCCTAGACACAGGGACAGAGCCCCAGAAGGGAGCCTGGTTTGTGCTCGTCACCAGACTATCTGTGCTTTTCCTGGCTGCAGCTGGCTGCCCTCTAGGCCGGCAGGAGGGCTGGCGGCACAGTCAGAGGAGGGAGCCCAGGAGAGAGGCCAGCAGATTCCAGGCCCATCTTGACCACTTGCAGTGAACCAGTCAGGTCACAGCACTGCTCTGTAAGAAGACACTCTGGATCCCAGCCGCAGCCAGACTGACGTCATCCCTAAAGCAGCAACTCAGTCTAGAGCTGAAGGACCCTTGGCAAGGGCTGGAAGTGTTGGGAGGGAGAGAAGTTTTTCTTAGAAGAAAAGAAAGAGAAGAAGCGTCCCAGGGCAAAGAGTGCAGGGTTTTCCTTTTGCAGAACCAGTGCCCACAGCCCAGTGGGTGAGAAGGACAGCCCAATGCCTTATGATTTAAAAGGAAGGTCTCTGGAGTAGGGACCCCAGGCTCCTTCCTGTGTCTAAGGCTATCCCTGGGATGGCGTAGCCTTGTGGTAAGAGCACTTGAGGCCAGGCAGACTGGGATTCGAGTCTTAGCTCCACCAGGTACCGGCACTGTGGCTTCAGCGTGCCCATGTCCCTACCTCTAAAGCAGAGAGGGTGGTAAATGTCTATTGCCCGCCTCTCTGGCTTCCACTCCCCCTTCTTACAGCAATACCCCTCCATTCTCACTTAGAAGGTCCACCCCGCCCGGGCTCCCAGTCTGTGAGGTCTGGGGAGGCCCAATCCTCATCTGGGGGTATATCGGCTAGGAGCCTCCCCCACTGGGACATTGCCCTCCTCTAGTAGAGCAAGAGGCTCAGGGGCAGACCAGTGACCGAGCTGGTCATCAGGGTGGATGGCTGGGCTTTTGCAGGAGCTCCCGGGAAAGAGGTTTGTGCTCTCACACTGGAACCCTCAGGGTGTGGACCTGCAGCCATACGGAGACCGTGAGAGGAGGCCCCAGGGCTGCTGGGCCGCCCGCCTTGCGGAGGAAGAGCCAAGAGTCCAGGCAGTGTGGCCCAGGGGAAACCTCTAAACTAGAATCCAGCCACGCCTGAAGCCAGATCTGTCCCCTTGACTTTTCCATCCCACAACCCAGTCTGTTCTCTTTTTCACTTAGGCTTATTTGAGTTGGGTCCTGTGTTACCTGGAACAAAAATGACCTAATCAACCCAGATTAATAATACGCATTTCAGCGGGTTACGGTAGGACTCAGCAGCTAGATCCTTAGATGATGAGCCTTTTGAGGACAAGCAGTGTCTTGTTCATAGATGTGTGCTCAGTAGCTGACCCACGGCAGATAGCCACATGTTTGTGGAATGAATAAATGTGTTTAAGTGCTCCTAAAGTTTATAAGATTCTTAATGAATGTTCATTATTATTATTCCAGCAAAGTCAATCTCACCTTGTTCCACATTGCCCTTCTTAAATTGGATAGTGAATCGACAATCCACTCCTGTGCCCGCCCCACAGTTAATTAAATAAGTGAGCACTAGATGGCTGCCTAGTATGTTCCAGGGTCGGGCAGCAGACGTTCGGAATGACACACAGAAACTGCTTTCATGAAGTCCCAGCAGTTATAAATAGAGTGTGATAAGGTTACCATAGAGATGAATATAAGTTCTGCTGGGATGCAGAGAAGGAGCAGGGAACCCTGACATAGAGAACTAGACAAGGCCTCTCCGAGGAGGTGTTTGTGGTGGGGCTGAAGGCTGAGGAGGAGCTGGTGTGGTAACCGGGGTGGAAGAGGAAACACCCTCTGTCAGAGCAAGCCGCTATTTGAGGAACCTGGGTCAGCATGGACGGAGAGGAGTGGGCCTGGGGATATGACACTGGTGGGGCTGGAAGGATGGAGGATGAGGCCCTCACAAGCCATCCTGAAGACTGCCTGTGCGCCTGAAGCAGAGGGAAAACACTGAAGGGGTGGGAGCTGGGGCATCGCCTGCTCGGGCTGGCATTTTGGAGCACTCTCCTTTGCTGAAGTGGGAGGGATGGTGCTATAGACCAAATGTCTGTGTCCCCCATAATTCATGTGGTGAAATCCTAATGTGATGATACTTGGAAATGGGACCTTTGGGAGGTGATCAGGTCATAAGGGCAGAGTCTTCATGAATGGGATTAGTCCCTTACAAGGGAGACCCCAGAGAGCTCCCCGGTCCCTCCCACCAAGTGAGGACACACCAAGAGCGTGGCCGTCCGTGGGACAGGAAGCAGGCCCTCACTAGACGCTGAATCTGCCAGCACCTTGATATTGGACTTCCCAGCCTCCAAAACTGTGAGAAATGAATTTCTTGTTCACAAGCCACCCAGTCTCTGGTGTTTAGTTACAACAGCCTGAAGGACGGAGACGGAAGGGTTGAGGAGGCCACGTGCCAGAAGTGTGGCAGTGGTCCAGGCGGGCTGCTGGTAGCCTGAGGCCAAGAAGAGGCAAAGGGATGGAAAGAAGTGGGATTGTTGGGATTGTTGCAGGAACCGTGGGAACCACAAACAAGGAGTCAGGACACGGAGACGTTTGGCGAGAAGCAGTATCAGCGCCGGCACTGGCTCAGCGGATTCCTATCCAAAGGCTGAGCCCCGAGTGCAGCAGGGCCACGCCTTTTATACATTCACTACACGGTGAGGGGGTGTCAGCACCCAGGAACCGTTGCAGTGGGAGCTATTAGGTCACTGTAGGTGTATTCAGGACGCTAGTTATATTTTAATCTATCTCTGTAAAGATTACCTGGATACTGTATTACAAACTAATGGGCTTCCATGACTATGATCAACAAGGTGTTCCATACCACTGAGCCCCCATGGGGGGGAATACATCGTTTGTTACATTGTTTCCATCTCAAGCACCCAAGCACCCTGTGATTCCTCTACATTCCTGAAGCCTCAACAGAAACTTTGTGTCCTTGGCTTCCTTGGCCTCCTACCACAGGATGATTCCAGGGTTGTTTGGAAGGCAAAACAGTGATGGAGAAGATGCTGGGAGAGAGGGAAGGGGAAGTCAAAGGGCAGCTGGGAGAACCAGGTGGCTGTTCCCTGAGAAAGATTTGGGTGGGGAAAGCAAGCATAGGCCTTCTCCTCCTCCTCCCACTGCTAAGAAAGCTCGGGCTCAGTCCATGTAACTCCTGGGCTTTGAGGGTAGGCAGAAAACTGCCGTAGCCCCAGCTGGATTTCTGTGGAATGTGCTGAAGTTGGGAGGGGGGCAGAAAGGAGGCCTGACATGTAAGAACAAAGAGAGCATAGAGACAAGTGCGGAAAAACAGAAGGACGGAGACACTTGGGGAAACAGGCCTTTAAACATTTTGCTGCATTATCAGACGAATTCTTGTATTAGTGTCCCAGGGCTTCCATCACAAATTACCACAAACTTGATGGCTTAAAACAAGAGAAATTTATTCTCTCACAGTGCTGGAGGCCAGAAGCTTGAAGTCAGAGGGTTGGCAGTGCCTCGCTCCCTCCAAAGCCTCTAGGGGAGAATCCTTCCTGGCCTCTTCCAGCTGTGGTGGTTCCGGGTACTCCTTGGCTTGTGGCTGTGTGGCTCCGATCCCTGCTTCCATTGTCACAGGACCTCATATGGCTCTTCTCTCTCTGTCTCTCTCCTCTATGTGTCTCTTGCAAGGGCACTTGTTGTTGCATTTAGGTTCCAGGTGGATAATCCAGGTTGACCTCATCTTCAGATGCTTAACTATCTCTGCAAAGACCCCTTTCCAAATCAGGTCTCACATTCACAGGTCTCAGAGGTTAGGGTGTGGACATATCTTTTTGGCGGGGCCACCATTTAACCCACTACATTTCCTTTTAGCATCTTCTCAGTGGACAACGGTGAAGATTTCAATCATTATTAACTTATTTTTTTGTGACAGCTTTATTGAGATTTAATTCATACACCATACAATTCAACACATTTAAAGTGTGTAATTCAATTCACATTTAAAGTTAGTATATTCACAGTTATGCAACTGTTACAACTGTTAAACATTTTCATCATCTCCCATTACAACAGTTTAGTACCCATTAGCTGTCACCCTCAATCCCCCATCTCCCACAGCCCTAGGCAACCAGTATTCTATTTGTCTCTATAGATTTGCCAATGTTTGCAAGATTCATCCATGTTGTGGTATGTTTCAGTATTTCATAAGGATAAATAATATTCCATTGTATTATATCACACTTTGCTTTTCCATTCATCAGTTGATGGACATCTGAGTTGTTTCCACCTTTTGGCTGTTATGCACAATGCTGCTACAGGTTCTGGGTGGACATATGTTTTCATTTCTCTTGGGTGTATACCTAGGAGTGGAACTGCTGGGTCAAATGGGAACTCTCTGTTTAACTTTTTGAGGATCTGCCACGTGTTGCTCAAAGAGGCTGCACCATTTTAAATTCCTACTAGAAGTATATGAGGGTTCTGATTTCTCCACATCCTCATCAACACTTGATCTTATCTTATCTTTTCCATTATAGCCATCCTAGTGGGTGGGAAGTGGTTTCTCATTGTGGTTTTGATTTACATTACCCTGATGGCTAATGGTGTTGAGCATCTTTTTATTTGCTTTTTGGTCATTTGTATAGTTTCCTTGCAGAAATCTCTATACAGATCCATCTCCCAGTTTTTAAATTGGAGTTTATCTTTTTTGTTATTGAATTCTGAGAGTTCTTTATATATTCTAAATACAAGCCCCTTATCAGATAAGTACAAGTATTTTCTTCCATTGTGTGGGTAGTCTTCACTCTCTTGATAGTATCCTTTGAAGCACAAATTTTTCATTTTGATGAAGTCCAGTTTATCTATTTTTTCCTTTGGTTGCTTATGCCCTTGATGTCACATCTAACCATTGCCAAATCCAAGGTCATGAAGATTTACCCTGTTTTCTTCTATGGGTTTTTACCATATTACCTCTTTTATTTAATTATTTTTATGCCAACTCAATGTTTTGAGTATGATAACACCTAAAAAGGGTTTACGGGTGGCCAAGTTAGTGAGCTGTGGTTGTGGGCAGGGCCTGTGCAGGCTCTGAAGAAAAGCTTCCATATACTTTTCCTCCCCCTTCCCGTCCTCATCACCAGTAGTCCAGGCCAGAGTGCTATCATTTGACCATGGGGTGCTCCTCATGGAAGGGAGTCCTTGAACATAGTTGAGAGGCCTGTTCCAGACATGCAGGAATAGGCATGAGCTATAGATCACAACTGCAGGGAGAGAGTCAAGGACCAGAGAAGCTGATTCTCTAGAGCCCACTCAAACTGAGAGAGCTAGAGCAGACTGCCAATGAGGTCGTCAAAATGAAATAATCCACCCACCAGAATATCAGGATGCAGAAAGATAGATAACGCCAAGCCTCACTGAGAATGCAGAGCGACTGGAACTCTCATACTCTGCTGGTGGGAGTGAAAATTATCCCAACCACTTTGGAAAATGGCACGTCTCTACTAAAACAGAGCATAGGCCTTGCCTATGACCCAGCTCTTCCACACACTGAAGGTGTGCATGTGGTTCCCAAGACATGTACAAGAAAGCTCATGAAAGCACTTGTTTGAATAGCCCCAAACTGAAAATACCCCAAATATTTTCCCATCGGCAGATAAACAAACAAACTATGGCCTATACCATGGAGTATTATATAGCAATAAGGATGAATGAACAACATGAATAAATTTCCAAAGTATACTATTAACTAAAGGAAGTCAGACTCAAAAAAGTATACATTATATTGTCATATTTACATAAAGTACAAAGCAGAAAAATTAATGGTGCTAAGTACCAGAATAATGGTTGCCCTTTAGGGAAGTAGTGGCTGGGAGAGATTGCAAGAGGGGCTGTTGACATTCTCAGGCTCGGTCTGGCTGCTGCTTGCATGGGTGTGTTCACTTTGAAAAGTCACCCAAGTGTACGTTGATCACTTGTAGTTTTTAGCATGTATATTAAAATATTTACAGCAAAAACCAGAACAAGCAGAAACTGGGTGTGACGCTGTGGCCAGGGGGAGCGGGGAGGTGAGCGTCCTTCACAGATGGCCCAGGCCCGGGGTTCCTCCTGCATGTGGCTGCCACCCTCCCCGCAGACGGGGGTGAGTGCTTACAGCAGCGAAACTCTGCCAGGCAAATGTGTGGGAGGCAAAGAGCAAATTAATCAGAGAATCCCTTCCTACCTGCTCTCCCTCCTTTCTTCATCTATTCATGCATTCTTTTATTATTATTATTAAGGTATCATTGATATACAATCTTATGAAGGTTTCACATGAGCAACACTGTGGTTACAATATTCACCCATATTATCAAGTCCCCCCAACACACCCCATTGCAGTCACTGTCCATCAGCATAGTAAGATGCTATAGAATCACTACTTGTCTTCTCCATGCTATGCTGCGTTCCCCATGCCCCCCCTATATTATGTGTGCTAATCATAATGCCCCTTAATCCCCTTCTCCCTCCCTTCCCACCCACCCTCCCCACCACTACCCCTTTGGTAATCGTTAGTTGCTTCTTGGAGTCTGTGAGTCTGCTGTTGTTTTGCCCCTGCTATCAAGGAGCGCACAGTCTGGTGGGGGAAGCAGATCCATAAACAAATCAGTGAAATCTAGACGGGAAGGGGCCCTGATAGGTATCTGTCTGGGCGACAATGTGGCCAGATCCGACTGGATGGGGACCAGGGCCGGTCAAGGGGATGGTCAGGGAAGGCTATTCAAAGGTGATGATGCAGGAGCAGGGGCCTCAAGCAGGTGCTGATGAGGCAGGCTACAGAGTGAGGATACTCCTGGCCGAGGGGATGGCCGGCCTAGCTCCCCTCCTCTTACAAAGAAGTGGACACAAGTAGGAGCTGAGTATGAGAAAGAGGGGGACAGGTCAGGAAATGAACAGAATGGGTCTGGTGATGGCTCATGCTTTTACATGATACAGACTATTGTGCTCTTAACTGCTGGCTAGACAGGGATCCAAAATGCTTCTGGAGCAAGAGGCTGAGGTGATTTCCCAAGGAGTCTTGCAGTCTCACCTGTGACATGTGCAGATGGTCTGCTCAGGGGTCCAAGCAACAAAGCAAATATGCAAATCTGACTGGGTGAGAGGCAGTAGGGAGTGGTGAGGTCTGTGGACCTTGATTCTCCCAAACTGTGTACAGGCATTGAGATTTTGTTGTTTTCAGAATGTGGTGCAGACCAAACAGAAAAGCCTTGTCTCCGGGTCCCATCCAGTGCTTGGAGCCAGTCTGCAGCCTCTGAACAAAATTATCTCCACAGTGTCTGCAGATAGAGAGTGACTTCTGTAATTTAATGTGTGTGTGATTAGCTTGTCACTGAGAGCCAGTCACACAAGGTGAAGCATCCTTTCTCTCCTAACAGAGTGTGTCAGTGGACAGGTCTACCCCGTGAGCTTTCCCGCTTTCCCTGACTCCCAAGGGCAGAATTCAGAGGGACTGGTTTTTCACTGTGGAAAAATACTGGCAATCATAATAGATCTTGATCCAGGTTCTGGAAAATCCCAGAGGCCAAGAGCCTTGGATGCACAGTTGTCCTGTAACCAGGGCAGGAAGACTTTTGGAATATGCAGGATGGAGCACCTTCTTCTCTGGCAAGACCTACTGTGTGCCAAGTATTGGGCTGGTCCCTAATCTCATGTTATCCTCAGGACATTGTCTTAGGATGTTTATTATGATTATCCCCATTTTATAGAGGGGATGCTAAGGGGCAGAGAAGTTAAGTGACCTTCCCAAGGCCTCACTATGGCAAGTGGCAGGGCCACTGAAGCTAGTGTTCCAAATAGCGCCGAGCCTGGCCAAAGACCACAATATCCTTGAGGATAAGTCTGTGCCTGGTCCTGGGCTCAGAGAGGGAAGGTGACTCGAAATGCCACAGGGTTGGAAGTAGTACATTGTCTAGTATCTCCCTCCATTTATTCTTTCAGAAATGTCCTTGAGAATCTGCAATTTACTTGACAAGCACTTTCTGAGCCCATACCAGCCACTGCTGTAGGCTCTGGGGACACAACAGTGGACAAAACAAACCGCAATCCCAGCCCTCGTTGAGCTTACATTCCAGAGGGGAAAACTGTGAACAAAGAAGCAAGTTAGGTAATAGACGGGGAAACGTGAAGCACCATGGAAGAAAATAAATCAGGAAGATAGTAGGGTATGTGGGAGGTGTGAGGGTTGCTGGGTTAAATGGGGCAGTGGGAGAGGCCCCACTGAGAAGCTGACATTTGAGATAAAACCTGAGGAAGTGGAGGAGGGAGCCCTGGCTGCTTCTGAAGGAAGTGGTTCCAGATGGAAGGAAGAGCAGAGGTGCTGAGGTGGAGGGGGCCCGGCATGTGGAGGAGGCCCGTGCGCCAGGGCAGGAGGATGAGGGCCGGAGGGAAGAGATGAGGTCAAAACTAGGGCATGGAGGTGAAGAACTGGGGGCCAGATGGTGCAGGACCTTGGAGGCTATCATGAGGACTGGCTTTTACTCTGAGTCAGCGGGAGCCGTGGCAGGTTCTGAGAAGAGAAGTGACATAGCCTTATTTGCTTTTAATGGGATCACACTGGCTGCTGTGTGGAGAGACTCTATGGGGCAGGAACAGGGGCAGGGCACGTGTCAGGAGGCTATCACATGATCCAGGCAAGAGAGGATGGGGCTAGGACCAGGGTGCGGCAGCAGGGCTGGTGAGAAGTAGGTGGGTCTCAGATACACTTTGAAAGTAGAGCTAACTGGATTTGCTGATGGATTGGACCTGGCAAATGAGACCAAGAGAAGAGCGATCATATCACAGTTTTAGATGGAGTAACTGGAAGGACGGAGCTCTCCCTTCTGAGATGGGAAAATGTATGAGAGGAAAAGGTTTGGGGGAAATTCAGTGTTGGGCAGGTTTGTTTGAGAGGCCTCTTGGATTTTCAAGTGGAGATGCTGAGGCACCATGGTGCTGGGGAGAAGTCAGGATGTGGGAGCCTGTCTCTGACTTTACAGAGCTCTCCAGCTAGCTGGGAAGGCAGGGCACTTGGTAAGGCTCTGTGGGGCCTCTTGATTCCAGTAGGACCCTGGAGTCCCTTGTGGCAGCCAGCCTCCAAGATGGCCCCAATGATCCCCACTTTCTGGTATTCACGCTCTTACACAGTCCTCTCCCATACAGAACAGTGATGAACTATGTAACAAACAGATGCAGG
This sequence comes from Smutsia gigantea, assembly GCA_032199065.1. Taxonomy (NCBI): domain Eukaryota; kingdom Metazoa; phylum Chordata; class Mammalia; order Pholidota; family Manidae; genus Smutsia; species Smutsia gigantea. The sequence continues at coordinate 173,537 of JAVSCE010003846.1, forward strand.
ACTGATGGTTTATGATGACCAACACTACGTCATAAAAGAAACCATGGTTTCTGTCTCGCCTCTTCTCGCATCACTCACTCTGGGAGAGTAAGCTGACATGTTGTGAGGACCCTCAAGCAGCCCTGTGGAGAAGTCCATGTGGCAAGGAACTGAGGCTTCCTACCGACAGCCATGAGAGTGACCCATATTGGATGTGGGTCCTCCAGCCCCACTCAGGCTTTCAGTTTACTGCAGGCCTGCCTGACAGCTTGACTGTAACCTCATGAGAGACCCTGAACCAGAACCACCCAGCTAAGGCACTGCCAAATTCCCGACCCACAGAAACTGTATGAGTTAGTGGACTTGTGTTATTTTAGCCTGGGAGGTTTTGGGGTGATTTATTACAGTAATAGATAACTAGTGCAAAAACACCATGTAATGCCCAGAAAGGCAAGACAGGCACTTTTGTAGCTTACACAAGTTATGGCTTATTTGCTGGCTGACACTGATGACTGGGGTAGCTGCCCAGCCTGCCACCACTTGGCCATCCCAGCTCCTCCTGCAGCTGCTCACATTTCTGGGATAGGGGTGTATTTAGCATCTCAACAGAGTGTCAGCTTCTCCTGCAGGATACCTCCACCATGAAGATCAGAGGCAAGAAGAACCTGCATGGGTCTCAGTCCATCCCCATGGGTTCAGCTTGTCCTGGCTGTCCCCCCCTTTACATCCATTGTCCTTTTCTAAATGCCTCACCAGCAGACATAAAGCTCCAGCATTGGACATGAACAGTTTTACAGAGACTGTTTACACAATTAATTATAATATCAAAGGCTGTAACAAATACCTTTACAGAGCTGGAGGCAGTTCTGCTTCTCTGATACAGACTCTCTCGCCTCAGAGGGTGCAGAGGCAGAGCGCAGGTAGAATTCAGGTTTGGGGAAGGTGAATGCAGGGGCCTGAGTGGCCTGTGCTCCCAGTCTTGTGCTGTCTGGCCTGAACCTGGCCCAGGAGAAGCGCCAGGCCTTTTTCCCCCAGCAGAGAGTGTCAGGACACCAGAATCGAGTGGCAATGGCTTCAGAATCCTCAGACCTGGGTCTGGAATCCCCACTTGGCAGTTACTGTGTGACCTTGAGTCACTCCACCCCTCTGACCTCAGTTTCCTCAGCTGTAAAATGGCATGTAGGGGCCACCCATTAACTAGTGGTGATTATTAGGATGTGACCTCATGGTTAAGTGGGGAAACCCCAGCAGTGGCCATGTCTCTCCAGTTCCCCTTTGTGAAAAGCAGTGGCTCTTCTTTATCCCTACAACACCTTCTGGGGGTCATTGGAAGAACACAAATAGGAGTTCATGTGAATAAATGTCTTAAAAGATGCTATCACAAAGGAAGGGTCCCCAGTTATGGCAGTTAGATGGGTGGTTTGGGCTGGAACAGACCTTAGAGGTCATCTCTCGCTATCTTCAACTTCCTGTGAATAAGAACCATCTTTTATAGTCCCCAAAACTTGAATTCACTGGCATGGCCAGAGGATGTTGGGGCCAGAACTGGGAAGGGAAGAGGCTGGCAGAGAAGTTTTCAGAAGATACAGAGGTGTAGGAAGGGAAGAGCTTGATCAAGCTGCTATCTCTATATCTGTTTATGCATCTGTCAATTTATATCTGCCTGATTTATTCTATCCACACTTCTAGTTATTTAGTAAACATTTATATAGCATTTATTATGTGCCAGGCACCATTCTAAGCACTTTAAAAACATGAACTACCATTTATTAAGCACCTACTATATAAGTGCAAGCACCTTGCATATGCAATCCCATTCGACTCTCTCAGCACCCCGCAAAACAGCTGTCACTATCCTCATTCTGGGGTTAGCAAACTGTGACTTGGAGACTTGCCCAGGGTTGCAAAGCAAGCAGATGGGGGAGTTGGGGTTCTAACTGAGTTTTGGAAGATGCCAAAGCCCATGTCCTCCCATCACTGCTAGTATGCTAGTAATCCAGGCAGGGCCGAGGCTGCAAAGAGTGGAAAGATTCGTTTGGAGAGGTAAGCTAAGATGTAACCTATAGCATTCATGATTTTCAAAGTTCTTCCATATTAGGAAAGTCTACAGGACCTACAAGCAGGTGTTAGAGAATCCTCTTCCTACTTTCTTCATATTAAAAGTGTAAAAACTGGGGCTGGAAACTTCAAAGGAGTTACCCAAGATCCCACCTGACCCTTTCCACATTCAACATTCTTTTCAGAAATGCTCTCATCTCTCCCCAAGAGGGCACAGCCTGGCCCCTGAGCTGAAGCAAGTCAGAGAGAATGGGTGTTCTTTAAGCTCCTACTATGTACCACGCATTGTATACACATCATCTTGCAACAACTCTGAGAGGTGGATATTCTCATTCTCATTTTATAGCTGAAGAAATGGAGGTTCAGAGAAGTTACAGGATTTGTGTAGGAAGTGGTGGTGTGGAGGTGGGATTTGAATCGAGATCTGGTTGACTCCAGAGACTTTGAGGCTCCTTCCACAATTCACTGCCTCATCTGGGAGCAGCCAGGCCACCAGGTGGGAGGGCAGGGTTGGGTCAAAGCTATCCTGCCCCTCAGGAGGAAGTGAAAACAAGCCAGGAACAATTTCCCAGAATGCTTGGGAGCAAACTCCATTTCCCATGAGCCTCTGCTTTCAGGACATCATGACAGTAGGACCAGGAATGGGTGGTGTCAGAGGTGACCCCTGCTTTGCTTTTTCGGCTTCCAATCAGTAACCTTGAGCTCAAGCACACATCCTGTGGTGGACCCCCACTATGATATCTCCCCAGAGTGGTGGTCCAACCCTTGCATGAGCACTTCCAGGGACAGCAAGCCCACTTCCCACTAAGGCAGTCCTAACGGAGCTGCCCTTCCATGCTGTGTGAGCCCAAGTCCCCCATGTCCCTCCGTCCACTGAGAGAAAAGGGTCACATATAACAACGACCAGCTTTCTCCTGCTCTGGGCCCCCAGTTCCTCAGACCTTCCTGGGAATGTCCTGCGGGTGTCTCACAGGCCCTCTACCTTTGGAGTGTGCTTCCCAGATCTCCACCACCCACATTACAAGTGTGGGCTTTGAAAAAAACAAATCCTCAGTGCTCGTAGGAGGTGTGAGGCCGCCAACGTCACAAAAGCACTATTGATCGGCAGTTCTGCGGCTCCTTCTGGGACATTCATGAAGTCGTCCACGCCCGCATGCTGTGCTCTTGGGTCTCAGGTGTGCTCGCCAAGGACCCTCTCCCTCTTCCCCTCACCCTCTCCTGAAGCCTCTCTTGGGCTCTTCAACTCTTTCCTTGGGATGCCTTCTCCCCAGAAAGCCCTCTATCGCTTGTGCAAATAGACCCTCAAGAATCTTCCCTCCAGTCTACCAGGGCTGCTTCGGCAATGATAACAGCTAATTCTCATTGATTCAACAAATATTCATTAGGCTCCTACTTTGTACCAGGCAGTGTTCTAGGTGCTAGAGGGAAAGCAGAGCACAAAGCCAGACAGGATCCCTGCCTCACGGACCTCAGAAGGCTACTGATGCTTCCCAGGCGCCAGGCACTGCCTGAAGCACCTTCCATGCATGAGCTCATTCAATCCTCATAAAAACTCTGAGATATACTATTACTACACCCAATTTACAGGTGAGGAAACTGAGGCACTGGGCAGTAGGTAACTTACCGAGTAATAATAATAACCACCACGTATTGAGTCCTTTCACCATGTCAGGCCCTGGGCCAGCATTTTGCACTCATTATCCGGGCAGCGTGACGGAGTTGAGGAGGTGTGAGGTAGGACAGGTGTGGTTTGGACGAGCTCACTGTGTGCACTTCACATTCCTCCTTCTGTGTTTCTAGAACACCCTCGGATGGCTGTCTTGTGAAATAGCTGCATTGCCCTGATTGATTTTTCTCCGACTCCTTGAAACCTGGAGGGAAAGCAGAGGGGAGAGGACGGGGTCCAAAGGAGCCAGCACTGTGGCAGAGGAGCCAGGGAGTACGGGGCGTGGCGGGGGTGCCTCGTGACAAAGCCAGTCAGCTCAGCGCTGGGGAAGAGCTGGGGAAGGGAGCACAGGCCAGTAACTGCAGGCTCCACCTGCTCGCCGGGTCGAGCTCAGCTGCCCTCAGCTCCTGCTGGCTCCATGGGTGACCATGTTTCAGAGCCTACAAATGATTAAGGGAATATTATTGTTTGCAAACTTTGTACTGGAAACACCTTGCGGGGGGCGGGGGCGGCGAGGAAGATAAAATTAACACCTCCGGATCTGTAGGGAAACCACGGGCCTGGGGACCAAGAGGGCTGAATTCCAGTCCCCCCACCTCTCACCCCACACCGGCCTCAGTTTCCCCATCCGTAACCGACGCGGGTCTGGCTCCGGGCTAGCAGGGCAAAGGGTGGGGAAGAGCGGGTGGGAGGGCTCTCTTGGCTTCGCCGGCCCCTGAGAGGTGGGCCGGCCGGCCGAGGGAGTCGGGCTCCAGGAGCCCCGGGGCGGCGCTGCGGGCTCCGGCGCCCCCTGCGGGCCGAGAAGCGCCGCGCCTTGAGCCCGCCTGGGAAGGGCGGCCGCCTGGCCAAGCTGGCCGCAGGATTATGTCATTGGAGAGAAAGGAAATGAGTCACCGCCCCCCGGGGCCGGTGCGAAGGCGCGGCCACAGGAGCCCGGGACAATGGTGGGAAGTGAGAGGAATGCGGGCCTGGACGCAGCCGCACGGCCCGCTTCCCGCCGCGGCCCCAGACCCGGCGGGTGGGGCGCCTGGCTGCGCAGGCGCGTGGGCGGCCGGGGGCGGGGCGGGGGGAGGATGGGGGCGGAGCCAAGGCCTGGCCAACCGACCTGAAGGACCGGCTCGGTCATCTTTCCAACAGCCCGTCGGACCGCTCGGTGCCCCTGCATTGCCCTTTACACGGTGCTCAAACTTGACTGCTCATCAGAATAATCCCAGGGCCTCGTCAAAACCCGGAGGCCCGGGCCCCACCCCGGAGGTAATTTAGAGATTGTAGTTCAGAACATGAATGTACATTTTTAACGAACTCCTACTAGGTTCGCTGAGGCAGGCGTCCTGGGACCACTCCTTGAGCAGCAGCACCTTACAACAAAGTCCAAGGCACTTGGCTGGGCAGTTGTTTTGTGGGCCCTCCAGCCTCCCCACTCCTCACTCCCTACCCCCTCCACACGTGTTCTAGCAAGACTCAACTTCTTACATTTTGTTGTTTCTTTCCTGTGTGTTTGCACAGGCTATTTCCTTTGACTGAAACATTTTCCACTCACTCTACTGCCACCCAGACTCTGATTCGGGACCCAACCCTTTAAAATCTCCATGGTGGGCATCAAAGGGCACAGTCGACAGAGTAAAAAGGCAACCCACAGAATGCAAGAAACTATTTGCAAATTCTATATGGGATAAGGTGTTATTATCTGGAATATGTAAAGAACTATGATTCAACAACAAAAAACACACAACACTGACCTGGTGTAGTGGGGTAAACAGCTCAGCAGAGTTTTCCAAATCTGGACACAAGCTTTGAGCATGAGCCCTAGGCCAGGAACACCCCACATACCCTTTGGCATACGTCATGGGGAAACTGAACGAATCTACAGACCTGCATTCTTTTCCAGCTTTGCACTTGCTCCATGACCTTGGACAAAGGGCTTGCTCTTCCTGGGCCTCTGTTTTGTGGGGAAAATTTCTCTATTTCTCTATTGTCTGTAAAGTGGGGAAAGGGCAAGATGCCAAGGTTTTGCCTGGCTTTAACTTTTCATCTTTGTTTTTTCTTTAATCAATTTGTAAAGTTAATGGTAAAGTATTTTCAATAAAAAGTTACAAAAACACGGTAACAGACACCCATGTAACTTGCCCACACAGATTCAACAAATGTTAACATTTTGCCATATTTGCTTCATATTTCTTCTTTAAAAAGAAAAAACTGTGATAAATCTAAGGCCCTTCCTTTCCTCCCCTGTTTAGATAACCACTATTCTCAAGTTAATATAGTTAATTAGCTTGTTATAAGTGAATTAACTCTCTAGTTAATAGATGTCCACTCATATATGCTTTTACAACATAGCTATGTATCAATATGTACGATATTATATTAATAACATGTATATTACATAAATACTACATACTTGTAATATATATATAAATAATACATATATTAACAATATGTGCTTATACATAGTATTATACTGTGCAAATCCCTTTGAAAGTTGCTTTTTCACTCATGATTATGTTTTTGAGATTCACCCATGTTGATACATGTAAATCTTATTCATTCTTTTTAAAAGCTTTATATATGTAGTTTTCCACTGTATGAATAAACTTAGTTTAATTATCCATTCTCTTAATGATAGGCTGCTGTTTCCCTGGTATTACACACTGCCCCACAATGAAGATTGTTGTATGTGTCCTTTGTGCAAATGTGGGGGTTTTTCTAACCATATAGTCACTGAATCATACTGCATGCATTTCTTCAGTTAATACTAGATGTTGCCAAATTTCTCTCCAGTGTTTTTCTGCAACATTTAGGACCATAATGTTTTAAATTTCAGAATGGTTTTGATCTTAAAAATACAATATGCTGAATGATTCCATTTCTTCTTGAAAAAAACGAAACTAGTGGATGGAAACAGATCAATGGTTTCCAGGGGTAGAGATGAGGAGGGGAGGGGATGGTTATAAAGGGAGAGAACTAGGGAATGTCTGGAGTTGTTCTGTATCCTGATCATGATGGTAGTTACATAAATCCACACATGACTTAAAATTCTTAAGACAGTACAAAAAGGAAAGGAAAAATTGTCATATAGTCAGTTTTACCACATGACTATTTAAAAAATAAAAATGTCTAAATCTAATATTGTGGATATACTGCATATTACCTAAAATCCCCAGTGGGGTTTAGAATAGCACAACATAATTAAACTGTGATATTTCTTCAGCAAAATATATAAACACATTAAGTTGGATACATTAAGATTATAAATAACCTCAAATTAATTCAGATCAGCTTTTTTTCTTTTTTCTTTCTTTTTTAAAATTCTGGTGAAATACACATAACAAAACTTACCATCTTGACCATTTTTAAGTGTACAGTTCAGTGGTTTGAAATACATTCACACTGCTGTACAATCATCACCACCATCCACCCACACAACTCGTGGCATCTTGTAAAACTAAAACTCTGTACCCATTAAACACTAAATCGCCATTCTGCTCTGCTCCTAGGCCCTGGCAAACACCATTATAATTTCTGCCTTTATTATTTTAGCAACTCTAAGTACCTCATGTAAGTGGAATTATGCAGTATTTGTCTTTTTGTGACTGTCTTTTTTCACTTAGCATAATGTCCTTCTGGTTCATCCATATTATAGTACATTGCAGAATTTCCTTCTTTTTAAAAGCTGAATAATATTCTGTTGTATGTATATACTACATTTTCTTTATCGATTCATATGTTGGTGGACACATAATACTGCTATGAACATGGGGATACAAATATCTGCTTTCAACTCTAGATCAGGTTTTGTCATGAACTGAGTTTAAATCAAACTTAGGAGGAAAAAACAGTTTTCAGAGTTTTTTGGGTTTGGGGATTGCAGATAAAGGATTGTAAGCTTGTAGCAATTTATATTCCCATCAGAAATTTATGAGTTCTTCTTTCCCCATATCTTCACCAACATGGTATCATCAGACTTTTTAATTTTAGCCTATCTGTTGGGCATGAAATAGAGTCTCATTATTTTTATTTGAATTTCCATGATTGCTAGTGAGGATGAGTATTTTTCACTTCTTTATGGCAGTTTGGGTTTCAACTTCTATGAACTTCATGTTTCTCTTAAATTGTTCTTCTTTTATTGATGTATACGAACTCTTTACACATTCTGGATACAAACAAGTTGCAATTAATTATAGATATCTTGCTTTTCATATTTATGGTAACTTTGATCATAAAGGAGTCTAAAATTTTAAGATAGTCAAACTTGTCAATAGTCTACTTTATGATGTGGGCCCTTTGTGTTTAATTTAAGAAATTTCACCACTTCAAGTTCATGAACATAGGGTCTTGTAGATTTTTTTTTAAGTTTCAAAGTTTGACTTTTTATATTTATTTTTAAAAGTATATATGGAATCTATCTTTGAGTATGGTGTGAGGGAGGGATCTAATTTTATATTTTGTCGATGTTAGCCAGTTGTTCTGCTCTCATGATCAATTGGTCCCTTCTTTTCCCACTGATTTGTAGTAATAGCACATCCCATCAATATGTGATCCATCTCTAGATCTTCTATTTAGTTCATTGAGCTATCTTTGCTAATAATAAATCTTTATAAATGGCAGGACGGCCCCCTCCCTCCTTACTCTTCTTTAGTAGTGTCTTAATTATTCTTGGCACTTTAGGCCTTTACTTATTTATATAAATTAAAGGAAAATGTGTCCATTTTTATAGGAAAACAGAGTTGGGTTTTGGTTAGTTTTATCTGTGGACCACAATTTCCCTGTTAGTAAGAAGAAAGAATACATATTTTTCTCAAAAGATAAGAGGGCAGTTACACCTCACTCATTCTGAGGTTACTTTTCCACAATCTCCAATGTCTAGAACATAAGAGAAAATAAGAAGAGGTAAAAAGGCCCCTGAGAAACTACAGACACCCCAGAACCTACACAGTAAATTATACACACTTTTGTCACAGGAAACCTTCTTAGACCTCCCTCAGAAACTACTTATTTTCACTCTAGTCACTATATAAGAAACTTATATTTCTTTGCTGGCTTTTTAAGCTTGCTTACAGCAAAGTAAAACTCCAACTCAGCAGAGAAGAAAGCATGCTGGTACTACGTATAACAAAGAAAAGTCCAAATTCTCAAAAATGTATACAGGGATATAAGAGGTAGTGGCGTGGAACCTTCTAGAACCTTATGGGTACTGCTTTGCATTTTGTAAACAGATGGCAGCTCTGCTCCACATGGTCATTCAGGAACCACCCTCATCTTGTGATTTCCAGGTTGCTTTGGCTATGGCCATTTTAGTCACAGGTGAGAAAGGAAAGTGAAGAACTTCAAGTCCAGTGTTCCCTCTTAGGCAAGTGAGGTGGGAATATGCACCCACCATCTGTGGTCCCATCCCTTTGGTGAGCAGTTGGCCCTTGGCGCCCCTCCCCAGTTACACAGGGAATGGGAGACAGAGTCCTCTGCTGGAGAATGAGGTCAGATAGAGCCTGTAGGCCACTGTAAGACTTTGGCTTTCACTCTGTGAGACTGAGAGCCATTGGAGGGTTTGGAGCCCAGCAATGACCTGATCTGATCTGTAAAAGATCTCTCCAGCTGCTGTGGTGAGACGGCTGAGAGGGTGAAGGTGGGGGCAAGGGCAAAAGCAGGGATCTCAGTTTGCACGACCTGCTCCATGAAACTTCCCCAGCCCCTTCCTGCCCTCTTCCTCCTTTGTTCCCTGTCTTCCACAACATTTCTCACACCGTAAGCACTCATCTTTGGCTCATCTATCTTCCTCCAGGTCAATGTGTCCACAACACCTGGCCCAGAACAGGTGTTCAGCAATGTATGTTTCAAGAATGTTGGATGCAGCTGAAGTAACAACTGGAAACTGGTGTGTTGGTCACGTTCTTTGACTGCAAAAACAGAAATCAGTTCTGGCGATAAGAAGAGAAAAGAAAAGAAGACTAAAGAAAAGAGAACTTGAGAGATGCCCAAATCCACAGGAAACCTGGAGAAGCAGGTTTGGAAGAAGCACAGGAAGCATTAAGAGAAGTTCCTAGGCAGTCAGGTTATGTTGCTGGAGTGAAGAAGCCAGCTAACATAACAGCCTCTCCCCACCTTATTTCAAAGTTCTGAGAAAGGGTCTAACTGGAAGGACCTAGGTTGTGTGTCCAGGCTTTGGTCCTCCAGAGAGAGGAACAACTGTCACTGAGAGATCCTCCAGACAGCCCTTTGGCAAGTTTAACCGATTTATTGTCTCAGCAAGGCTGTACACGTTGGGGCAGGTCATGGGAAAGGAAACCAGAGAGCTGTTAGGGGAAATGAATGCTGAGTGGCCAAGAGCCAGCAAATGTCCACTACAATTTTCCAGGCTAGAAAAGCACAGAGACATGACCTGGGACCTGGGACCTGGGACCTGCGGCTTGTGGAGGAGATGCACCTTCCTCACCTTTGCATCTCTGGTGCTTAGCCCAGAACCTGGTTATTCAGTAGATGCTCCCCTAATGTTTATGCAGAGTGAATTGATGGAATGACCAGCTATGGAAGACAAAGGGCTATAAGTGTCTCTTGAAACATCAATTTTATTAATCAAAGGAGATGAGATGACAGCAGTCTCAATGAAGAGATTGAGAAAGAGGTTTCCTGATGAAAAGAAAAAGACAATTTGTCTCAGGAGAAGTTGTAGTCCTGTTCCTTCTGGCCCTTTCCAAAGGCCCTGTCAATCTAGCTCTGAGCAAGATTAACATTTATTTAAAGCGATTGGCCCCATGCAGCCATGGCTGATTGCATTGGGTACAGTGGAGAGATTGGGCAGCAGGGGGTGGGCTGACTTCCAAACTGTTTTGGAAGCCAGGGACCTGGCCCTGACAGGGCATCCAGGAGTGGAGCCTGGCAGTCTCAAGGGAAGAACCAAGCGGGAAGTTTCAACTGTGTGTGCCATGAAGCCAGTGTTTTCCAAGGAAATCTGCTGGCCAGGGCACCAAGAAGTGTCACCGTCCAGGCGTGGGGGGTTGGCTATAGAGCCAGCCTGGAGGCCTTAAGAACCAGCAGTCTGCAAATGTGCTCCTGGGGCCAGGACATCCCAGAAGTGCCCCAGGTGCCTCCCAGGGGAGAGGGGGAGGAGGAGGCTACATTCTGAACCATCAGCCCTAAGCCTAGAGCAATGACACACTTTGAGGTTTTCAATGGAAGATTGTTGATTACAGCGTTCTTCTGCACACCAACAACCAGAAGTTGGGGATCTAGTTCACTGACCTAGTGCGCACCCACTTTACAAGTGGCTTGGGTACACATGGGTAAGACTCTGATCAGTTATGTGGCGATATAAAGCCTCAATTTTCTCATCTATAAAATGAGGATAACGTCAGAAGATTGAGAAGAGATTAGATGGGATAACGTATATGGCTGGATATCATTTTGAGATACCCATCAATGTTCCTTTTTCTCCCTGTACTTTTCCATTTCCTTTCCCATGTTCAAACAGTTCTGAGGGTTGTAGCAGAGCAGAGAGGAAGAGGAAGGGGACCAGTAATAACCTCAAACTCTTTCAAAGGCCTGAGCCCTTAAGAGAACTGAGTTTCTAGAGGAGATAAGAGGGGAAGAGATTTATGCAAGTGTTTCAGGCACCTTGGCCAGGAGCAGCAGGGAGTGGAGACCCCCTCTGGACCAGCAGGCGGGTCCCCTGGCCTGAAGAAGAATGATAAAGGGCAAGAGATCTGTGGCCCAGAGCAGTTTGCAAGGGAGGCTGGAGCCCAGACAAATGGTTTGGAGGTGCATCTAGGCCAGAGAGTGACCGTGATGAATTAACAGGAAAACGTCAGACCTGAAGGGGCCCTGTGGACAGCATGGGACAGCCTCAGAAGTGACTTGGGGATTGTTTTACAGAGACCAAAGTGTCTTCCTCCTGCCATGCAGCACTGCATTAAGACCTCTGAACCATGACAGAACTCCTGGAAGGAATTATATATTTTTTCCCATCAGACTGGTGGAAACTGACTGGAAGTCAAAAATGAGGCACAGTTATAGAAAACAAACTCCTATTTCTTGTCCCCTTGAGATATCTGGGCACCAAGAGAAGACGCACCTGTGGATCTAAGGCCCAGAGCCTGGAGCAGGGCTGCACACACCCTCTGTCCTTCTCTGCCTTCCCTCTGGGCCACTGTATTTAATGCTGCCGCCTCTCCAGGCCTGATCTGCCACGGTTTCATCCCAACTTTGGCTGCCTTGGGAGGGTGGAGCCCCATTTTACGAGACCTGTCAAACATTGAGGGGGCAGCTTACTTCTTCCTCTGGGTCAGTTAGATTCTTGGGGATGCTGGGCCAAGGGAATGAGGAAAGGATGGGGCAGGCTGATCTTTCAGGGCATTCTGTACCCCACAACCTGGCCCTCAAGAGAAATAGGTGGCCTGATCCCAAACATATGGAATGGAGACCAAAAAAGAGCTATCTGACACACACGAGGGCAGCCAACATCTTAAGCTAGGTAAAACTTGCCTCTGAGAAAAAAGGGTTAGAAGGGTTCCAATACCTGCCTAGCCCAGGTTTGTTTGTATGTGCCAGTCTCATGGACCAGCCAGAATCCACAAATATTAAGCAGTTACATCCTTTTTAATCACATAATTCACTCCATGACCATGAGCAATTTATAGTAACAACAATATTCATGCTGAGGCAATGTATTTGAGGGCTCAAGAAAAGCAAAATATGCCACTGAGAGAAACCTGTTCCCATACAACTGGTCTTCATGCTTTCAAGTGGCGCTAATATACCTTTGATGCTAAGCCACGCCATGCAAAAGCAAAGAGCACACACTTTTCATTAACACTGGTATCTCACTTCTAAATTCCACTGACCTCAGAGTTGGCAGAGAAACATGAGTAAAGCACACAAATGAGGGTTTATGGATTTTTTAAAGTGCATTTCCCTCATCTATGGTCACTGGCTGAATGCCTCAGGGGCAAGGTTAGATAAAACCTAGTCTTATCCTTTCAGAGTCGAAAGCTGCCATTTCTCTGCCTTGACGCTCCAGCAGGCTTCGTATTCGTTCAGTGCATTCATTCTGCAACATCAATATCTCTCCTTCAATCTGTTGTGGGCTGTGGGGGGAAGAAAAAGAAAGCTCATTTATTTTAAAAAAAATCTATAAACTACAGAAGCAATAATTATTCTGGTTTAAAGTGAATCATAAAAATATCCATTCTGGCTATTTTAAAGGATGTACATTTAAAAATCAAAGAGATGTACTGTAGGAATCATATGTAACTTATATTGCTAAAATGTGTAAAATCAAGTTCTTAAAAGCAAAGGTAATAACCTGTGTGGAAATAATAAATCAAGGCAATTATCATCAATGGCTACTAAATCCATTAGGTAAAAAGAATGAAAAAGAGAATGTGTAAGGAGAATCCAGCCTTATTACACACACCATCACGTCACTCTACTATAATAAATATGGTATTGGTGTAGGAACCAGCAATTAGTAAAACAGGAACAGAATGAAGTTTGTAAGTTTTTAATGCAGGACAAAAGCACTAATTAATTTAATGGGAAAAACAACACAGGCACAAGTGGCCAACCATCTGGAAGAAAATAAAAATGGAACCTCATCTGATATCATATTCCAGACGGATCAGAGCATTAAGTGAAAAACAAACAAAAATTATAAAGTTTCCATTAGAAAGTTAGGAGACTCTATGTACTTAGAAATTAGTGGTTGGGTAGCCATCATAATCAGTCTGGACAACTCAAAGGTTTACAAATAAATATAGCTGACTATAAATGTTTTTAATGTGAAAAAATACCTAATAAAGTCAATGACAATGGGAAGAAGTTGATGGAGAACTTGTTAATGAATAAGAATACTGAACCCACTCTTCAAATACCACTTCAAGGTGGGACAACTAGACATTATATATCTTTTGATGTGATGCAAAAGGAAGTAACACAGTAACCCTTATGAAAATTCCTCGCAAAATTTTTTAAAAGGAAAAAAATTTAAAGTAAATGTAATCATGCCCCTATATCTAATTACCAGTTTACAGGAAATGTAAAGATGAATGCATTAAATGACACCATGAGGATGGAATCAGCCAAATCCAAATGCGAGAATTCCTACAAAGCAAATGACCCAATCCACAGTAACAACAACAACAAAAAAGGCAGGGGAAACTAAAAGGCTTAAAAGACAATCAAATGCAATGTCTAGACCATGTTTGGGCCCCAATCTAAATAAACCAAGAAGACATTTTTTACATACAAAGGGAAATTTAAGTATGGACTGAGTATTAGGCAAACTTAAACATTTATGATAATGTTAGTTAACACAATGCAATTATGACAATGTTAAAGTAAAAGAGTCCTTATTTCCTTATCTGTGTTTGGAGAGAAATGATTCTATGCTGGGATTCACTTTAAAATATCCCAGATACTCTGCCCCATATTCTGCTCCCCTAAAAAGCTGCATGTGGAGTGGGGAAACAGATGAAATATTAGCAAGATACTGGTAACTGTTGAAGTTGGGTAATGAGTATTTGGGGACTTCATTGGACTAATTCTTAATAATTTCATTAATACTTTTTGTGTATGTTTGAAAATTTCCATGATACAAAGTTTTTTAAAAATAGGAAATAAAGAGTATTTGTAAAGAAGTATTAAATTAGGTTTCAACAGAATAGAAAATCCAAACATTAACCCAAACATATACAGTCAATTAATATTTGATAAAGGAGCCTTGGATATACAATGGGGAGATGACAGCCTCTTCAGCAGCTGGTGTTGGAAAAACTGGACAGCTACATGTAAGAGAATGAAACTGGACTACTGTCTAGCCCCATACACAAAAGTAAACAAAATGGATCAAAGACGTGAATGTAAGTCATGAAACCATAAAACTATTAGAAGAAAACATAGGCAAAAATCTCTTGGACATAAACATGAATGACTTCTTCATGAACATATCTTCCTGGGCAAGGGAAGCAAAAGCAAAAATGAACAAGTGGGACTATATCAAGCTGAAAAGCTTCTGTACAGCAAAGGACACCATCAGTAGAACAAAAAGACATCCTACAGTATGGGAGAATATATTCATAAATGACGTATCCGATAAGGGGTTGACATCCAAAATATATAAAGAACTCATGCACCTTAACAAACAGAAAGCAAATAATCCAATTAAGAAATGGGCAGAGGACATGAATAGACACTTCTCCAAAGAAGAAATTCAGATGGCCAACAGGCACATGAAAAGATGCTCCACATCGCTAATCATCAGAGAAATGCAGATCAAAACCACAATGAGATATCACCTCACACCAGTGAGGATGGCCAACATCCAAAACACAAACAACAACAAATGTTGGCGAGGATGTGGAGAAAAGGGAACTCTCCTACACTGCTGGTGGGACTGCAAATTAGTTCAACCATTGTGGAAAGCAGTATGGAGGTTCCTCAAAAAACTCAAAATAGAAATACCATTTGACCCAGGAATTCCACTCCTAGGAATTTACCCTAAGAATGCAGCAGCCCAGTTTGAAAAAGACAGATGCACCCCTATGTTTATTGCAGCACTATTTACAATAGCCAAGAAATGGAAGCAACCTAAGTGTCCATCAGTAGATGAATGGATAAAGAAGATGTGGTACATATACACAATGGAATATTATTCAGCCATAAGAAGAAAACAAATCCTACCATTTGCAACAACATGGATGGAGCTAGAGGGTATTATGCTCAGTGAAATAAGCCAAGCCAAAAAAGAGAAGTATCAAATGATTTCACTCATATGTGGAGTATAAGAACAAAGAAAAAAACTGAAGGAACAAAACAGCAGCAGACTCACAGAACCCAAGAACGGACTAATAGTTACCAAAGGGAAAGGGACTGGGGAAAATGGGCGGGAAGGGAGGGATAAGAGGGAAAAAGGGACATTACGATTAGCAGACATAATGTTGGGGGGGCACGGGGAGGGCTGTACAACTCAGAGAAGACAGGTAGTGATTCTATAGCATCTCACCGCTGATGGACAGTGACTGTAATGCGGTTGGTGGGGGGGACCTGATGAAGGGGTAGATTAATAACCATAATATTGCACATGTAATTGTAGATTAATGATACCAAAATAAATTATAAAAAAATAACATAAAATAAAAAATAAACTAGGTTTCAAGGTATTCGAGAACTTAAGCCAATAGTCATTGTTCTCTATAGAAATCTAGCTCAACAAATGTTTAGTTTTTATGTATCTTTTTTTTACTAAGTTATCATTGATATACAGTCTTATGAAGGTTTCACATGAGCAACATTGTGGTTACCACATTCACCCATATTATCAAGTCCCCTCTTATGTACCGTTTTTTCAAGTGCCCTTTAAAAAAAACACAATTTAGCATAGAAACATGCAAATAAAAACTGCCACATAATATAATAGGATAAGATGTCATAACAGATTTATAAGGCAAAGCAGAAATACAAAGGGACGGAGTGATTCCCTCTGCAGGGGCAGAAGAGCAGGGCAGAGAAGTCTCCTCAGAGAAGGCGGCCAAGCCTGGATTCCGAAGGACAGACACAAGTTCACCGGAAGGCAAGGGAGGGAAAGATGTTTTCAGCAGAGGGAACGTGGGCAAAGGCATGCAAAATGATAAGATGTGTGCGGGGAATTACACATAGGCCAGAATGGACTTTGTAGGGTGAGTTTGAAATTATTAAACTCTAGGTACTAAAGTGTTACAAAGGTTTAGAGAGGGCATTTCCCAATGAAGGTTGAAAGGGAATTTAGATTAGACACAATGCTTCTTCTAAGGGAAAGATATCGAATGGTTAACTGTGGTGATTTCTGAGTGGTGGGATTAGAGACATTTTAATTTCTATTTGTTTCTCTATAAATGCCAACTTTAAAAAAATACTTATTTGTAAAATAACTTTTCCACTCTTTTAATATCTATATATAAAATACCCAATTCATATAGAATTAAATTTATATATCTGTAAGGATTCAAATAACTTCACATTTTTCTTTTAAATCTTTTCTATTTTAAAATTTCAAAAATCCACTTATTAAGAACATTTAATTCAAAGGACCTAATAAATGATAGGCTTGTACTGAGTATTTAACTAATTTGAAAGCCTTGTATATTATTTGAAGGAAACTCATGATAAAAATATTAAGCACATCAATGCTTATCCACTTTACTCCAGTAAGCACGGCTTCAATTTTGTTTGCTCATTAGTTTTGTCATTTAAGAACCCAGAATATTATTCAATAAAAATAAAAACTTAAGATTTGTGATACATTATATTAACCCCCATTTCTTTGAAAATATCTTCTTTATTCTTGTAAATAAGAAAGGTGGTTTCACTGGATATAAGACTTCTGAGACTTCTCTCCTAACCTATCTTCTCTGAAATCAAATGTGATATTTTTGTGTGAATATTTTCAGTTCAAAAGTTCCTATAAGATATTCCAATTGTCAATTCTTACTTAAAAACTACCAACCATGATGTTGATACTAAGTGAAATATTCAGGGAAAATTGAAGGAAATGATAAAACAAAGAAAAGCCCATTTATACTTTGTAAATACTGCCACTTTTTATGCATGTATGAAATTCACATAGAATTTAACATTTATAGTTATGTTGTCATTTTGCTGAAATCTTAATGTAAATGAAGTGCAAGAAAAGTTGCCGTGAGCCCGCCTGTGAGCCTCAGCTGAGGCTACTCTGCTGGTGCCTGGCCTGGGGGACAATTCTTGGTTCATCTGGAGGCTGAAAGCAATCTTCATACAGAATTATTATTCATCTAGAAACAACTAACATTCTCTCTGGTTCCACCTCCATTTTCAGATGACTGTTTCTTATCTGTACAACCAGTAAGCACAAAGTACAGGAAATATAGATGTTACGATGTTTTCAAATCATATTGGTATTGCCTTGGCATTGCCAACTGACTGATCCCAAACTGCTTTATAGTCATGCACTTCACTTGAAATATAAACATGAGCCCTAAAAATCAAGTAGCAACTCAAGCACTGTATATTTTATTCCACTGTTTCTTTTATTATTTTTAATACTAAATAATCTTATGCATGTCCATTATCAAAATAATATAAACCACCACAGCCAATCTACCATATTAATATAGCCACTATACATTAGTTCAATTCACTTTAAGTGTGATTTGTCCTTATTTTATTCAACACCTCATAAGCATTTTTCCGCATGAATACTATCTTCATAGCCATCGTTTAAATGGTTGAGTAAGATTTTATTAAGTGGCGTGGTCATGAGCACTTAATTATTTTAGATGGATAGGTGTTTTAAACCATTATAAACTATGCCATAATTAACACATTATGCATATTGCTTTTCCTGTGTTCAGGAATACTTTTCTCTAAATTCTCTAAATTCTTTACTTAACATTTTCAAAGATCAATATATTCTTCCAAATTGTTTTCCAAAATGCATTAGCAGTGTATGAGAAGGCCACTGCCCTTCTGGTGATGGTATCAGCCCTATGCCAACATTTTACCTGGTTTTGTAGACCATAAAGGCCTTAGTTCATATATTGAAATAAGACTACACCTAAGATACCAGTTACCACTCTAACTCTGAGCCACTAGGTGGAGCTAAAAATACAAATAAAAAAGTACCAATATTTCTCTCATAACACTGTTACTGAAATACTAGAGGATTTTCTTTTAGTGATAATTTTGAAGCATAAGAGATGGAACTTTAGATTGAATTTTAAATATGCAAATTGAATTCAGGCAGATTTATGATAACTCTTCATCTGTGTAAAACTGGTTTTACCTTCTGTTTTCTAGTAATCTACCAATCTGTACAGTTCCAGACCAAGGATGTATGAATAAAGTATATTTCTGATCCTTTTTCCTTGCTCTTCCAAGCAATTACTAAAGTTTTTTCCTTCACTATCCAAGTTTTTCTCCAATTTCTGCAGGTACAACTAGGTACACAAAAGAAGTGACAAAGACAGAGCAGAGCTATCCTTTTACAATTCAACTGTCTTCCATAACTCCACATCATTCCTTTAGCAATTACTACTTAAGTATATTCCCTTAATATACTTAAGGGAATCAAACTCATTAATTTTAAGGTTCATTACTGAATCAGTAATTTTAAAGAAAAAGAAAACACTACCAAAACTAGAATTAAGGAAATATGGTATTGTGAAAACAGTCTAATACCACCTGTGTCATCATGAAAATATATTTATGAAATGATTTTGATGAAAGCAAATACTAGCACAATTGCTTCTTTCTATTACTTATACCTTTTGTTCTAAGAGTGCCCTGCAGAGGGAGACCCTCTGTTCAAGTTCCCGAAGCTCCCGATCATGTTGGGCCTCAGCCTGCATCTTTATTTTGCTCTGATATGCATTCAACAGCTCCAGTTCCTGCTGCAGCTGCATTTTCAAAACCTGGCAGTCTGCCTCCTGTGCTTCATCCAAACGCAGCTGAAAGAGAGAAAGAAAACAGATATTTCCTACTGTGAGCTATCTTTTCATGACCTATGGAAAGGAGGAGGTGTAAGTCAAGACAGACTACTCTTCTGTAGGGCACAACTGTTCTCTCTTACATCTTGGAGTGAACATCTCTGAAAAAGGAAAGCGTAGCAACCAATGACAGCATTAGAAGAATAAAGCATCATAAACCATTTGGATGATGCCTAAATAATCATTATTTTTTAAAGAAAAATATAGAATCTGATTGATATAAGACTCTGAACCTCTTCTCTCCAATGGCAATAACTATGGAACAGGGAGAAGATGCCACAGCTTATGGGCCACATCAGAACAGCTTCCTGATTTTTTTGTGTTTGTTTTTCAATAGTCCACTAATTAGGAATGGTTTTTACATTTTGAAATGATCACATTTTAAATGGCTATGTAAATCCCCACATAATAACCTCAATTTTTCCTCCTGGCCCACAAAGCCTAAAATATTTACTATCTGGCTCATTAAGAAAAAGTCTGTAAACTTAAATAGCAAATATTTTGTATCTGCACTGGAATGTGACCATCTGGATTCCGAATAAAGTACTACTTTTTGAACACTGCTTAACAAAGCTGTTTCTCCAATCTCGATACACTGTTGGTGTATGTACTAAACACCTGCAAGGCACCAGCAGGGAGCCTGTGTAGAACCTCATGTCCAAATGAATCAAAGAGAATTATATATACATCAGGCATATTTCCGAGCAGTGCTGAGAACAAGAAGAATATGGACCACCATCACTATTTCCCAAGGTGCAGCAGAGTTTTCATTTCCAACTTAACATTTTTTTTTCCAACTTAACATTTTAATCGTTGGGATTTTATTCAGATGCTGGAAGGAAAGAGGCACTAAATTTGTTTTGCCTAAATAAAATAAACGTACAGCTTGAGTAGAGAGCATTTCCTCAATGCTACTATTCCTTTTAAGATGAGTATAGACAATGACGGGAGAGGGGGTAAAAAGGCATTTCTCATTCACCGATTTCTGTTCGAAAAACTTACTGCCAGGACACTTCCGGGAAGATGGCGGTGTGAGCAGGGCGACAGAAATCTCTTCCCAACACTACATTTATCTACGAAAACACAGCAAAAACATCTATTCCTAAAAGAAAGACGAGAATACACAGGAAAGGGCACAGCGTGCCGCTACACCCGAGAGCACCCAGCACCCCAAGAGGCAGTCTTAAAGAGCCCAGCTGACATACGTGGCAACTATCAGTGACCAATTCTATAGCCATGAAAAGACAGAGGAATATGGTTCAGACCAAAATCAACCAGACAACCCCAGAGAGGGAGTCTGAAGGGATGGAAATGCACAGCCTCCCTGAAAAAGAATTCAGAATAAAAGTCATAACCATGCTGATGGACCTACAGAGAAATGTGCAAGAGCTGAGGGAGGAAGTGAGGGAACTGAGGAAAGACAATACAGAAATCAGACAAGCGATCGACGGGCTTAACAGCAGAATGGATGAGATGCAAGAGACTGTTAATGGAATAGAAAACAGAGAACAGGAGTACAGAGCAGCTGAGGCAGAGAGAGATAAAAGGATTTCTAGGAATGAAAGAATATTAAGAGAACTGTGTGACCAATCGAAACGGAACAATATTCGCATTATAGGAGTACCAGAGGAAGAAGAGAGAGAAAAAGGGATAGAAAGTGTCTTTGAAGAAATAATTGCTGAAAACTTTCCCTCGCTGGGGAAGGAAGTAGTCTCGCAGTCCACCGAAGCTCATAGATCTCCCAACACAAGGGACCCAAGGAAGACAACACCAAGACACATAATAATTAAGATGGCAAAGATCAAAGATAAAGACAGGGTATTAAAGGCAGCTAGAGAGAGAAAAAAGATCACCTACAAAGGAAAACCCATCAGACAATCATCAGACATCTCAACAGAAACCTAACAGGCCAGAAGAGAATGGCATGATATATTTAACGTTATGAAACAGAAGGGCCTCAAACCAAGAACACTGTACCCAGCATGATTATCCTTTAAATATGATGGAGGGATTAAAAATTTTCCAGACAAACGAAAGTTGAGAGAGTTTGCCTCTCATAAACCACCACTACAGGATATCTTAAATGGACTGCTCTAGATGGAAGCACACCTAAGGCTAAAAAGATGTCACCAGAGGAAAAAAAAAATCATAGCAAAGAAAGCAGACCATCCAAATACTAACTAAAGGCAAAGAATAAAACACCTATTATAGAAAGAATGGAGGAGGAGGAATAAGAAAGGGAGAAATAAAGAAACATCAGATGGGTTTACAATAACTTAACAAGAAAGTTAAGTTAGATTGTTAGATAGTAAAGAAGCAACCCTTGAAACCTTGGTAACCACGAATCTAAAGCCAGCAATGGCAATAAGTACATATCTATCAATAATCACCCTAAATGTAAATGGACTGAATGCACCAATCAAAAGACACAGAGTAACAGAATGGATAAAAAAGCAAGACCCATCTATATGCTGCCTACAAGAAACTCACCTCAAATCCAAAGATATACACAGACTAAAAGTGAAGGGATGGAAAAAGATATTTCATGCAAACAACAAAGAGAAAAAAGCAGGTGTTGCAGTACTTGTATCAGACAAAATAGACTTCAAAACGAAGAAAGTAGCAAAAGATAAAGAAGGACATTACATAATGATAAAGGGGTCAGTCCAACAAGAAGATATAACCATTATAAATATATATGCACCCAACACAGGAGCGCCAGCATATGTGAGACAAATACTAACAGAATTAAAGGAGGAAATAGACAGCAATGCATTCATCTTAGGAGACTTCAACACACCACTCACTCCAGAGGACAGATCAACCAGACAGAAAATAAGTAAAGACACAGAGGCACTGAACAACACACAAGAACAGATGGACCTAACACACATCTACAGAACTCTGCACCCAAAAGCAACAGGATACACATTCTTCTCAAGTGCACATGGAACATTTTCCAGAATAGACCACATACTAGGCCACAAAAAGAACCTCAGTAATTTCAAAAATATTGAAATCCTACCAACCAACTTCTCAGATCACCAAGGTATAAAACTAGAAATAAATTTTAGAAAGAAATCAAAAAGGCTCACAAATACATGGAGACTTAACAACACTATCCTAATTAATCAATGGGTTAACGACCAAATCAAAACAGAAATCAAAGAATATATGGAGACTAATGACAACAACAACACAAAGCCACAACTTCTGTGGGACGCAGCAAAGGCAGTTCTAAGAGGAAAGTATATTGCAATCCAGGCCTATTTAAAGAAGGAAGAACATTCCCAAATGAATAGTCTAAAGACACAATTACTGAAATTGGAAAAAGAAGAACAAATGAGGCCCAAAGTCACCAGAAGGAGGGACATAATAAAGATTAGAGAAGAAATAAATAAAATTGAGAAGAATAAAACAATAGAAAAAATCAATAAAACCAAGAGCTGGTTCTTTGAAAAAATAAACAAAATAGATAAACCCCTAGCCAGACTCATTAAGAGAAAAAGAGAATCTACACACATAAACACAATCAGAAATGAGAAAGGAAAAATCACGACGGACCCCACAGAAATACAAAGAATCATAAGAGAATATTATGAGAATCTATATGCTAACAAGCTGGAAAACATAGAAGAAATGGACAACTTCTTAGAAAAATACAACCTTCCAAGACTGACCAAGCAAGAAACAGAAAAACTAAACAGACCAATCACCAGCGACGAAATCGAATTGGTAATCAAAAAACTACCCAAGAACAAAACCCCTGGGCCTGATGGATTCACCTCTGAATTCTACCAGACATATAGAGAAGAAATAACACCGATTCTCCTTAAAGTTTTCCAAAAAATAGAAGAGGAGGGATACTTCCAAACTCATTCTATGAAGCCAGCATCACTCCAATACCAAAACCGGCAAAGACCTCACCAAAAAAGAAAATTACAGACCAATATCCCTGATGAACGTAGATGCAAAAATACTCAACAAAATATTAGCAAACCGAATTCAAAAATACATCAAGAGGATCATACACCATGATCAAGTGGGATTCATCCCAGGGATGCAAGGATGGTACAACATTCGAAAATCCATCAACATCATCCACCCCATCAACAAAAAGAAGAACAAAAACCACATGATCATCTCCATAGATGCTGAAAAAGCATTTGACAAAATTCATCATCCATTCCTGATTAAAACTCTCAACAAAATGGGTATAGACGGCAAGTACCTCAACATCATAAAGGCTATATATGACAAACCCACAGCTAACATCATACTTAATGGTGAGACGCTGAAAGCTTTTCATCTAAGATCGGGAACAAGACAGGGATGCCCACTCTCTCCACTGTTATTCAACATAGTACTGGAGGTCCTAGCCACAGCAATCAGACAAAACAAAGACATACAAGGCATAAAGAAGAAGTCAAATTGTCACTATTTGCAGATGACATGATAGTGTACATAAAAAACCCTGAAGACTCCATTCCAAAACTACTAGAACTAATATCTGAATTCAGCAAAGTTGCACGATACAAAATTAACACACAGAAATCTGTTGCTTTCCTATACACTAATGATGAACTAACAGAAAGAGAAATCAGAAAAACAATTCCATTCACAATTGCATCAAAAAGAATAAAATACCTAGGAATAAACCTAACGAAGGAAGTGAAAGACCTGTACTCTGAAAACTACAAGACACTCCTAAGAGAAATTAAAGAGGACACTAACAAATGGAAATGCATCCCATGCTCTTGGCTAGGAAGAATAAATATTGTCAAAATGGCTATACTACCTAAAGCAATCTACAGATTCAATGCAATCCCTATCAAACTACCAACAGCTTTCTTCAATGAACTGGAACAAATAATTCTAAAATTCATATGGATCCACAAAAGACCCCGAATAGCCAAATCAATCCTGAGAAGGAGGAATAAAATGGGAATTACGCTCCCTGACTTCAAGCACTACTACAAAGCCACAGTAATCAAAACAATTTGGTATTGGCACAAAAACAGACCCACAGACCAATGGAACAGAATAGAAAATCCAAACATTAACCCAAACATATACAGTCAATTAATATTTGATAAAAGTGCCTTGGATATACAATGGGGAGATGACAGCCTCTTCAGCAGCTGGTGTTGGAAAAACTGGACAGCTACATGTAAGAGAATGAAACTGGACTACTGTCTAGCCCCATACACAAAGGTAAACTCAAGGTGGATCAAAGACCTGAATGTAAGTCATGAAACCATAAAACTCTTAGAAAAAAACATAGGCAAAAATCTCTTGGACATAAACATGAGCAACTTCTTCATGAACATATCTCCCCGGGCAAGGGAAACAAAAGCAAAAATGAACAAGTGGGACTATATCAAGCTGAAAAGCTTCTGTACAGCAAAGGACACCATCAGTAGAACAAAAAGACATCCTACAGTATGGGAGAATATATTCATAAAAAACGTATCTGATAAAGGGTTGACATCCAAAATATATAAAGAACTCATGCACCTTAACAAACAGAAAACAAATAATCCAATTAAGAAATGGGCAGAGGACATGAATAGACACTTCTCTAAAGAAGAAATTCAGATGGCCAACAGGCACATGAAAAGATGCTCCACATCGCTAATCATCAGAGAAATGCAGATTAAAACCACAATGAGATATCACCTCACACCAGTGAGGATGGCCAACATCCAAAACACAAACAACAACAAATGTTGGCGAGGATGTGGAGAAAAGGGAACTCTCCTACACTGCTGGTGGGACTGCAAATTAGTTCAACCATTGTGGAAAGCAGTATGGAGGTTCCTCAAAAAACTCAAAATAGAAAAATCATTTGACCCAGGAATTCCACTCCTAGGAATTTACCCTAAGAATGCAGCAGCCCAATTTGAAAAGGACAGATGCACCCCTATGTTTATCGCAGCACTATTTACAATAGCCAAGAAATGGAAGCAACCTAAGTGTCCATCAGTAGATGAATGGATAAAGAAGATGTGGTACATATACACAATGGAATATTATTCAGCCATAAGAAGAAAACAAATCCTACCATTTGCAACAACATGGATGGAGCTAGAGGGTATTATGCTCAGTGAAATAAGCCAAGCCGAAAAAGACAAGTATCAAATGATTTCACTCATATGTGGAGTATAAGAACAAAGAAACAAACTGAAGGAACAAAACAGCAGCAGACTCACAGAACCCAAGAACGGACTAATAGTCACCAAAGGGAAAGGGACTGGGGAAAATGGGCGGGAAGGGAGGGATAAGAGGGAAAAAGGGGCATTACGATTTGCAGATATAATGTTGGGGGGGCACGGGGAGGGCAGTACAACTCAGAGAAGACAAGTAGTGATTCTATAGCATCTCATTACGCTGATGGACAGTGACTGTAATGGGGTTGGTGGGGGGGACCTGATGAAGGGGTAGTTTAATAACCGTAATATTGCACATGTAATTGTAGATTAATGCTAGTAAAATAAATTATATTAAAAAAATAAAAACTTACTGCCTCTTTTGGATACAAATCACATTCAGAGGACATAAGATTCCAAAATGTTAAAACTTGGAACAACAGAAAGAAGCCAATAGGTTAGTATGTTGATATATAGACTGTAGTATCAACATTGGACATTTGGGTGCACTTAAAATAAGAATTTTGAATCTTATTTACAACACTTTCCACAGTTAAAAAGTCCTGGCCATTTTTTGGTACTCTGCCAAGAAATACATAAGCAGAAGTCTGTAGCTACAGACCCTCTACATCAAAACTAACCAAACATGCTTAAAATGAAAAGAAAAAAGCTTATTCAATTTCTTTATGACAGACATCTGGCCTAGACTTTTACTGTTTGCATGATCCCTTTTATCTGTTCTCCTTTGTCAAGAAGCTTAGGCTGAAGGTACCTTCAGACTCTTAGGCTGTTGTCAAACCTCCATGACATGCTTTCCCCTTAGTTCTCGTTCTCTTCGTTTATTATACTCCAGCTGGTTAATGAGCTCAGTTTGTTGCTGCAATCTGATCAACTCACAGCGCATCTTCCGAATTCTGTTGAGGTGGCAGAACTCCAGTTCTCGCATGGATTCATGCTGTCGCAGTAGCATTGCATGCTCTAAGTCCTTTTGAGTCTGCCTTTTATTTAACTCCTAATTCATAACAAAAGACAAAGGCATAATTTACTGAAGTACAATGCCAGGAGAAAAAAAAATCCTAAGGAACAGAATAACCAGGATATAGATATAATCCTCTGATTTAATAATGGCTGCACAGTAAATATTAGAGTTTTATTACTTTAACTGTAGAAAATGGGCAATTAGTAGCATAATTTCCTTACCTGTTCATTTACTATTTATACAATTTTTAGCAATAAGCTTAAGACATATCAGATCTGTCCCAAGAGACTTAATGTCCTTTCTACTCTCTTTCCTTCATTTGTTTCCTAATTTTGTATTTGAAGAGGACTTCTAAGTCATCCTTTGAATTTCTTCAGAGTATACATTCAATTCCATTACATGCCATATACCCAGTATAGTGTAGTGGTTAAGAAAACAATACTCTAGGGCTAGACTGCCTGCTTTCTAAATCCTGGCTCTGCTACCGACAAGCAGGAAGTCCCTGGGTTAGTCATTTAAACTCTCTGTGCTTCAATTTCATTACTTCTCAAATGGAGACCATAACATAGCTGTTTCATAAACTTACTGTGAGGGTGAGATGAGTTCATAAATGGAAAGCTCTCAGAATACCTGTTTTTCTTTTTTTGGAGTGCTCTAGCAAGATAAAAAACAACTGAGTTCAAAATACATAAAAATTAACTACATGAATATACCATTTGGTAGCTGGTAATCTTCAGTAGAAGTACTTAATTTGTGCCCTCTCTCATGGGCAGGCAGGGCAATGACCTCATGATCAATAAATGTTATTACAATTTTTTCAGTTTAAAAAGATCAAATGTACAACACAAACACATACACTCACACACACTCTCTCTCTCTTTTTCTATGTAGAAATCAAACTTGCCCCTTTGTCTCTGCTGGCTCTTTCTCCAGAGGCCAACAATTTGGTGCACACGTTTCCCAACCTTCCCCATGCTTATCGTGACACAACTATTACACAAAAACATACAGTTTTAAAATTGAATAACAACATATATTATAGGCAGATAATATGCCTTCTTTACCTAAAAATATAATGGACAAATATCCAGATCAGATCAGGACATATAGATATATTTTTTAAAGGTTCATAGTAAGCTTCTGCTTTGTGATTCCATAGTTTTTCTATTTTTTGCTTTATGACAAATTTTCAGTAAACATCTACACATGATACACCATATAATTATGTTATTATTTCTTTAGGATAGAATTCTAGAAGTGGATTTGATGGGTACAAGATACATGCAAAATAAATTGTAAACGCTGCTGAATGATGCTCCAAAATGGCAGTATAGATTTATACTCTTACCAACACTGCCCACTTGCCCATGCCACTACTAGGACTTACCAATTTTTTAGACTGTTCTTATCTAATTGTTGCAATTGTTTTCATTTTAATTTCTTTAGTTATTAGTGAATTTGAATAATTTTGTTATATTGGAAGCTTATTTTATGTTATATTGGAAGCTCTTGGAAATAAATTGATCTCTGCTCACAGATATGCCTGATGATGAGAACCATTGTTTTCACTGGCATAGTATCTCCTAAATATGCCCAGTGAATGATTTCATGATTATAAAAATATATTAGATGGTAGTATATACCTTCATGGCACCCATTTCAGATGAAAAGGCATAAATTATCCAATTAATTTTCTCATATTTAAAAATTAATACTTCTTTCATTCATGGATTTAATATTTATTAAACATTTACTTAATACATATTTATTGAATACCTGTTATGGGCCAGCCACTAGATATAAGGCCTGGATATATCTAGCCACTGGATATAAAAGCCTTGAACAAAACCTGGGGCTTTGTATAATTTCCATTCTGGTTAGGGAGAGAGAGGTCCCCATAAAAAGTGTGCATGTGCATGTGTGTGTGTGTGTGTGTGTGTGTGTGTGTGTGAAGAGAGAGAGAGAGAGAGAGAGGAGTGCAAGAATATTTAAAGAAGGGAGAAGGATTTGGTGATCAGAACTGAGGTGATATGAAGTGAGGGAAAAGGTGAACTGTGTGGGCTGGGTTTCTAGAGAAGAAGGATTCAGGCAAAGGGAAGCAGAAGCGCTCTAAGGCCCTGAGGGCGGGGTGTGACTGACATATTTTCAGGAAGATTCTGATTTCACATCATTTAAACACACCTCCGTGACAAGGTCCTGCTCCAAGTTATGGCGTCCAAGTAACATCCTTCTTTTGAAGCGACGGCATTCCAGTCTCTGATGCTGAAGAAGATTAGTCTCTTCCTCTCCTTGGAAATGCCATATATTCTCTTTCTGCTTTGAAAGCCATTCCTATTTTTCTTTGTTTTGGGGTGCTCTGGCAAGATAAAAAACAAATGAGTTCAAAATACATAAAAATTAACTACATGAAGATACCATTTGGTAGCTGGTAATCTTCAGTAAAAGTACTTAATTTGTGTCCTCTCTCACGGGCAGGCAGGGCAATGACCTTAAGGAGGTAGGTAGTATTTTTCTGTTTCTTGAGTTATCCATGAAGTAGGACAGGAAAAGAGAAAACATACACTAGGAAATATGCATAGTTTTTAGCTTTGCACAGCTGTATTTATGATGGCTCCTAGCTTTGAAAGCACACAATGATGGGTGAATGAAGCAAAACATCTTTCTTTAAATCTGTCCCCAAAAGACGAAGAAGGCAGTGCTTTCAAGTAAAAATCAGACATGAATTAAAATTAAGGTTAAAATATAGTTATGTCTCCCTTCTTGGTTTTCAACAATAGAAATATTAAGTTTTGGCTAAGTTAAGGATGGGTTCAGTATAAAAGACTGGAAATTAAATGGAAAATCAACAAAACCATAGGAAAATAGAAACCTTTAAGAATGGATTTAATATTCAGCACCATAACCACTGAACAAGGCAAGACCAATGTTTTTCTACAGCATTTTAAATATCATCTTACAAACTACCTTAAAAAAGTTCATTTTACTGGACAAGATCAGAATATTGACAATACATTCTATGATGCAAACCCGAGGATGCTAATTAATATTAGTATATTTCAACCTAAAATGCATCAGTCTTGCAGAGAATATAAATCAGCCATCTTTCCTAGGTCTAAGATGATTTTTCAGAGACTATTAACCTTATGGTTCTTCATCTGTTATTCAAGAAACCAATTCTTCATTACATACATTGATAAGATAGTCAAACACATAAAAATAAAAAGCACATAAGCTTGTAGTTCTCAACTTAAGGATGTCAATGAGAAGACAGAGATAATACAGGCATATACACAAAGAATCACTTGGCTATGTTTTTCAAAATCTTTTGCCAAGGAAATTCCCCACCCACCAAGACTCTAGTATGTCCCTTCCTCTATACTAATGATAATCACTCTAAATGAACACACACACACACACACAAAACACAAAACTACCTTCTAAAAGAAAATGAGCTTATTAGTTAGACTATCAATTATATGCTTAAAGGATTATCTAAACCAACACACTCATTTATAAAACTAAAATCTCATTTCACTAGGAAACAACTATAGAACTGCACTTTGTTGGATATTTATTTACAGTTGGAAACCCAACTTACCATTTTTTCAAATCCCATGTTCTAGTATTGAGTTTAGTTTTTAGATTACAGTAATGGGAATACATAGCAGGTTACACTCTTTAGACTTGGAAAAATCTTATCAATGAACCTCACTCGGCAGGGTATACATAGCAAGGCTCTGTGACACCAATATATCCTTAATAAGACATATATCTAAGTCAAATTCCTACACACACAAAAGCACTGTACCAAAGATATTATGGTTCTTTTATCAAGATTAATTATCTGTGTGCTAATAATTAATTACATGGACTAAAAATTTCAGTCCGTCAGTCTGTAAGAAGGGGTGGAGAATTTCTTTGGCAAAATATTTTGAAAAACAAAAAAAAGTGATTCTTTGTGTATACGCCTGTATTATCCCTTTGTTCTCATTGACATCCTTAAGCTGAGAACTACACGTTTATGTGCTTTTTATATTTATGTGTTTGAGTATCTTATCAATGAGACTAATAAAGAATTGTTTTTTTCTGAATAACAGGTGAAGAACCATAAGGTCAATAGTCTCTGAAAAATCATCTTATACCTAGGAAAGATGGCTGAATTATATTCTCTGCAATATAATAAGTATGCAATAGTTGACACATATCATTTTCTTGTCCTGACCACTATCCTGAATAATAATCCCCTTTCCGAAATTGCCTTGGAACAACTATGGCATTCCTCAAAGTTAGACTACATTTGCAATAAGAAGAAGTTCAAGAAAGCAGCACATAAAGGGGAAACACACATGAGATCATGTAGCCATAAAGACATAATGAGTATGCTTTCCTATTAAGGAAAACGTGATGAGCACAAATGCCTCATCCTTATTCTGTGTTAAAATCAGAATAAGAAAAAATTATTGTAATCTGAGCTCAAAATAAGAAGATATGATTTACTTTTTTATTTTATTTTTATTTTTTTATTTTGGTATTGTTAATCTACAATGACATGTATAACATTATGGTTACTAAATGCCCCACTTCATCAAGTCCCCCCCCCACCAACCCCATTACAGTCACTGTCCATCAGCGTACTGAGATGCTATAGAATCACTACTTGTCTTCTCTGAGTTGTACAGCCCTCCCGTGTCCCCCCTACATTATGTCTGCTAATTCTAAAGCCCCTTTCTCCCGCTTGTCCCTCCCTTCCCACCCAATCATCCGCACTCCCTTTCCCTTTGGTAACTGTTAGTCCATTCTTCGGTTCTGTGAGGATGCTATTGTTTTGTTCCTTCAGTATTTGCTTTGTTCTTATACTCCACATATGAGTGAAATCATTTGATACTTGTCTTTCTTTGCCTGGCTTATTTCACTGAGCAGAATACACTCTAGCTCCACCCATGCTGTTGCAAATGGTAGGATTTTTTTTCTTCTTATGGCTCAATACTACTCCATTGTGTATATGTACCACATCTTCTTTATCCATTCATCTACTGATGGACACTTAGGTTGCTTCCATTTCTTGGCTATTGTAAATAGTGCTGCGATAAACATAGGGGTGCATATGTCTTTTTCAAACTGGGCTGCTGCATTCTTAGGGTAAATTCCTAGGAGTGGAATTCCTGGGTCAAATGGTATTTCTATTTTGAGTTTTTTGAGGAACCTCCATACTGCTTTCCACAATGGTTGAACTAATTTGCATTCCCACCAGCAGTGTAGGAGGGTTCCCCTTTCTCCACATCCTCACCAACATTTGTTGTTGTTTGTCTTTTGGATGGTGACCATTCTCACTGGTGTGAGGTGATATCTCATTGTGGTTTTAATTTGCATTTCTCTGATGATTAGCGATGTGGAGCATCTTTCCATGTGCCTGTTGACCATCTGAATTTCTTCTTTGGAGAAGTGTCTATTCAGATCCTATACCCATTTCTTAATTGTATTATTTGCTTTTTGTTTGTTGAGGTGTGTGAGTTCTTTATATATTTTGCATGTCAACCCCTTATCATATATGTCATTTATGAATATATTCCCCCAATACTGCAGGATGTCTTTTTGTTCTACTGATGGTGTCCTTTGCTGTACAGAAGCTTTTCAGCTTAATAAAGTCCCACTTGTTCATTTTTGCTTTAGTTTCCCTTGCCCGGGGAGATATGTTCATGAAGAAGTTGCCCATGTTTATGTCCAAGAGATTTTTCCTATGTTTTTTTCTAAGAGTTTTATGGTTTCATGACTTACGTTCAGGTCTTTGATCCATTTGGAGTTACTTTTCTTTCTGTTTTTTTTATAATTACTTTGGTATCATTAATCTACAATTACATGTGCAATATTGCGGTGATTGAACTACCCGCTTCATCAGGTCCCACCCACCAACCCCATTACAGTCACCGTCCATCAGTGTAGTGAGATGTTATAGAGTCACTACTTGTCTTCTCTGAGTTGTACTGCCCTCCCCGTGCCTCCCAACATTACATCTACTAATCATAATGCCCCTTTTCCCCCTTGTCCCTCCTTCCCACCCATCCTCCCCAGTCCCTTTCTCTTTGGTAACTATTAGTCCGTTCTTGCGTTCTGTGAGCCTGCTGCTGTTTTGTTCCTTCAGTTTTTTCTTTGTTCTTATACTCCACAGATGAGTGAAATCATTTGATACTTGTCTTTTTTGGCTTGGCTTATTTCACTGAGCATAATACCCTCTAGCTCCATCCATGTTGTTGCAAATGGAAGGATTTGTTTTCTTCTTATGGCTGAATAATATTCCATTGTGTATATGTAACACATCTTCTTTATCCATTCATCTACTGATGGACACTTAGGTTGCTTCCATTTCTTGGCTATTGTAAATAGTGTTGTGATAAACATAGGGGTGCATGATGTCTTTTTCAAACTGCGCTGCTGCATTCTTAGGGTAAATTCCTAGGAGTGGGATTCCTGGGTCAAATGGCATTTCTATTTTGAGTTTTTTGAGGAACCTCCATATTGCTTTCCACAATGGTTGAACTAATTTGCATTCCCACCAGCAGTGTAGGAGGGTTCCCTTTTCTCCACATCCTCGCCAACATTTGTTGTTGTTTGTGTTTGGGATGTTGGTCATCCTCACTGGTGTGAGGTGATATCTCATGTTGGTTTTAATCTGATGATTAGTAATGTGGAGCATCCTTTCATGTGCCTGTTGGCCATCTGAGTTTCTTCTTTGGAGAAGTGTCTATTCATGTCCTCTGACCATTTCTTAATTGGATTATTTACTTTATGTTTGTTGAGGTGCATGAGTTCTTTATATATTTTGGATGTCAACCCCTTATCGGATACGTCATTTATGAATATATTCTCCCATACTGTAGGATGTCTTTTTGTTCTACTGATGGTGTCCTTTGCTGTACAGAAGCTTTTCAGCTTGATATAGTCCCACTTGTTCATTTTTGCTTTTGTTTCCCTTGTTCGGGGAGATATGTTCATAAAGAAGATGCTCATGTTTATGTCCAAGAAATTTTTGCTTGTTTTTTTCTAAGAGTTTTATGGTTTCATGACTTACACTCAGGTCTTTGATCCATTTTGAGTTTACCTTTGTGTATGGGGTTAGACAGTAATCCAGTTTCATTCTCTTACATGTAGGTGTCCAGTTTTGCCAACACCAGCTGTTGGAGAGGCTGTCATTTCCCCATTGTATATCCATGACTCCTTTATCATATATTAATTGACTGTATATGTTTGGGTTAATGTCTTGACTCTCTACTCTGTTCCACTGGTCTGTGGGTCTGTTCTTGTGCCAGTACCAGATTGTCTGGATTACTGTGGCTTTGTAGTAGAGCTTGAAGTCAGGGAGCATAATTCTCCTTCTTTTATTCCTCCTTTCCAGGATTGCTTTGGCTATTCGGGGTCTTTTGTGGTTCCATATGAATATTAGAATTATTTGTTCCAGTTCATTGAAGAAAGCTGTTGGTAGTTTGATAGGGATTGCGTTGAATCTGTAGATTGCTTTAGGTAGTATAGCCATTTTGACAATATTTATTCTTCCTAGCCAAGAGCATGGGATGAATTTCCATTTGTTAGTGTCCTTTTTAATTTCTCTTAGGAGTGTCTTGTAGTTTTCAGAGTACAGGTCTTTCACTTCCTTCGTTAGGTTTATTCCTAGGTGTTTTATTTTTTTTGATGAAGTTGTGAATGGAATTGTTTTCCTGATTTCTCTTTCTGTTAGCTTATCATTAGTGTATAGGAAAGCAACAGATTTCTGTGTCATAATTTTGTATCCTGCAGCTTTGCTGAATTCAGATATTAGTTCTAGTAGTTTTGGAGTGGAGTCTTTAGCGTTTTTTATGTACAATATCATGTCATCTGCAAATAGTGACAGTTTGACTTCTTCTTTACCAATCTGGATGCCTTGTATTTCTTTGTTTTGTCTGATTGCTGTGGCTAGGACCTCCAGTACTATGTTGAATAAAAGTGGGGAGAGTGGGTATCCCTTTCTTGTTCCCAATCATAGATGAAAAGCTTCCAGCTTTTCGCTGTTAAGTATGATGTTGGCTGTGGGTTTGTCATTTATGGCCTTTATTATGTTGAGGTACTTGTCCTCTATAACCATTTTGTTGAGAGTTTTTATCATGAATAGATGTTGAATTTTGTCAAATACTTTTTCAGCATCTATGGAGATTATCATGTGGTTTTTGTTCTTCTTTTGTTGATGTGGTGGATGATGTTGATGGATTTTTGAATGTTGTACCATCCTTGCATCCCTGAGATGAATATCACTTGATCATGGTGTATGATCCTCTTGATGTATTTTTTAATTTGATTTGCTAATATTGTGTTGAGTATTTTTGCATCTATGTTCATCAGGGATATTGGTCTGTAATTTTCTTTTTTGGTGGGGTCTTTGCCTCGTTTTGGTATTAGAGTGATGCTGGATTTATAAAATGAGTTTGGAAGTATTCCCTCCTCTTCTATTTTTTGGAAATCTTTAAGGAGAATGGGTATTATTTCTTTTCTATATGTCTGATAAAATTCAGCAGTGAATCCATCTGGCCCAGGGGTTTTGTTCTTGGGTAGTTTTCTGATTAATGATTCAATTTCATTGCTGGTAATTGTTCTGTTTAGGTTTTCTGTTTCTTCCTTGCTCAGGCTTGGAAGGTTGTATTTTTCCAAGGAGTTGTTCATTTCTTCTAGGTTTTCCAGCTTGTTAGCATATAGGTTTTCATAGTATTCTCTAATAATTATTGGTATTTCTGTGCGGTTCATCATGATTTTTCCTTTCTCATTTCTGATTCTGTTTGTGTGTGTAGATTATCTTTTTCTCTTAATGAGTCTGTCTTGGGGTTTGTCTATTTTGTTTATTTTTTCAAAGAAGCAGCTCTTGGTTTCATTGATTTTTTCTATTGCTTTATTCTTCTCAATTTTATTTATTTATTCTCTAATCTTTATTATGTCCCTCCTTCTTGTGATTTTGGGCCTCATTTGTTCTTATTTTTCCAATTTCAATAACTGTGACTTTAGACTATTCATTTGGGATTGTTCTTTCTTCAAATAGGCCTGGATTGCAATATACTTTCCTCATAGAACTGCCTTTGCTGCATCCCACAGAAGTTGGGGCTTTGTGCTGTTGTTGTCATTTTTCTCCATATATTGTTTGATCTCTGTTTTAGTTTGGTCATTGATGCATTTATTATTTAGGAGCATGTTGTTAAGCCTCCATGTATTTGTGAGCCTTTTTGTTTTCTTTGTACAATTTATTTCTAGTTTTATTCCTTTGTGATCTGAGAGGTTGGGTGGTAGAATTTCAATATTTTTGACTTTACTGAGGTTCTTCTTGTGGCCTAGTATGTGGTCTATTCTGGAAAATGTTCCATGTGCACTTGAGAAGAATGTGTATCCTGCTGCTTTTGGGTGCAGAGTTCTGTAGATAGATGTGTGTTAGGTCCATCTGTTCTAGTGTGTTGTTCAGTGCCTCTGTGTCTTTACTTATTTTCTGTCTGGTTGATCTGTTCTTTGGAGTGAGTGGTGTGTTGAAGTCTCCTAAAATGAATGCATTGCTTTCTATTTCATCCTTTAATTCTGTTAGTATTTGTTTCACATATGTCAGCGCTCATGTATTGGGTGCATATATATTTATAATAGTTATATATCTTTGTTGGACTGACCCCTTTATCATTATGTAATGTCCTTCTTTATCTCTTGCTATTTTCTTCATTTTGAAGTCTATTTTGTCTGACACAAGTACTGCAACACCTGCTTTTTTCTCCCTGTTGTTTGCATGAAATATCTTTTTCCATCCCTTCACTTTTAGTCTGTGTATATCTTTGAGTTTGAGGTGAGTCTCTTGTAAGCAGCATATAGATGGGTCTTGCTTTTTTATCCATTCTATTACTCTGTTTCTTTTGATTGGTGCATTCAGTCTATTTACATTTAGGGTGATTATGGATAGGTATGTACTTATTGCCATTGCCAGCTTTAGATTTGTGGTTACCAAAGGTTCAGAGGTAGCTTCTTTACTATCTAACAGTCTAACTTAACTCTCTTGTTAAGTTATTATAAACACAGTCTGATGTTTCTTTATTTCTCTCCCTTCTTATTCTTCCTCCTCCATTCTTTATATGGTAGGTACTGTATTCTGTACTCTTTTAAGTTTCCTTTGACTGTTTTTGTGGATAGTTAATTTTATTTTTTGCCTTTAGTTAGTATTTGGATGGTCTGCTTTCTTTGCTATGATTTATTTTCTCTGGTGATATCTTTTTAGCCTTAGGAGTGCTTCCATCTAGAGCAGTCCCTTTAAGATATCCTGTAGAGGTGGTTTATGGGAGGCAAACTCTCTCAACTTTCACTTGTCTGAAAATTGTTTAATCCTTCCATCATATTTAAATGATAATCGTGCTGGATACAATATTCTTGGTTCGAGGCCCTTCTGTTTCATTGCGTTAAATATATCATGCCATTCTCTTCTGGCCTGTAAGGTTTCTCTTGAGAATTCTGATGATAGTCTGATGGGTTTTCCTTTGTAGATTATCTTTTTTCTCTCTCTGGCTGTCTTTAATAATCTGTGCTTGTCTTTGATCTTTGCCATTTTAATTATTATATATCTTGGTGTTGTCTTCCTTTGGTCCCTTGTGTTGGGAGGTCTGTAGGCTTACATGGTCTGAGAAACTATTTCCTTTCCCATCTTGGGGAAGTTCTTCTCAATTATGTCTTCAAAGACACTTTCTATCCCTTTTTCTCTCTCTTATTCTTCTCGTACTCTTGTAATGTGAATATTGTTCCGTTTGGATTGGCCACACAATTCTCTTCATGTTCTTTCATTCCTAGAGATCATTTTATCTCTCTCTGCCTCAGCTTCTCTGTACTCCGGTTCTCTTATTTCTATTCCATTAACAGTCTCTTGCACCTCGTCCAGTTTGTTCTTAAGTCTGTCAGTAGATTGTTTCATTTCTGTAATGTCTCTCCTGACTTCCTCCCTTAGCTCTTGCATATTTCTCTGTAGGTCCATTAGCATGGTTATGACTTCTATTCTGAATTCTTTTTCAGGAAGATTGTTTAAATCTGTCCCACCAGGTCCTCTCTTTGGGGTTGTCTGGGTGATCTTTGACTCAACCATATTATTCTGTCTTTTCATGGCAATAGAAGTGGTCGAAGGCAGGTGCCACATGTGTCAGCTGGGAGAACAAAGTCCCTTCCTGCTTGTTGTTCTCCTTGCCCTTCCCCACAGCCTGTGCTGGTTACCCACACACCGGGAGGCAATCTCTGGGATAATCCCCTGAGCTGTTGTGTTCGGGGCCACCCTCAGGCTAGCCTAGAACACTGCTGGGGTTTGCAGCCACGCTGGGTATGTTCTGCACTGCTTGGTGCCTTCCAGACCTTGCTCTGGCTTCCACAGCCCTTCCCGGTTAGCTGCACACCAGCAGGGAAGAAATTCTGTGTGGCTGCTGTGGGTAAGGCCACTCTCCCGCTGATACACAGTTGTGGAGGATCCGTTGGACCATTTGCGGTGCCTTCCGGGGGGAACGAATGGCAGGCTACTTATCACCATGAGGGGCTTCCTTGGGGCTGATTTACCCAGCAGCCAGTTAGGGGGCCTGAAATTCCTCAAGATTCCAAGCCTGCTGGGCTGCGTGCTCTGGGACAAATTTGTTCTGCCTTGTCTCTTTAAGACTTTTTAAAAAGTTCCCACTTTTTTTTTTGTCCCATGGGAGCCAGCTGTGGGGACCACTTGTAGTCTCCATCTCAGATCCTGC
The DNA here is from genome assembly GCA_032199065.1 of Smutsia gigantea. NCBI lineage: Eukaryota > Metazoa > Chordata > Mammalia > Pholidota > Manidae > Smutsia > Smutsia gigantea. The sequence continues at coordinate 211,603 of JAVSCE010003846.1, forward strand.
CCTTCCATTTCTCTAATCTCCAGTACGCCATGTGATGTGTGTCTGTGCTCCCGGTGTAGATCACCAGGGCTGGTTATTTAGCAGTCCTGTGCTTCCACTCCCTCCCCACTCTGATTCTTTTCCTCCTGCTGATGAGTTGGGGTGGGGGAATGCTTGGATCCCACCGGGTCACGGCTGTGTATCTTACCCGTTTCTTGAGGCGCTGAGTTCTCACTGATGTAGCTATAGCCTGGCTGTTGTACTGTATCTTCTGTTCTCTCTTTTATGAATAGTTGTATTTGTTGTATTTTCACAAATATATATGGTTTTGGGAGGAGATTTCCACCACCCTGCTCACACCACCATCTTCCCAGACCTAAGTCTGATTTACTTTTAAAGGAAGAAATGTATGGCTCTTTTTCACAGCTAAAATATTTTTATTTGTAGTGACTCGGTTACTTAATAAGTGCTTAGGAAAGCTATTATAAATAATAGCTTTACAAAATAATTTGCATTTTCAAGAGATCACTCTTTTTAGATCCCACTCAACTGAGGATCTCTGCCATTGAAAAGTAATAGGTTATAATCAATGTCTTCACTTAAACTGATATATAGTTAGTGGTCACAAAGAAAAAAAATTTTTATCCTAATGTTTCAATGAGTAGATCAATATTTGATATAATCAGTAAACAGGTAAGTGGCTTGAAAATTTTTATAAAGTAAACACCTCCTTAAGCAGTTCCTTTTCAAGTTTATATTCTCTCTTCTGGGACTTCAAAGAGCTATTCAGTTCTTTCTTCTGTTGGGCCTGAATACGTTGCTGAAATTTTTTTCTCCTTATTGGACATCACTTTAGCCTATAGGAAAAATTTTAAATGGATCAAATTAGCTAAGCAGATAAACTTCAAAGCAGCAGTTTAATACACATTAACAAGGGTATACTTCCTCCCACCTAAGAATATAAAATCAATATAATCATTACCAAAACAAGAATATCCAATAAATAATTAATAAGTATTACTCAGCATCCTTATTATTTGAATTTCAGAGAACCAATAAAATGGAACTCATCTTTCAAATGCTGATCTTTTACAGGGTCAGTGTTTTCACCTTTTTTCCCCCATTTAACTGGAGTATTCTGCCTGAACCCCCTTATAAAATAAAACAAATGTAATTAAGTTATGACCTTTTATCTAGCTTGACTTGTATATTAAATAATGTAATACATTCACCTTCAAATTAAACCCTGACTTTTAATTTATATTTTAAATGATATGAAAATGTTAAGTATTAAATACATGTATAATATTCTTTTATTTCTGATGATATATGCAATAGTTGAAACTTAAACAATGTGGGGATTAGGGGTGCTGACTCCCAACATAGTAAAAAAATCCTCATATAACTTTTCACTCCCCAAAAACTTAACTACTAATAGCATACTGCTGACTGGAAGCCTTACTAACGACATGAACAGATATTCACATATATTCTGTATGTTGTATAAATTATATTCTGTATTCTTACAATAAAAAAAGCTAGAAAAAAGAAAATGATTTTTCAAACTGTCTCCCAAACATTTTCCAAGATCTTTATTGAAAAAAATATGTATATAAAAGGGCCTGTGCAGTTCAAACCTGTGTTATTCAAGGGTGAACTATACATATTCATTGTATAACATTTAGGAAATACAGAAAAACACAAAGAAGGAAAATCTTACATGACTTTAGCACCCAGAGATAACCAGTATAAAAATTTTGGTGCATACCCTTCCTAATTTTTTCTAGGCATAAATAGATATAGATATATAAAACAAATCTATAATCATATTGCACATCCTGTTTCATGAATGCTTTCCTAAATATGTTAGTATCTACCTCTTTACAAATTATTCAAGAAAGTACACCACCAAACAGGATTCTAAATATTTATACATTCTTTCACCAAATTATTTCAAAATCAAATATTCATTTACACCAGAAATTATTTTGCTAAATTCCCTATTACAGTGAGAGAGTGATTCTTCTTTTTTTGCAGGGAAGGGTGAACAGGGTAGCTATAAATGCCTCAGGGTGGACTAGCCAGACATATTGGAAGATATAGTGTAAATTTATTGAGAAATTTACATTTTACTTGATAACTGTGATTATCAAAATAAATTGAAACTAATGGGACACCAAGGAAAGCAGATGACAAGTTTTCACATAAGACTCCTAAAAAAATGTACCTTTATCATATAGTAGAATGATACTTATTTGTAGTAAACAAATGGGCTAAATCTGAATCTGAAACCCTCTTAATCTCTCTTAATTTAACATTCTATGAATATTACAGTACTCTTCAATTCTTCTGATATAAAAATGCTACTATAAATTTAAGGTTTCCCAAAAGTACACGGAGAATCATGAATGATTTTTGAAACCTAAATCACATACTAACTGATTTATCAAACTCCTCAGATAACCAAAGTACCCAAGGCGTAGAACAGAATACTTAACTACTTTTTTTATTAAGATATCATTGATATACACTGTCATGATGGTTTCACATGAAAAACAATGTGGTTACTACATTCACCCATATCATCGAGTCCCTTCCCCCCATACCCCATTGCAGTCACTGTCCATAAGTGTAGTAAGACGCCACAGTCACTACATCTTTCTGTGCTACACTGTCTTCCCCATGATCCCTCTCACACCATGTGTACAAATCATAATAGCCTTCAATCCCCTTCTCCCTCCTTCTCCATCCACCCTCGTGCACCCCTCCCCTTCTGTAACAACTAGTCCCTTCTTGGAGTTTGTGAGTCTGCCACTGTTTTGTTCCTTCAGTTTTGCTTTGCTGTTATACTCCACAAATGACGGAAATCGTTTGGTATTTGTCTTTCTCTCCCTGACTTATTTCACTGAGCATAATACCATCTAGCTCCATCTATGTTGTTACAAATGGTAGGATTTGTTTCTTTCTAATGGCTGAGTATTCCATTGTGTATATGTACCACTTCTTCTTTATCCATCCATCTACTGATGGACACTTAGGTTGCCTCTATATCTTGGCTATTGTAAATAGTGCTACAATAAACATAGGGGTGCATATGTCTTTTTGAATCTGACAACTTGTTTTCTCTGGGTAAATTCCTAGGAGTGGAATTCACGGGTCAAACGGAAATTCTATTTTTAGTTTTTTGAGGAACCTCCATATTGCTATCCACAATGGTTGAACTAGTTTACATTTCAACCAGCAGTATAGGAGGGATCCCCTTTCTTGGCATCCTAGCCACCATTTGCTGTTCTTAGTCTTTTCAATGTTGGCCACCCTAACTGGTGTGAGGTGATATCTCATTGTGCTTTTAATTTGCATTTCCCTGATAATTAGTGATGTGGAGCATCTTTTCAAGTGCCTGTTGGCCATCTGAATTTCTTCTTTGGGGAATTGTCTGTTCATATCCTGCGCCCATTTTTTAATCGGATTATTTCCTTTTTGGGTGTGGAGGCATGTGAACTCTTTATATATTTTGGATGTTAATCACTTGTCGGATATGTCATTTACAAATATATTCTCCCATTCTGTAGGATGCCTTTTTATTCTGCTGATGGTGTCCTTTGCTGTACAGCTTGATGTAGTCCCATTTGTTCATTTTTGCTTTTGCTTCCCTTGCCTGAGGAGATGTGCTCAGGAAAAAGTTGCTCATGTTTACATTCAAGAGATTTTTGCCTATGTTTTTTTCTAAGAGTTTTATGGTTTCATGACTTAACATTCAGGTCTTTGATTAATTTTGAGTTTACTTTTGTGTATGGAGTTAGACAATAATCCAGTTTCATTCTCTTGCATGTAGCTGTCCAGTTTTGCCAACACCAGTTCTGGAAGATGCTGTCCTTTCCCCACTGTATGTCCATGGCTCCTTTATCGTATAGTAATTGACCATATATGCTTGGGTTTATATCTGGGAACCCTAGTCTTTTCCATTGGTCTATGGGTCTGTTCTTGTATCACTACCAAATTGTCTTGATTACTGTGGCTTTGCAGTAGAGCTTGAAGTCAGGGAGCGTAATCTGCCCCCAGCTTTATTCATGCTTCTCATGATAGCTTTGGCTATTCGGGGTCTTTTGTGGTTCCATATGAATTTTAGAACTATTTGATCTAATCCATTGAAGAATGCTGTAAGCATTGTGATAGGGATTGCATTGAATCAGTAGATTGCTTCAGGCAGGATGGCCATTTTGACAATATTAATTCTTCCTATCCATGAGCATGGGGTGTTATTTATATTTATTGGTATCTTCTTTCTCTCGACTGTCTTGTAGTTTGCAGGGTATAGGTTTCACTTCCTTCATTAGGTTTATCCCTAGGTATTTTATTCTTTTTGATGCAATTTTGAATGGAATTGTTTTCCTGATTTGTCTTTCTGCTAGTTCATCATTAGTGTATAGGAATGCAACAGATTTCTGTGTATTAATTTTGTATCCTGCCACTTTGCTGAATTCAGCTATTAGTTCTAGTAGTTTTGGGGTGGATTCTTTAGGGTTTCTTATGTATAATATTATGGCATCTGCAAACAGGGACAGTTTAACTTCTTCCTTACCAGTCTGGATGCCTTTTATTTCCATGTGTTGTCTGATTGCCGTGGCTAGGACCTCCAGTACTATGTTGGATAAAAGTGGGGAGATTGGGCATCCTTGTCTTGTTCCTGATCCCAGGTGAAAAGCTCTCAGCTTCACACTGTTAAGTATGATGTTGGCTGTGGGTTTGTCATATATGGCCTTTATTATGTTGAGGTACCTGCCCTCTATACCCATTTTGTTGAGAATTTTTATCATGAATGGATGTTGAATTTTGTCAAATGCTTTTCCAGGATCTATGGAGATGATCATGTGGTTTTTGTTCTTCTTTTTCTTGATGTGGTGGATGATGTTGATGGATTGTTAAATGCTGTACCATCCTTGCATCCCTGGGATGAATCCCACTTGATCATGCTGGATAATCTTTTTGATGTATTTTTGAATTCGGATGACCAACAGGCACATGAAAATACCTAGGAATAAACCTAACGAAGGAGGTGAAAGACCTATACTCTGAAAACTACAAGGCACTCATGAGAGAAATTAAAGAAGACACCAACAAATGGAAATACATCCGATACTCATGGATAGGAAGTATTAATATTGTCAAAATGGCCATCCTGCCTAAAGCAATCTACAGATTCAATGCAATCCCTATCAAAATACCAACAGCATTCTTCAACAAACTACAAAAAATAGTTCTAAAATTCATATGGAACCACAAAAGACCCCAAATAGCCAAAGCAATCCTGAGAAGGAAGAATAAAGCAGGGGGGATTACACTCCCTGACTTCAAGCTCTATTACAAAGCCACAGTAATCAAGACAATTTGGTACTGGCAAAAACAAAACCAAAGACCAATGGAACAGACTAGAGAGCCCAGATATAAACCCAAGCATATATGGTCAATTAATATACGATCAAGGAGCCATGGACATACAATGGGGAAATGACAGCCTCTTCAACAACTGGTGTTGGCAAAACTGGACAGCTACATGCTAGAGAATGAAACTGAATTATTGTCTAACCTCATACACAAAAGTAAATTCGAAATGGATCAAAGACTTGAATGTAAGTCATGAAACCATAAAACTCTTAGAAGACAGCATAGACAAAAATCTCCTGAATATAAACATGAGCAACTCTCTCCTGAATGCATCTCCTCAGGCAAGGGAAACGAAAGCAAACATGAACACATGGGACTACATCAAACTAAAAAGCTTCCATACAGCAAAGGACACCATCAGCAGAACAAAAAGGCATCCAACAGTATGGTAGAATATATTTGTAAATGACATATCCAACAAGGGGTTAACATCCAAAATATATAAAGAACTCACATGCCTCAACAACCAAAAAGCAAATAACCCTGTTAAAATATGGGCAGAGGATATGAACAGACACTTCTCCAAAGAAATTCAGATGGCCAATAGGCACATGAAAAGATGCTCCACATCGCTAATTATCAGGGAAATGCAAATTAAAACCACAATGACATTATCACCTCACACAAGTTAGGATGGCCAACATAGAAAAGACTAGGAACAACAAATGCTGGCAAGGATGTGGAGAAAGGGGAACCCTCCTACCTTGCTGACTGGAATGTAAACTAGTTCAACCATTGTGGAAAGCAATATGGAGGTCCTCAAAAACTAAAGATAGAAATACCATTTGACCCGGGAATTCCACTCCTAGAAATTTACCCAAAGAAAACAACCTCACAGATTCAAAAAGACATATGCACCCCTATGTTTATCACAGCACTATTTACAATAGCCAAGATATGGAATCAACCTAAGTATCCATCAATAAATGAACAGATGAAGAAGAAGTGGTACATATACACAATGGAATACTATTCAGCCATAAGAAAGAAAGAAATCCTACCATTTGCAACAACATGGATGGAGCTAGAGGGTATTATGCTCAGCGAAATAAGCCAGGCAGAGAAAGACAAGTCCAAATTATTTCCCCCATTTGTGGAGTATAACAACAAAGCAAACCTGAAGGAACAAAACAGCAGCAGATTCACAGACTCCAAGAAGGGACTAGCAGTTCCAAAGGCAAGGGGTGGGGAAGGGTCGGTGCGGAGGGATGGAGAAGGGTTTGAGGGGTATTATTAGTACACATGGTATGGGGGGGATCATGAGAAAGACAGTGTAGCACAGAGAAGACAAGTAGTGACTCTGCGGCATCTTACTACACTGATGGACAGTGACTGCAATGGGGTATTGGGGGGGATTCAATAATATGGGTGAATGTAGTAACCACATTGTTTTTCACGTGAAACCTTCTTCAGACTATATATCAATAACACCTTAATACAAATTGTAATAAAAAATACATAGAATAAAAAAATAAAATAAAACAGCATTAGATTCATAGACACAGAGAAGTAACTAGTGGTTACCAAAGGAGAGGGGAGCAAGGTAGAGGGTGGGAAGGAGGGGGAGAGGGACTATTAAACCACTATGATGTACATTTGCTTTAAAAAAAGTCATAGTCTCTAGGAATGTTCATAGTTGCACTATTCATAACAGCCAAAAGGTGGAAACAACCCAAATGTCCATCAGTGGATGAATGAATAAACAAACAGTGGTATATCCATATAATGGAATATTATTAGGCTCTAAAAAGCAATGAAGTACTGATACATACCACAACATGTACGATCCTTAAAACATTATGGTAAGTGAAAGAACCCAGTAAAAAAAGACCATAAAAAGTATCATTACAGTTATATGAAATGTCCAGAATAGTTACATCCACAGAGACAGAAATCAAACTCTGAGTTGACAGGCTGTGGGAGACAACAATGGGGAATAATTGCTTGATGGATATGGAGTCTCATTTGGGGATGATGAAAATGCTTTGGAATGAGAAAGAGGTGATAGTTGCACAACATTGTGAATATACTAAATGCCAATGAATTGTTTGCTTTAATGGTTAATTTTATGTTATGTGAATTTCACCTCAATTAAAAATAATATCTCACAGATAATATGTTATCCAGAAAGCGAGAGGATCCAAAGGCAAGTCTGAGGTGAGCCACACATGAAACAGGAGAATGACCTTCCCTGTCCAGACAGTTCTATCAGAAGGGATCTCCTGGTGTCAAAGAATTACAAATTAAGAGAGAGCAATGAAGTGGTATTTCTTGTCTCTCAAAGTGGAATGCATTTTTACAAATAATACTCAACCTTGGCATGACTACAGTGAAAAGAGCATTTGCATGACCTCTGGTGAGATATAAATTACTGTAGACATTCTGGAGTTAGATTTGGCATTTTGAGTTTTAAGAATGTTAAACACATTGGATTAAAGATGGCGGCATGAGAGGTGAGACAGAGGGTTCCTCCTAAAACCGCATATAATATGAAAATATAACTAATACAACTACTCTTGAAAGAGCAACAGGAAAGAAGACTGCAACAAACTGCATACACCTGGATACAAGAGCAGCCCTCACGGAAAAGGGTAACGTACTAAAGCTGTGGTCCTGTGGGATCTAAGCCCTTCACCCACCCCAGCTCACTGGCAGGAGGAAGAGGAATGGGGCAGGGAGGGAGTGGAGACCTGGGACTGCTGAATACCTAACTCTGGAGATCTGCTCTGGGAGCACAAACCTACATTTCATGGTGCTTGCATGACACTCTCGTATTTAGGGGGTTGGAAAGCTAAGACAGGCAGAATTCCTGGAAAGACTGAGATTCCAGCTGCTTGTGGAAAGCAGGGATAAATATCCAGCTGCTCTGGGACAAAAAAAAAAGGTGGGCAGTCTGAGACACTTCCTAACAAAGAAGCCCTTAGCAAGAGGGCTGCTAAAGGGGCAATGATGGCACAGAGCTTACTTCTCAGGAGAAATGACAGGTAGACAAAATTGTCCGGGTGCACTCTGCCCAGCAGGTTGGGAGCTTTCACGATCATCAGGTGCTCCAGCACCCTGGCTGCCTACACAGCTCCAAGAACCCCTCTGTGACAGGCAGACTAGTGCATCTTTCTCCTGGCCAGCCCCACCAGGCTTGCAAACCAGGAAACCGTACCCTGGCATTAGGCCAGCCAGAGGGAAGATCTGTCAACAGCAACTAAAAACTCAAAGCACAGAGGTTTATACCTGTGTGCTGGGCCCATGGGTTCAGGCAGTGGAGACAGGCATAGCAGCCAGGAACAAGGAAACAGCTCTTTCCTCCCCTGAGGCACCAATACCATTCCCCTACAATCCCCGACATCACTTCAGGGGCTGAACAGCTCCACAGAGTAGAGCTTCTGGGCACTAGAGGGCGCCATGCACAAATATGAAATGCCAAAGGAACCTGGTCCAGAGTAAAATTATGAATACAACTCCTGAGAAAGATTTAAATGATATGGACCTCATTATTCTCCCTGAAAGGGAGTTCAAAATAAAAATCATTAAAATGCTTATGGAGGTACGGAAAGATATTCAAGAATTCAGAAATGAATTACAGTCAGAGATCCAATCATTGAAGAGCACAATGGACGGTATTAAGAGCAGATTGGATACAGTGGAGGAGACGATAAATGAAATAGAAACTAGAGAAGAGGAATATAAAGAAGCTGAGGCACAGAGAGAAAAAAGGATCTCTAAGAATGAAAGACTATTGAGAGAACCCTGTGACCAATCCAAATGGAACAATATTCACATTATAGGGGTACCAGAGGAAGAAGAGAGAGAAAATGGCATAGAAAGTGTTTTTGAGGAGGTGATTGCTGAAAACTTCCTCAATCTGGGGAAGGAGATAGCCTCTCAGGCCATGGAGAGGCGCTGATCTCCCAACACAAGGGACCCAAGGAAGACAACAGCAAGACATATAGTAATTAAAGTGGGAAAGATCAAGGATAGGGACATAATATTAAAAGCATCCAGAGAGAGAAATAAGATCACACACAAAGGAAAACCCATCAGGCTATCATCAGACTTCTCAGCAGAAACCTTACAGGCCAGAAGGGAGTGGCATGATGTATTTAATGCAATGTAGCCGAAGGGCCTTGAACCAAGATTACTTTATCTGGCAATATTATCATTTACATTTGAAGGAGGGATTAAACAATTCCCAGATAAGCAAAAGCGGAGAGAATTTACCTCCCACAAACCATCTCTACAGTGTATTTTGGAGGGACTGCTATAGATGGAAGTGTTCCCTCAGTTTAATAGCTGTCCCCAGAGGTAATAAAACCATAGTAAAGAAAATAGAACAGCTAATTACAAAGAAAATGAAAAATTAAATTAACTATCTCCAAAGTCAATCAAGGGATAGACAAACAAACAGTACAGAATATGATGCCTAATATATAAAGAATGGAGGAGGAAAAAAAAGGGGGAGGGAAAAAAGAAAAAGAACCTTTAGATTGTGTTTGTAATAGCATATTAAGTGAATTGTTAGACTTTTAGATAGTAGGGAAGTTAACCTTGAACCTTTGGTAACCACGAATCTGAAGCCTGCAATGCCAGTAAGTACATACCTATCCATAATCACCCTAAATGTAAATGGACTGAATGCACCAGTCAAAAGACATAGAGTCACTGAATGGATAAAAAAATAAGACCCATCTATATGCTGCCTTCAACAGACTCACTTTAAACCCAAAGACATACACAGACTAAAAGTGAAGGGATGGAGAAAAATGTTTCATGCAACTAATAGGGAGAAAAAGCAGGAGTTGCAGTACTTATATCAGACAAAATAGACTTCAAAATGAAGAAAGTCACAAGAGACAAAGAAGGACATTACATAATGATAAAGGGGTCAATCCAACAAGAAGATATAACCATTATAAATATCTATGCACCCAACACAGGAGCTCCTACATATGTGAAATAAATACTAACAGAATTAAAGGGGGAAATAGAATGCAATGCATTCATTCAAGGAGACTTCAACACACCACTCACTCTGAAGGACAGATCAACCAGACAGAAAATAAGTAAGGAGACAGAGGCACTGAACAACACATTAGAACAGATTGACCTAACACACATCTACAGAACTCTACACTCAAAAGCAACAGAATACACATTCTTCTCAAGTGCACATGGAACATTTTCAAGAATAGATCATATACTAGGCCACAAAAAGAGCCTCGGTAAATTCAAAAAGATTGAAATTGTACCAACCAGCTTCTCAGACAACAAAGAAATGAATCTAGAAATGAATTACACAAAGAAAATGAAAAATCCCACAAACACATGGAGGCTTAATAACATGCTCCTAAAAAATCAATGGATCAATGACCAAATAAAAAGAGAGATCAAGCAATATATGGAGACAAATGACAACAATAATTCAACACCACAAAATCTGTGGGATGCAGCGAAGGCTGTGCTAAGAGGAAAGTATATTGCAATATAGGCCTACATCAGGAAAGAACATTCCCATATGAGCAGTCTAAACTCACAATTAACGAAACTACAAAAAGAAGAACAAATGAGACCCAAAGTCAGTAGAAGGAGGGACATAATAAAGATTAGAGCATAAATAAATAAAATCGAGAACCATAAAACAATAGAAAGGATCAACGAAAGCAACAGCTGGCTCTTTGAGAAAATAAACAAAATAGATAAACCCCTGGCCTGACTTATCAAGAAAAAAAGAGAGTCTACTCAGATAAACAGAATCAGAAATGAGAAAGGAAAAATCACTCGGACAGCACAGAAATACCAAGAACTATTAGAGAATACTATGAAGAATTATATGCAAACAAACTGGATAACCTAGAAGAAATGGACAACTTTCTAGAAAAATACAACCTTCCAAGGCTGACCCAGAAAGAAACAGAAAATCTCAACAGACTGATTACCAGCAACGAAATTGAACTGGTAATCAAAAACCTACCTAAGAACAAAACTCCTGGACCAGATGGATTCACTGCTGAATTTTATCAAACATTTAGTGAAGACCTAATACCCATCCTCCTTAAAGTTTTCCAAGGAGTAGAAGAAGAAGGAATACTTCCAAACTCATTCTATGAGGCCAGCATGACTCTAATACCAAAACCGGGCAAAGACACCACAAAAAAAGAAAACTACAGACCAATATCCCTGAGGAACATAGACGCAAAAATACTCAACAAAATATTAGCGAACCGAATTCAAAAGTATCATCCATCATGATCAAGTACGATTTATTCCAGGGATGCAAGGATGGTTTAACATTCGAAAATCCATCAACATCATCCACCACATCAACAAAAAGAAGAACAAAAACCACATGATCATCTCCATAGATGCTGAAAAAGCATTTGAGAAAATTCAACATCCATTCATGATAAACTCTCAACAAAAAGGGTATAGAGGGCAAGTACCTCAATATAATAAAGGCTATATATGACAAACACACAGCCAACATTGTATTTAACAGCAAAAAGCTGAAAGCTTTTCCTTTAAAATCGGGAACAAGACAAGGATGCCCACTCTCCCACTTCTATTCAACATAGTACTGGAGGTCCTAGCTATGGCAATCAGACAACACAAAGAAATAAAGGCATCCAAATTGGCAGGGAAGAAGTTAAACTGTTCCTGTTTGCAGATGACATGATATTGTACATAAAAAAATCTAAAGAATCTACTCCAAAACTACTAGATCGAATATCTGAATTCAGCAAAGTTGCGGGACAGAAAATTAATGCGCAGAAATCTATGACATTCCTGTACACTAACAATGACCTAGCAGAGAGAGAAATCAGGAAAACAATTCCATTCAAAGTTGCATCAAAAAGAATAAAATACCTAGGAGTAAACTTATCCAAGGAAGTGAAAGACCTATACTCTGAAAACTACAAGACACTCATGAGTGAAATTAAAGAAGATACCAATAAATGGAAACACATCCCATGCTCATGGATAGGAATAATTAATATTGTCAAAATGGTCATCCTGCCTAAAGCATCTACAGATTCAATGCAATTCCTATCAAAATACCAACAGCATTTGTCAATGAACTAGAGCAAATTGTTCTAAAATACATATGGAACTAAAAAAGACCCCGAATAGCCAAAACAATCCTGAGAAGGAAGAATAAAGCTGGGGGGATTATGTTCCCCAACTTCAAACTTTACTACAAAGCCACAGTACTCAAGACAATTTGGTACTGGCACAAGAACAGACCCATAGACCAATGGAACAGACGAGAGATCCCTGATATAAACCCAACCATATATGGTCAATTAATATATGATAAAGGAGCCATGGACAGACAATGGGGAAATGACAGCCTCTTCAACAGCTGGTGTTGGCAAAACTGGACAGCTACATGCAAGTGAATGAAACTGGATTATTGTTTAACCCCATACACAAGAGTAAACTCGAAATGGATCAAGGACCTGAATGTAAGTCATGAAACCATAAAATTCTTAGAAGACAACATAGGCAAAAATCTCCTGAATATAAGCATGAACGACTTCTCCCTGAATGCATCTCCTCAAGCAAGGGAAACAAAAGCAAAAATGAACTCAAGGGAAACAAAAGCAAAAATCAAACTAAAAAGTTTCTGTACAACAAAGGACACCATCAACAGAACAAAAAGGCATCCAACAGTATGGTAGAATATATTTGTAAATGACATATCCAACAAGGGGTTAACATCCAAAATATATAAAGAACTTACATGCCTCTACACCCAAAAAGCAAATAATCCGATTAAAAAATCGGCAGAGGATATGAAGAGACAATTCTCCAAAGAAGAAATTCAGATGGCCAACAGACACATGAAAAGATGCTCCACATCACTAATCATCAGAGAAATGTAAATTAAAACCACAATGAGATATCACCTCACACCAGTAAGGATGGCCACCATCCAAAAGACTTAAGAACAACAAATGCTGGTGAGGATTCAGAGAAAGGGGAACCCTCCTACATTGCTGATGGGAATGTAAGCTAGTTCAACCATTGTGGAAAGCAATATGGAGGTTCCTCAAAAAACTAAAAATGCAAATACCATTTGACCCAGGAATCCCACTCCTTGGAATTTACCCAAAGAATACAACTTCTCAGATTCAAAAAGACATATGCACCCCTATGTTTATTGCAGCACTTTTTACAATAGCCAATATATGGAAGCAACCTAAGTGTCCATCAGTAGATGAATGGATGAAGAAGAGGTGGTACATATACACAATGTAATACTATTCAGCCATAAGAAGGAAACAAATCCTGCCATTTGCAACAACATGGATGAAGCTGAAGGATATTATGCTCAGTGAAATAAGCCAGGCGGAAAAAGACAAGTGCCAAATGATTTCCCTCATTTGTGGAGTATAACGATTAAGCAAAACTGAAGGAACAAAATAGTAGTGGACTCAGAGACTCCAAGAAGGGACTAGTGGTTACCAAAGGGGAGGGGTGTGGGAGGGCAGGTGGGGAGGGAGGGAGAAGGGGATTGTGGGGTATTATGTTTAGTACACATGGTGTGGGGAATCACGGGGGAAACAGTGTAGCACAGAGAAGGCAAACAGTGAATTTGTGTCATCTTACTACACTGATGGACAGTGATTGAAATGGGGTATGAGTGGGGACTTGATAATATGGGTAAATGTAGTCACCACATTGTTTTTTCATGTGAAACCTTCATGAGTGTTTATCAATAATACCTTAATAAAAAAAAAAGAATGTTAAACGCTCATGCCTTTTTAAATGACATATTTCCTATCCAGTTTTTATGTGCAGATGTATCACTCAAGACTGCATTTTTAGCTGGACCTTAAAAGAAGAATGTGAATTTGTCCTAAATCCATGATCAGTGGTGTAATATATTTTTTATTTATTTTCTTTTCTTTTATTTCATTTCATTTCATTTTTACTTTATATTTTAATTTTTTTAAGAAGTCCATACCCAGTTCCGGGAAGATGGCAGTGTGAGCAGGGCAGCGGAAATCTCCTCCCAAAACCATATATATTTATGAAAATACAACAAATACAACTATTCCTAAAAGAGAGACCAGAATATACTGGACAGCACCCAGCCTGCATCTACACCTGAGAGGACTTGGCAACCCATGAGGCGGGTAAGATACGGAGCCACGTCCTGGCGGGAACCAAGCACTCCTCCACACCAGCACACGGGTGGGAGGAGAGGATTCAGAGCCGGGAGGGAGTGGAAGTACAGGCCCGTGAACTAACCAGCCCTGGTGATCTGCACCGGGAGCACTGACACACATCGCATGGTGTATCGGAGATTGGAGAGACAAAGGGTGCAGGATCTGGGCCAGGGAACGCACCGGGTCCTCGCAGCTGGCTCCCTGGGACAAAAGAAAAGCGCACGCATTTTTTTAGCGGTCTTAGAGAGACAGGGGTCCAGTGGAGGGGCAGGATCGTCCAGCCCACTCAGTTCAGCAGGCAGGGAGTCCTGGGGAATTTCAGACCCCTTCACTGCCGACTGGGAAAAAGTAGCCGCACTGAGACTTCCCACAGAGATCAGCAGCCTCCCATTCGTTCCCACCCTGGCCAGAGCTACAAAGGGCCCTGTGGAGCAGTGCGGCTGTGGCTGCAGAATAGGGGAGCAACATCGCCACCTACAGCATCCTCACAGAATCTACTCCCAGGGGCGTTTTTTTGTTTTATTTTTTCTTGTTTTTTTCTCTTTTCTTTTTTTTCTTTTTTTTTAAAGTCCTAAAGAGCCCAGCTGACATACGTGATACCTACCAGCGACCACTTCCATCGCCATGAAAAGACAGAGGAATATGGTACAAACAAAGCTTATCCAGACCCAGACACCAGAGAGAGAGTCTGAAGGGATGGAAATGCACAATCTTCCTGAAAAAGAATTCAGAATAAAAGCCATAACCATACTTATGGATCTACAGAGAAATATGCAATAGCTGAGGGAGGAAGTGAGGGAACTCAGGAAAGACAATGCAGAAATGAGACAAGCCATCACCGGGGTTAGCAGCAGACTGGACGAGATGCAAGACGCTGTTAATGGAATAGAAATCAGAGTACAGGAATACAGAGAAGCTGAGGCAGAGAGAGATAAAAGGATCTCTAGGAATGAAAGAATATTAAGAGAACTGTGTGACCAATCCAAATGGAACAATATTCGCATTATAGGAGTACCAGAGGAAGAAGAGAGAGAAAAAGGGATAGAAAGTGTCGTTGAAGAAATAATTGCTGAAAACTTCCCCATGCTGGGGAAGGAAATAGTCTCGCAGTCCACAGAAACCTACTGATCTCCCAACACAAGGGACCCAAGGAAGACAACACCAAGACACATAATAATTAAAATGGCAAAGATCAAAGATAAGGACAGAGTATTAAAGGCAGCTAGAGAGGGGAAAAAAGATCACCTACAAAGGAAACCCATCAGACTGTCATCAGACATCTCAACAGAAACCTTACAGACCAGAAGAGAATGGCATGATATATTTAATGTAATGAAACAGAAGGGCCTCGAACCAAGAATATTGTATCCAGCACGATTACCATTTAAATATGACAGAGGGATTAAACAATTTTCAGACAAGCAAAAACTGAGAGAATTTGCCTCCCATAAACCACCTCTACAGGATATCTTAAATGGACTGCTCTAGAGGGAAGGACTCCTAAGGCTAAAAAGATGTCACCAGAGAAAAAAAAATCATAGCAAAGAAAGCAAACCATCCAAATACTAACTAAAGGCAAAGAATAAAACACCTAGTATATAAAGAATGGAGAAGGAAGAATAAGAAGGGAGAGAAAAAAACATCAGACTGTGTTTACAATAACTTAACAAGAAAGTTAAGTTAGATTGTTAGATAGTTAAGAAGCAAACCTTGAACCTTTGGTAACCACGAATCTAAAGCCGGCAATGGCAATAAGTACATATCTATCAATAATCACCCTAAATGTAAATGGACTGAATGCACCAATCAAAAGAAACAGAGTAATAGAATGGATAAAAAAGCAAGACCCATCTATATGCTGCTTACAAGAGACTCACCTCAAACACAAAGATATACACAGACTAAAAGTGAAGGGATGGAAAAAGATATTTCATGCAAACAACAAAGAGAAAAAATCAGGTGTTGCAGTACTTGTATCAGATAAAATAGACTTCAAAACAAAGAAAGTAGTAAGAGATAAAGAAGTACGTTACATTATGATAAAGGGGTCAGTCCAACAAGAAGATATAACCATTATAAATATATATGCACCCAACACAGGAGCGCTGGCATATGTGAAACAAATACTAACAGAATTAAAGGAGTAAATAGAAAGCAATGCATTCATTTTAGGAGACTTCAACACACCACTCACTCCAAAGAACAGATCAACCAGACAGAAAATAAGTAAAGACACAGAGGCACTGAACAACACACTAGAACAGATGGACCTAACACACATCTACAGAACTCTGCACCCAAAAGCAACAGGATACACATTCTTCTCAAGTGCACATGGAACATTTTCCAGAATAGACCACATACTAGGCCACAAAAAGAACCTCAGTAAAGTCAAAAATATTGAAATTCTACCAACCAACTTCTCAGATCACAAAGGTATAAAACTAGAAATAAATTTTAGAAAGAAAACAAAAAGGCTCACAAATACATGGAGATTTAACAACATTCTCCTAACTAATCAATGGGTTAATGACCAAAACAAAACAGGTATCAAAGAATATATGGAGACTAATGACAACAACAACACAAAGCCACAACTTCTGTGGGACGCAGCAAAGACAGTTCTACGAGGAGGTATATTGCAATCCAGGCCTATATAAAGAAGGAAGAACATTCCCAAATGAATAGTCTAAAGACACAATTACTGAAATTGGAAAAAGAAGAACAAATGAGGCCCAAAGTCACCAGAAGGAGGGACATAATAAAGATTAGAGAAGAAATAAATAAAATTGAGAAGAATAAAACAATAGAAAAAAATCAATGAAACCAAGAGCTGGTTCTTTGAAAAAATAAGCAAAATAGATAAACCCCTAGCCAGACTCATTAAGAGAAAAAGAGAATCTACACACAAACACAATCAGAAATGAGAAAGGAAAAATAACGAGAGACCCAACAGAAATACAAAGAATTATAAGAGAATATTATGAGAATCTATATGCTAACAAGCTGGAAAACCTAGAAGAAATGGACAACTTCTTAGAAAAATACAACCTCCCAAGACTGACCAAGCAAGAAACAGAAAAACTAAACAGACCAATCATCAGGAACAAAATTGAATCAGTAATCAAAAAACTACCCAAGAATAAAACTCCCGGACCAGATGGATTCACCTCTGAATTCTACCAGACATATAGAGAAGAAATAACACCCATTCTCCTTAAAGTTTTCCAAAAAATAGAAAAGGAGGGAATACTTCCAACCTCATTCTATGAAGCCAGCATCACTCTAATACCAAAACCGGGCAAGGACCTCACCAAAAAAGAAAATTACAGACCAATATCCCTGATGAACGTAGATGCAAAAATACTCAACAAAATATTAGCAAACCGAATTCAAAAATACATCAAGAGGATCATACACCATGATCAAGTGGGATTCATCCCAGGGATGCAAGGATGGTACAACATTCGAAAATCCAGCAACATCATCCACCACATCAACAAAAAGAAGAACAAAAACCACATGATCATCTCCATAGATGCTGGAAAAGCATTTGACAAAATTCAGCATCCATTCCTGATTAAAACTCTCAACAAAATGGGTGTAGAGGGCAAGTACCTCAACATCATAAAGGCTATATATGACAAACCCACAGCTAACATCATACTTAACAGCGAGACGCTGAAAGCTTTTCATCTAAGATCAGGAACAACACAGGGATGCCCACTCTCTCCACTGTTATTCAACATAGTACTGGAGGTCCTAGCCACAGCAATCAGACAAAACAAAGAAATACAAGGCATCCAGATTGGTAAAGAAGAAGTCAAATTGTCACTATTTGTAGATGACATGATATTGTACATAAAAAACCCTAAAGACTCCTCTCCAAAACTACTAGAACTAATATCTGAATTCAGCAAAGTTGCAGGATACAAAATTAATACACAGAAATCTGTTGCTTTCCTATACACTAATGATGAACTAACAGAAAGAGAAATCAGAAAAACAATTCCATTCACAATGGCATCAAAAAGAATAAAATGCCTAGGAATAAACCTAACGAAGGAAGTGAAAGACCTATACTCTGAAAACTGCAAAACACTCCTAAGAGAAATTAAAGAAGATGCTAACAAATGGAAATGTATCCCATGCTCTTGGCTAGGAAGAATAAATATTGTCAAAATGGCTATACTACCTAAAACAATCTACAGATTCAGTGCAATCCCATTCAAAATACCAACAGCTTTCTTCAATAAACTGGACCAAATAATTCTAAAATTCATATGGAACCACAAAAGACCCTGAATAGCCAAAGCATTCCTGAGAAAGAGGAATAAAACAAGGGGAATTATGCTCCCAGACTTCAAGCTCTACTACAAAGCCACAGTAATCAAGGCAATTTGGTATTGGCACAAAAACAGACCCACAGACCAGTGGAACAGAATAGAAAATCCAAACATTAACCCAAACATATACAGTCAATTAATATTTGATAAAGGAGCCTTGGATATACAATGGGGAGATGACAGCCTCTTCAGCAGCTGGTGTTGGAAAAACTGGACAGCTACATGTAAGAGAATGAAACTGGACTACTGTCTAACCCCATACACAAAGGTAAACTCAAGGTGGATCAAAGACCTGAATGTAAGTCATGAAACCATAAAACTCTTAGAAAAAAACATAAGCAAAAATCTCTTGGACATAAACATGAGTGACTTCTTCATGAACATATTCCCCGGGCAAGGGAACCTAAAGCAAAAATGAACAAGTGGAACTATATCAAGCTGAAATGCTTCTGTACAGCAAAGGACACCATCAGTAGAACAAAAAGACATCCTACAGTATGGGAGAATATATTCATAAATGATGTATCCTGTAAGGGGTTGACATCCAAAATATATAAAGAACTCATGCACCTCAACAAACAAAAAGCAAATAATCCAATTAAGAAATGGGCAGAGGACATGAATAGACACTTCTCTAAAGAAGAAATTCAGATGGCCAACAGGCACATGAAAAGATGCTCCACATCGCTAATCATCAGAGAAATGCAGATTAAAACCACAATGAGATATCACCTCACACCAGTGAGGATGGCCAACATCCAAAACACAAACAACAACAAATGTTGGCGAGGATGTGGAGAAAAGGGAACCCTCCTACACTGCTGGTGGGAATGCAAATTAGTTCAACCATTGTGGAAAGCAGTATGGAGGTTCCTCAAAAAACTCAAAATAGAAATACCATTTGACCCAGGAATTCCACTCCTAGGAATTTACCCTAAGAATGCAGCAGCCCAATTTGAAAAAGACATATGTACCCCTATGTTTATTGCAGCACTATTTACAATAGCCAAGAAATGGAAGCAACCTAAGTGTCCATCAGTAGATGAACGGATAAAGAAGATGTGGTACATATCCACAATGGAATATTATTCAGCCATAAGAAGAAAACAAATACTACTATTTGCAACAACATGGATGGAGCTAGAGGGTATTATGCTCAGTGAAAGAAGCCAAGCCGAAAAAGAGAAGTACCAAATGATTTCACTTATCTGTGGAGTATAAGAACAACAACAAAAAAAACTGAAGGAACAAAACAGCAGCAGACTCACAGAACCCAACAATGGACTAACAGTTATCAAAGGGAAAGGAACTGAGGAGGATGGGTGGGAAGGAAGGGATAAGAGGGAAAAGGGGGCATTATGATTAGCAGATGTAATGTTGGGGGGGCACGGGGAGGTCTGTACAACTCAGAGAGGACAAGTAGTGATTCTATAGCATCTTACTACGCTGATGGACAGTGACTGTAATGGGGTTTGTGGGGGGGACCTGATGAAGGGGGTAGTTTAATAACCATAATATTGCACATGTAATTGTAGATTAATGATACCAAAATAAATTATATATATATATATAAAAAAGAAGTCCATACCCTTCCCTTGCCAGAATCAGGTCCAAGCACTTCGTCTGTAAGTGAGGTGATATTTCAAATCACCGACTGAGTATTTCAATTGACCGAAAAAGAAAAGCTAAATAATGGTATTTGGGAAGTTGGCTATTTGGAAAAAATGAGCTTAGATACCTTATAACAAAATAAGTTCCAGATGTATTTAAAAGCTAATGAAGAAGATGGGCGAGAAGGAAGAAGAGAAGCGAGGAAGGGGGAGAAAAGAAAAAGAGATCTAGGAGACAATTAGGGACATCTTTGGTACTCAGATGGGAACAGCCCTATAAGCAAAAAGCAAAGGTAGAAACAATAAAGGAAAACATCAGACGGTCAGACCACACAGAAATGTAAAGCGTATGTGTCAAAAACCACCAAAAGCAAAATCAAGAGGTAAACTCTAAGCTTTGAAAATATTTGCAACACATTGGACAGACTTGACATTCTTAAGAGCTTCTAAAAATCAGTAAAAGGAAAAAGGAAATAGAAAAATGGACAGAAGATATGAATAGGCAGCTCAGAAAAGGGGAAGGACAGATGTTCGCATCTATTTTTAAAACGCAGCAGACACGTGGTCTTGCGGGCCAAGAACGCAGGAACACAGGCCGGGCTTATAACAGAAAAGTCTTTCCCCGCTGAGGGGAGCAGGGGTGCGGGATGCCCGCGCTGGCCCTTTCCCCGGGGCGCTGGAGAAACAATTCCACCCCTTGTTGAGGCTTCACCCAGGGTGGAGCCCATGGCCCCTCGGGGAGGTGGTTCCGCCCTGTTCGCCAGCCGGACAGCAGGCTGCAAGGGAGCAGCTGGCCTCCCAAGCGCCGGGCGGGCGGGCGGCAGTGGGGCTGAGCCCCGCCGCCTCCTGCGCCCTCCCGCCGTCTCCGGACGGGCCGCCGCGGCCACCGGGGGGCGGTGCTGCCCCGGAAACGCCGGCCTCGGCCCGCGGCCCTGCCGGCGCGGAGAGGCCCCGAAGGCCCCTTTCTTCTCCGCCTGGCGATGAGTCCCTGCCGAGGCAAATGTTAGAAAACAGCCGCGTTCCAAGGCGCCGGGGGCAGCGCGGGAGCGGAGGCCCAGCGGCGGGCGCCCCCGAGTCACCCTGGACTCCTGCTCCAGACGCCTCTGCGGCTCCTCGGGCCTGGCCGCCGGGGAACTGGGTCAGGCCAGGGGCCTGGTTTGCGGTGTAGCGGCAGCGACCAATGGCAGGAGGTGGGTGGGGAGGGCACCCCCAGTGACTCCCTGGCTCATTCATGGGACAAATACCTAAGGAGGCCTCCCTAAGGGCCACGCGGGTCTCCCTGTCACATCTCAGTTCCAGCTGCCCAGACTGGAGCACCTCATCCTAGCATTGGCTCCCCTTGGGACCAAAGCCGGCCCCACCTCTGACTGGCGCACCCAGGGGGTCCTCTCTCCGACACCGCCCCCGCCACAAGCCCGCCCCACCCCATCATCCTGCTCACGGTGGGCTTGGAGCCTGTGTTTGTGTCCCAGTCTGAAATGGCCACCTGCCTCCCACACCTACCCAGGCCCATCAAGTCTTCTCTCTGCTTCTGACTCTGCTCTGGGATGTGCAAAGACTGCATTTCCCTTTCTCTCCAAAATTTTCACCCTTTGCTAATAGAAAGGACACTTTTGTCACCTGATCTAAAGGTGTGAGCTGCTGGACCTCAATGAAGCTAGAAGCAGCCTGGCCAGACCAGGTCTGCTCAGGTGGAAACCAGACAGGGGGCAACTGGAGAAGGCTCCAGAGACCCAGGAAGGAAGGGCCTCTCTGGAGGAAGAGGAATCCTCAGGGAGGAAGTGGTGGGCCCAAGTGATGCAAAGACCTGCTGCTCCAGGACAGGCCGTCGGAGGAGGGGCTAAGTCCAGAAGAAACTAGCTCTTCCTCTTCTCGCTTCCTCTTTTCTCTCCCACCCCCACCTTGAGGTTGGGGCTGACACTGAACCAACATTGCCCATGGCTACGGACTTGGGCTACTATAGGGCATTTCTTAGGCTGTTTTGCTAACATGGTGTCATCTTGTCCATTGCCTCTCTACCCCCACCCTGCTTCTCAGTGGCTGCTGAGCAGCAGAGATGGCTCCGCTTGCATTATAGGTGGACATGCTGGGGCTCAGAAGGGCTAAATGACGTGCCAGGAAACACTGCAGGGTGGCAAAGGGGGTTAACTCCCAGATCCCCTCACATGGTCCCCTTAAGAGAATGTGGGCAGCAGAAATAGGAAAGCAGATACACGGTGCCTTTACTGGGATGACTTGTTCCACGATTTGAAGGTGTCAATTTGCGTTTAGCATTAAAAAACAGTTCCTTGAATGTTTGCTGGAGAATGTCCAAACAATACAAAGGTGTATAAAATAGAATTCAAATGAAAGTCCAATTCTCCCCAAGTTCCCATCTCACTGCTAAATAGCTAGGTATAAATCCTTCCAAGCTTCATTAACAATTAAATAAACATCTAAACAAACAAAATAATTGAGAATACCATTCTAGAACTTGCTCTATTTTCTTTACAGCTTTATCTCCTTATAAAGGCTCACAGCATCTCACCGTATGATTGACCTGGCCCTCTCAGATGGACAATTAGGAAGTTTCCCAGTTTTACCTTTATAGGTACACGCCCTTGGTACACTGTGGGAACATCTCCAGGGACTAACTTCCTGCTAGTCTCTTTAAAGCTTGCAATTGCAGGGGGCTGGCAGGTGCAGGGCAGTACATCAAGCCTCCACACAGAGCAGTTCCAGATGTCAGCCTCCAATCGTCCCTCCCTCCACCTGCTCCCCTGCACCCTGGCCTGCCCCTCACCCCTCAGCCAGGAGGCAGCCCGGTGTAAAGCTTCTGCCTTTGTGCACAGCCTCTGAGGTCCTCTGGCACCCTGACCTCCCACCACCCCAACCTTCTTATTTGCCATCAAACACCTCCATCACTCTCTGGCTATCAGAACCAACAACTGTCCAACCAGGAGGACCAACCATTTAGCCACAGACTCCAGAAGTCTCCCTTTTGCAGTTGGGCAGCTCTGCCCACCGGCTTTGGTAAACAAACTCTCTTTTCTGTCCTTTTAAGGCAGTGACAAAGACACAGTTTGTCTCTGAATGCAAATCAGGCCACATAGGCTGTCTCAGAGCTGGCCTAGCTCTGTTGGAGTGTGTCTGCTTATTGTCTTAGTGAAGAGTCTGGGACCACGCAGGGGTGTCTGGAGAGTGGTGTGGGCTGGCCAAGCAGTGGGGTCCCATGGAGCCCGTCTGCATGCTTAGCTCCCAGCCAGGAACTGGAGGTGCCTAGGCCTTTTGCTCTTACACGTTTTTACTCCAGGTTCTATGTTTTCAGCCTGTACCTCTTGTTCTTATAATCCCATTGCCTCAAGGAAAGATTTTTATATTAGTCAAATGAAAGATGGTAACCTTCCCAGTCTAAACACGAAAACCCATGACTCTGACCCACTTCATAGGCCTGCCTGAACCCTCTGTCCTCTCCGTAACCTAATATTGCATCTACCTTCAGCAAATTTTTCCCTTCACTCATGGACTGGCTTGGGGATGTGAACTCAAAGGAGGAAGAAGCTCTCTGTTAAACCAACTTGGTACCAACCCTTTCTGGGACAAGATAATACCCAGTGCTGGTGCTGTTGTGGTTAAATTGTTATGCCCACACATATACTGCTGCTTGTGGCTTAAGTGGACTCCACACTTTTGGAAAGCAATCTTGGGACAGCACAAGAGCTATAGAGAGTAACTTTCGACCCTCTGGTCCATCGTTGGGATTACAAAACTTTTGTTCCTCCTTAAATGTCTAACCAGAGGGAAATTGTTCATTAAACTGAAAGCTCCTTTGGTACGACATGCAAAGTCTAGCCTAGGCAGTGGCTCATAGCAAGCCATCCATAAATTAAAGCCTGCAGGGCTGAGAAATGCACTGTAGTGGTTAGAGGTGCAGCTCCAAGAGCCAGCCTGCCTCATTCAAGTCCTAGATCTGCCACTGATGAGCCGTAAGGCCTGAAAAGTTGTCTCTCTTCTCTGTGCCTCCATTTCCTCTTCTGTAAAATGAGGGTGACAATTAGAGCAGGACCAGTCTCATGAGATTAAGAATTAAAGAAGGTAGAATATGTGAAGTTGAAATGAGGATAAATATTAGCTCTTCTTACTATTACTGAATAAACTACAACATTCTGAAATACCACGTGGTGATTATAAATGATAACTCATATGACGGAACACTGTGGACAAAATATTAATGACATCATTGTGTCCTCTTCATTCTGCCTGCTTCTTGTCTGGCCCTCTCTGGTACGTTTTTTCTCAGCTGTCACACAACTGAAGGGCAAAACTAACCCTGTGACTGCTGGGCCTTCCCTGCTTCAGCTCTCTAAAATGCCGAGAAGTGGCTCCGCAGCTCTTTACCTCTCCTGCCCCCTCACCCAACTTGGCAAATGCCTACCCACCCTCCAAACTTAGCATTGCATCTAACGCCTCCCTTCCTTGACAAGGCTGAACTTCTCAGTTTTTCTGAATCATACCAATTGGAATGAGAGACAACAGGCTACTGGTCCTGCCTGCCCTCGGGGTCTGGGGCTCCAGCCATGCATACAAATACTGCCAATGCTTTTCTGGCCGCTTGTTATCTCCCTTCCCTCCTTTTGCCATTGCAAGGCAGCTGCCCCTTCCCCTCTTGAGGCCTTGCTCTGCCCCAGGGCAGGCACCACTACTCTCTCAGGAATGAGCCTGGAGAGGTGTGAGCTGCAGAAGAGGGCCATACTGTGTGCTTTGGAAGAGGCAGCCAGGAAGGGAGGCCGTGGGAGGGACAGTGGTACCACCCCGTGCAGAGCTGCCCAATGTCCTCTCTGGTTTCTGGGGCCCACCCTTATTGCTCCTTCCGTTCCTGGGGCAGTGGCTCCAACAATACGAATGAAAGGAAACGGCACCCCAGTTTTCCAGTTAGGGCTCTGCAACTAATTTCACCTTGCCTTGATCAAGTTGGTTGACTTCAGTGAAATTAGGGGGTTTGAACCAGATCAGAGATTTTCAACTGGAACATACTTCTGTGTGGCCCGGGTTGTGGTTCAGACTCCCCTCTCCAGGGAAGGGGCCTGGCAAGTATGTTTGCAGAAATTCACAATTAGCTCTCATGGTCAACACTGGCCTTAAATTATTCATTCTCTGGTGAGTGCCTTGGGGCCCACTCTCTGTGAACTTGGGGTGGGGTGGTTCTAGAACCCTAGTGCAACCCCAAGAACTTGCAGCTAGTACTGGTTCCGGCAGAAGCCCCCACCCGCCCCGGGCTGTATTCCCACCCCAAGCCCTGCCAGGCTCTCGGCTTTCCCCTCCTGTGGAAGGAGGCTCCTCCCGGGGCCCTGGGCTTGTGTCTTGGGGGCAGGAAGCCAAGTCTGGTTTCCATCCAGTTCTCCCTTCTCCCCTTGCATCCCTCCCTGATCATCTGACTGCTCACATGAGGCCCAGAATGGGGTGTGGCTGTTTTTAAGGCCTTTGGCATTTATTTCAGGGAGAAAAAAAAAAAAACCAGCTCAACACACTAAAAAAAGTTTCTCATTTGCCTCAGATTTGTATGAGGTAAGGGGATAATCATAAACACCAAGGCCTCTGTTGCTGTGGAGATATGCTCTTTTAGGAATACTAGCAGCTCCCTACCTCAGGCTAGACCCTATGCTAAGAGGCTTGGTCTCATTTAATCTTGGTGGTTAACCCTGGGTCTCAGGTACCATGATGAAATCTAAATTCGCAGGTGAGGAAGACAGGTTCAGAGACTTGCCTACGCTTGGAAGTAGAGCAAAAATTATAAACCAAGTATTTTTTGACTCTGAAGCTAATGGTCTTATACTTGTATAACCAGACCCTGCCTGGGCCTCATCTGAGGATATGTCCAAGGCCTCTCAGTATTTATTTAGTGCCTAGAAAACAGGCCAAAGTGACCCACTCTCTACAGAAAAGTTCCAGATCTCTCTCTCATTCTCTCTCTTTCTGACAATCTCTCTCTCCTCGCATTGCAGAATAAGTAAGATACCAGGGATGGGATCTCCTATGTTGTTTCTGGGAAAAGAAATAGTATGCAGTTTTTCTGTTATCTTTGTACTTTTCCATATGGCTTTAATTTAAAAAATCATGAGCATTTATTTTTAAAAACAATAAAGTCATGAAGATGTCACTTTTAAAATACATGTGGAGATTTACATTTATTGAGCATGTATTTAATTTTAGATCCTCTTTTGCTCTGCCTGCTAGGAAACTCAAAGTTGAACTTTGTGCTCAATTGCACATTGGGTATTTCACTATGGCAGGGCCTGGAGTCAGAAAACCAGGGTTTGAATCCTGGCTCTACCGTGAACTATTAGGGAGCTCTTTGGCAAGGTAGTTGCCCTCTGTGCTTGTTTCCTCGGTCTTGAAGTAGGGATAACAGTGTCTGCTTCGTAGGGTAGTTGTGAGGACTAAATTACACAGGTGAGACACTTAAACAGTAAATGTTTACAGATGTTAGCTATGCTTTAATTTTAACAGATTTTTATTTTCTGAATTTCATTGTCAAGCCATTTTTCAGGAAGGGCTCAAGGACATTATATCTCTTCACGTGTCTCATCTTACCTCCACTTCATTTACTTATTTCTGGTATCTTCTACTCCTGACATTATCTACCATATCCCGCTGACCTTTTTACTGTATATAAATTCGACTGACTTTGGATTTCCTCAAAGCCTAGATGCCAGTGATTATAACCTGTACTGGGAGTTTGTGCCACTTTGGAAAGAAAAAAATTTGAAGACTCCATTGATTCTAAAATGCATGCTAGTTTCAGAGATGTTCAAATGTGGAGGAATGAGATTGTAACTTTCTAATCCATGAATATGGTAAGAATGATCTGATCCTTTATTCCTGACGAGGGCCCTTCCTGTCTATGAGCCGCCCCTCCCTCCTCTGACCGCCATCTGTATCAGGTGACCTGGATCACTCTTCCACCTGGCACAGAGCCCCCCTGGTGGCCGGTATTCCTGCTGGGTCACATCCAGGCAAGTGAGTCTAACCTTGTCTGCACAGCTGGTGCAAGGGGCACAGGTTTCTTCTGGATTTGGCAGTTTGTAACCTGGCCTGGTGTCGATCTGTGAAGACAGGGGCTTGAGCTCAGCTGACTTTCTCACATCCAGGGGCTGTTTTGCCTCTTCCTGTTTCAGCTTATGTGAGTAGGACTGTTCACATGGGTAATAAAAATGCTATGTTTGAGTTAAGTTCCTAAGGAGAGCAGTGTGGAGGAAAACACTAACCAATGTCTGATGTGATTTCTCCA